>JAOTOM010005110.1:0-330000 GCA_034440615.1 Ashinkailepas kermadecensis
GGTTGTTGATGCCGGTTTTTAACAGTTCGCGCGTAATATGTCAGTAACCATTTTATGGGATGGGTATTTGCTATGTTCCTACATCCAGCGGAGCAGTTTCGGGGTAAGTTTCCGGTCGATAATTCCGAGAAAAAGCATGGATTATGAAAAATTAAGGAGAAACCTCCTTCAAACGATCTAAGCACTCCCGTGTAGGTATCCATGTGTGGCACATTTCTAAAAGTCTGATTGTGTTGCTGAATGTGGCATGATGAGTATTTTTAGACAAACATGAAATAGGCTAATGTTCGCTTATCGAATGCCGACGATCTTTCTCATGTACTATGTTTGAATGCCTTACGGTCGGAGCAGTGCCTGGGAGGGCACTTGCCCCCTCCCCGTGTTGGATGTGCCTTTCCAATAATTTCATCTTCTAATATTGGACCTTAATGTGGTATCCATTTGGGCCTGGCCATTGCCTTCATGTATTGTGCCCTCCCAATAATTTTCAGAAACCTACACCTATGCTAGGTAGCTACCAGGGGCATTGTTGTGTATACCTCAAGAGTCCAACTATCCCAGGGGCGGATACATGAGAGCACTGGGGGTATGCCCCCCATGGAAAGATGGCGCCCGTCTGACCGAAGTACCTAGCCGGGAATACTAGAGTGCAACGACCTCCCTCGCTCAATTTTCAGCCGAAGACGCTGCTCTGAGGGGAAATGCGCCCTCTTGAGGGTAAACGGTGCCATTTTCAATACGGTCGAATGCACACATCCCTCCTCTCAACATACATTCAGGAAAATGCGCACCTCCAGGGACTTTCACAGCGGCGGCCCTTCGAGGAAATGTCGCCCCCCCCCCCCCCCAGACGAGTGTTGCCATGGAAAATTCTGGATCCGCCTCTGACCTGTCCGTGTGCGCGATGTTGAGATCCCCTGGCCGAAGCTATGTCTAGAAAACTCACACTACATGTACAGTGATGGTTGTTTGAAATATACAATTTGATAATTTGGTTCGGAAATTACACACAGGCAGGAACAATTTTGTTAATTGTTATGCCTTATTTCCGGACACTCAATATTCCTTTTCCACATTTTCATTAACCCATGACAAAAACAAGGCAGATGGTAAGCCAAAAATATATGCTGCATACGTGACGGAATGGAATAAGAGATCAACCAGTAAACGATATGGTGCATTATGCACGAAATATCACACCAACCGCTGAGGACATCAGGTACACATTCAGATCACATCACATAATGTACAGGTCTTATTAGCGGCGGATACAGGTGTCAATGGTGCCACGCCCACCAATCATGCAAAGGACGAGGGCATGGCACATGGGCATGCCTCGACCTTTTAAGCCCCTAGCGTGATTTTCAGGGGCACGGTCTGTCTCTTTGGGGCTACCATCGTGACTTTCAAGGGCCACCGCATGGCTTTTTGGGGCCCCAGAGTGATTTTCAGGGGTCCCGGCGTGAACTTTTGAGGATCTAATCGTGATTTTCAGGTGCCCCAGTGCCACTTTGTGGGAGCCCAACGCGATTTTCGGGGTCCCCGGCTCGACCTTTTGAGTCCCCTGTGATTTTTAGGGGCCCTACCTGTCTTTTTGGGTCCCCAGCGCTAACCTTTGACCTACTCAAGTATAGGAGATTAAGGGGGACATGATTGAAATGTACAAAATTGTTAAAGGACTAGATCAGGACAATTTGAATGACGCTCTTCAGCTTTAGAGTATCACGTAGGGTCATCAATTCAGGTTAGAAAAGTTGAGGTGTAAGACAGTTAAGCGACAACAGGTCTTCAGTCAAATGGTTGTTGATCAGTGGAATAGGTTGCCGGCTGATATTGTGGAGAGTTCCTCATTGAATGTATTTAAAGGATGGACAAATTTGTTAGACAGGAAAATATTGTTTTTGAGCTCTAATTTGTGACGGATGGGGTGAGATTTATGATAAGTAAGTGTGCACGGCACAGACTCCTTTAAGCAGGCATGGATGCAGTTGGAAAATTATTGGTAAGGCATTCAATCCACATGTGTTAAGAGGGATCGAGGGAATAAGGCTGGATAGCTGGGGTAGAAAGGCATTGATATGTGTGTGGGATAGGTGGGTGGATGGTTTCTTTAGGATGTGGTGATGGCTGGGGTGGGTCTTTTTACCGGGCTTATGGTATCTTCCATTTACAGACGTAACTGGATGGGCCCTTGTGGCTCTTATTAAGTATAAACACTTTATGACTATTGCTGTCGAAGTGCATCATCAGTTGTCATGCGACTGACGTTCGGTGACAGGAAAACGTCGGGCGGAAGTCCTTGTCACTGTCCACTGGCCACCGATTTTACGTCGAGTGGCTGCGGCAGTGGTAAACAGATCTATCTGCCCGGGAAGGTGACAACTCGAGGACAGCACATGTCCGGCTCGCGACAGTGGCGGATATAGGAGGGGGAAGCACTGGGGAAATCTTCCTTCACCACCATGCTAAGGCGGCGTCCTGATTTGAGATTGACGAGAGATTGGCGACGCTACATGACTCAACGGTCGACGTGTCGTAAAACCAATAACCACCAACCAACCACCCCCCGCTGAACGAATTTTTGCTGAAGGCGTCCCCCAGGCCCACTGGCACATCCAAAGAGGGACGATAGAGCGGCTTATGCTTCCCGAGCGATTTGTGTCCAGGCACCTGCACATCTTCTAGTTTCTACAGGTCCTAGAGTAACACTGTGGCGATACGCAGTACACCACGAAGAACATCGCATCGAACCCCGATCACTTCAGGCGAGTTCATAAATTCAGCGTTTGCCAATTTTGAAATTGCTAGTTCATCGCTTCCGAAATTCTCCATGCGACAAACCCCCCGCCAGTCGTGTCCCCTGGATCCGCCGCTGCCGGCGTCTTCAGCCGTCTGTCGTAAATCAGTCGGCGTCCGACTGCTCCCATCCGCCGCCCGGCCGGCCACGTCTGGGAGCGCCGCCGAAGCCGCCGGCGACGTCCGCCGCTTCCCGTGGGACTGACGTGCGTAATGACACGCTCAAGGTGACGCGTACATGCCAGCTGGACGCAATGCGCGCGCACCGTCCGACTACAGCACCGCCAATTTGACCGTCTCTCGGCCGAGTCCCACACCGCCGATGTGGGGCAGAGCCCGTCATATACCAGATTTGACGCTGGAGACCAGATGTTTGCTCCACTTGAGCGGGAGCTTGACTTGGCGTTTAGTGAGGAAGTAACATGAGGAGATGGTGGCAAGTACGCCTTTTTCGCTAGTAGTGTAAGCTATGCAAATAAGCTGTTTACAGTATGTCAGTCAGTGTTATGCAACGGTTGATGGCAATTTGAAACGAATGTCCTCTGCAATACAAGTATTTCGTTGGTGGAGCTTGTTTCAATCACCCCGTCCACAAGACAGCCCCACATGCGGTGCACATTGCATCTCACTTCGCTTTGATTTCTTGTACTTCTAACACCTCCAATTCCTCCCACGTTTCTTCCGCCAGCTTGATGGCATCGCTAATCTTGCGTGGCAGGTAGCCTGGGTCGGGTCAAACGAAGTCGCACGGGGTGAAGGGATGCTTTGCGTGCTTTCCGCACAATACGCCGCTCTGAATGTGAATAGTGAAGCGAAATTTTGACCACCCGGTTGATGACAAACTGGGATAAACTACACGAATTATTCAAAGTGCAATACGATTTTGCGTCATCTCTCTAGCTGTGTGCAGATCTCAGTCACCAGCAAATTGTCCAGTACCTCATGCACACACGTGGTGTATCAAATACGGCAATAGCAAACGATGGAAATATCAAATACGGAAATAGCAACCGGGAATACTTGATCAACAGCGGCCGCCCAGGCACCCCGCGCCCGTGACAGCACTCGTTCGATAATAGCATATTCGCTGCACGTCCAGGCTCGCGATCTGAGCAAGGGGAAGGGAAATACAATGCCGAACTGATTTGAAAATCGACAGCGTCTAAAGATGTCTCATCTGCACCTGAGGGGTGGCGCGTCGCTGCAGTGCTATTACTAGGCAATGCATTGCGAAAAGGGTTAATGGGGGCTGAGGATAAACATCTCCATGGACATTGCTAAAACGCCCAAACGGCCAAGTTCGCACCGCCAAGAACCGCCAAAGTTCCGCCATTGTTTGACTGAAAGATAATCATTACTGGAACAGAATGGAGCACCACCCAAACACAGGGAGCACCACCCAAACACAGGGAGCACCACCCAAACACAGGGAACACCACCCAAACACAGGGAGCACCACCCAAACACAGGGAGCACCACCCAAACACAGGGAGCACCACCCAAACACAGGGAGCACCACCCAAACACAGGGAGCACCACCCAAACACAGGGAGCACCACCCAAACACAGGGAGCACCACCCAAACACAGGGAGCACCACCCAAACACAGGGAGTACCATCCAAACACAGGGAGCACCACCCAAACACAGGGAGCATCACCCAAACACAGGGAGCACCACCCAAACACAGGGAGCACCACCCAAACACAGGGAGCATCACCCAAACACAGGGAGCACCACCCAAACACAGGGAGCACCAGCCAAACACAGGGAGCACCACCCAGACACAGGCAGCACCGAGTATGAAGCAGATGGGAGTTATCCATGCATTTATGCAATCAAGATAACTTGCGTTATTTTGAATTTGATTTTGATTTTGCGTTTTGATTTTGATTTTGATTTTGATCTTGCGTCATATAGGACAGCAGCTAAGTTATTTTAACTGCTTGGACAACACTCGGACACAATACAACATTGCTACAACCCCGTTATCCTACCTGTTGGCCCCTTGCTCTAGTAAAAAAATGGCAGTTCATGGCATAGCGAACTTGGTGGTTTGGACGCTTTAGATTGTTCGTGAGGAAAGTATGCCTCTGCCGTTAGTGGGCACGCAGTGACCCCTCGATATCTGCCCCTCCAGCTATTAGAGGAACATGAGCCTCTTCTCACTGCCGTGGTGTGTCCTTAGGCGACTAGTAAACTAAAAATCGATATAACTAAAGGCTTTCGTAATTCTGCGTCACCTTTTAAATTAAGCTTGAGCCGAACAAATTCACCATTAGTTTCTCGGAACAAAATATCTCAATGACTCTCCGTCTCTCTATGCTCGCTGCGGAGGAAGGTCTCTTAAAGGTGCGCCGTGGACGAGAGCGTCTTAAAGCATAACTTAAACACGGCCGCTTTCTTGCGTTCAAAATGACGCGGGTGGAACTAACCTGAGGGACGCGATTCGTTTTTTGGCGAAATATATGACAACAGGCATGAAAACCATGCGCTTGTCGAGAAATAATGAATGAGGAAGACGTTTTGGGGAATTGCGGGAATTTCTCAACAGTCCCATCTTCCAAAAGAATACGGCCACCGCTACCAGTTGAGTCATACCAGCTGCCCTTCGTGTGTGAGGGGGGCGGGTCGGCTCAGTCTGCTCATGGTACTGCCACACTATGATGCCAATCGGCTCATGAGCATCCACAGCGATATTGTGGAAATAAGGTAGGCAAATAACATTGCAGTGCGCAGGACAACAACATTTTACTTCCCAACCGTACACACGATGAGAAGCCCAGAATAGAGAGCATTGTTCACAAGGGTAATGAATGGTGATAGTAGATAGCGTTGTCTGTGTTCCCCATCGCTCCTCCTGTGGTAAAGGAGGATCCATGATTTTCATGAGCGGCACATTTCTTCGGAGGGGAGCCTTCGGCGGGGAGCCTTCGGCGGGGAGCCTTCGGCGGGGAGCCTTCGGCGGGGAGCCTTCGGCGGGGAGCCTTCGGCGGGGAGCCTTCGGCGGGGAGCCTTCGGCGGAAAAATTCGTTGAGGACGGGGAGGGGATGCACTCGAGCATGTTGCATACGGCCGCCTTTTCGTCTCAAATATAAACTGGGAGCCTATAAACTGAAAGGACAAACAAATTTGTTGAGCCCACCTGGAGGGACGCCTGTGCCGGTTGCAGGGGTGCAACCCTGGCGACACATTCCCCCAGTGCCCGCCCCCCCCCCCCGCCCCGTATCCGCCCCGGCCATCTAACAGTCGATATCTGACATTTAGCACGCCGATCCTTCGTCAGCACTCGATCGCAAGCACTCAGCGCCGCCGAACAACACAATTTTTTTCCCGTCCAACAGCACGTCGCCAAGCAGATGGACCACCTACACGGAGCCGCGACGCGAAACGGAGCCGCGACGCGAAACGGAGCCGCGACACGAAACGGAGCCGCGACACGAAATACCGACATGGCAGCCGCAGCAGAAGCGGCGGCCGGAGCCAGTGCGTGTAACGCGCACGCAGGGCGGAATTCCCCGGCCTCGCAGATCGGCCCGCCGGACGACTGTCGACGCAGAGACGTCCCCGAGGACGCGACTGCGGCGTGCGCGGTCGCCATGGAGACGAGCCGTCGCTGCGCGTGAGAACGCGCAGGCGTGCCGCTATCGCCGTCCGTATCCTGGAACCAGTTTAACAATTAAGCCGGCCGCTGATGTGCGGAGGATAGTCGGCCCGGCGGGCCTAATTGATATGTTTGTTCAATGGAGGACGGCCGGCGCGCCGCGGTGGTCGCGTTGCGAGCTCGCCTTCTGCGCGGTCGGCTGGCCGGTCGCGTCGCGGCCGCCTCCCGGCCGCCTGTCTTGCCATTAGGCGCGCTCGGCGCCGCGCTACGGCCAGGCGCAGCGTGCGCCTGGCGCGGCCTTCGGCTAGGGGAGGTCGGTTGGCGCGGAGAGGTCGGTCAGCGCCGGGAGGTCGGTCGGCGGCGGGAGGTCGGTGGGCGCGGGGAGGTCGGTCGGCGCGGGGAGGTCGGTCAGTGCGGGGCGTGGGCGGGGGAGGTCGGCGCGGGGAGGTCGGTCGGCGCCGGGAGGTCGGTGGGCGTGGGGAGGTCGGTCGGTGCCGGGAAGGTCGGTCGGTGCCGGGAGGTCGGTCGACGCGGGGAGGTCGGTCGACGCGGGGAGGTCGGTCAGTGCGGGGCGGGGGGTGGGGGGTCGGTCGGCGCGGGGAGGTCGGTCGGCGCCGGGAGGTCGGTCAGTGCGGGGCGGCGGGGGGGTCGGTCGGCGCGGGGAGGTCGGTCGGCGCCAGGAGGTCGGTGGTCGTGGGGACGTCGGTCGGTGCCGGGAAGGTCGGTCGGTGCCGGGAGGTCGGTCGACGCGGGGAGGTCTATCGGCGCGGAATGCCGACCTCGTCAGACAGGTGCCGCCGTAGGTGGCGACCGAAGACTGGCACGGGAAGCCGTATCAGCTCTGGTGGCAACGAGTTATAGTACGACGCATTCAGAGGTACCACCTAGTCGTCTATGACCGGGTGCTCCGACGTCGTTTCAGTTGGCTCTGAATGAACCAGTAGGAATGAACTTCACTGAGTTGAGCAGCGCCTCCCAGGTGGTGGCTATCCTGTTCACGAACAATGCTGGCCGGCTTCAGTTCGGCCGGTCGACACTCAGAGTTGTCCGTTGTTCCTTGTTGATCATTCACTGACATGCATCAATGCGAGGAATTGTTCTGACAGGGAATTGAGCTCACCGTGGGTCATGCTACTTTTCAGCGGACACAGAGTGTGCTAGTTCCCCAGCCCTAACTGACCAAGCTCACGCAGCACATATCTGATGCAGTAGTATCGGCGGCGCCCCGAAACTACACGGGCACAAAAGTTAATATATATATATATATATATATCGACCAACTTTTGCTTGGGAACTTTTGTTTGGCTTGCATACCCGACGAACATTTTCTAATCGACTTTGCATACGATAATTTTTCCATACGAATTTTCGACCCTTTGCTCCGTAATCTTCACCCTGGGTCGCCCTTGGTCAGACACGTTTGAAGCTCCTGTTTGCCTCTGGTGTCGCTCTTGACGAAGAGCGTTCGGAACCTCGCCTGGTGGTGGCATCCTAGTGACGCCCTTGGCGTTTGAAGCTCCTGTTTGCCTCTGGTGTCGCTCTTGACGAAGAGCGTTCGGAACCTCGCCTGGTGGTGGCATCCTAGTGACGCCCTTGGCGTTTGAAGCTCCTGTTTGCCTCTGGTGTCGCTCTTGACGAAGAGCGTTCGGAACCTCCCTGGTGGTGAGTGACGCCCTTGGCCTGTTGCCTGGTGGCGGGTGGCATCTCTAGTGACGCCCTTGGCGTTTGAAGCTCCTTTTGTTTGGCCTCTGGTGTGACGCTCCTTTTGACGAGGAGAGCGTTCGGAACCTCGCCTGGTGGTGGCATCCTAGTGACGCCCTTGGCGTTTGAAGCTCCTGTTTGCCTCTGGTGTCGCTCTTGACGAAGAGCGTTCGGAACCTCGCCTGGTGGTGGCATCCTAGTGACGCCCTTGGCGTTTGAAGCCTCCCTTGTGCTACCATGCTGACGCCCTTGACTGGTAGCCTCCCTTGTTGCATCATAGTGGATTCCTTGGCAGTCCAAGCCCTCCCGGTTGCATCCTAGTGACGCCATTGGCAAGAGGCGTTTCAAGCGTCCCCTGGTTTTCTCCTGGTGGCAAAATTGGTTAGGAGTGTGTGAAATCCCACCACATGTTTGGATCCTGGTAATACTCTTGGTGACTGCATCCTTCTCCTGGTTGCATCCTGGCAATACTTCAGGCGACTGAATTCTCTCCTGGTTGCATTCTGATGATGCTCTAGCGGACTGAATCATCTCCTGATCGCATCCTGGTGACGTCATTGCCCGGAGGCGTCTGAAACCTCCCCTGGTTTCATCCTGGTGACGCCCTTTACCAGGAGCGTTTGAATCCTCCCCTGGTGACTCCCTTGGCGTTTGAAGTTTCCCATTGATGCATCGTGGTGATGCCTTTATCCAGTGGCCTCTGGTTGCATCCTGACAACGCCCCTGGCACCTCTGACCTCGTTGACCCATCCCGGTGACCCTTGCATTGTCCAGGCAGGCTACATGAAGCCACCAGGAACTTCATCAACATGATGAGTTCTTTCAACGTGTTTCGTGTACTCCCGTACGAACTTCTGTCGTCACGGATTTTTACCCTTATAACTTTTGTCTTTACTTATTTTTGTCCTTACGAACTTTTGTGCTGACGTTATCTTTCCCATGCCACTATTTTGCCCGATGAACTGCTTTTCTAAGTACATTTTCCTTTACAAACTATATACCCGGAGTACTTGTTCCATTACCAACTTTTTCTTTCATACTTTTGTCCTACGTGCTTTCTTCGCATTAATTATTGTTTGGTTGGACTCGGGCGGCTGGACGAGTCCGAAGTTGGCTGTTTGTGCAGTCTGGCTGGCTACGGCTGGTGGTTTCGGCATGACTGGTATCGGAGAGCGCCGACGCTTCGGAATATCCGAGAGAGCCGTCGGAAATGCGTTCGAATGAAGTCGTTGGACTGCTGACGGTTGGCGCGCCTCCTTGGCGCCAAAACGCTTCAAACTGACTGTTCTACTTTCTATTCCCCTAGACACGGTGATCCAGTTTTTGCTCTGACGTCGGCACGTTTCCCTTACCCAACAGCGGGCAAATTAATAGATGAATCATTTTTTTCGGCCGACATTCTGTCTTTATCAGGAAGCCGTCAGCAGCGCAATAACACCTCCACAACGAGCGGCGTAATTGAAGGAATCTATTCTGCAATTACGGACAATTAAACAATAATATGCACCATCATTTTTCTTACTCTCCGAGACGCCCCGACTGAACGTGCGCACCAGGGGGGGGACCAACTCCGGTCAGGCTCCTTTGTCAGCAGGAGTGAAGGCTGAAAAGCTGGCCGAAAACATCCCGGGCGATCAACCGAAGGCGTTTCGATGCCGTGGATGGTGTACTGTCAGCGTACGGCCCACAACAACGTGCGCCATCGATCTCGATCGGGCATCCGAGGGGCAGAGCCCGGGGCACACAACGACCACCGGTTCCTCACCTGAACAGTTGAGTTGACACGACGAGCGGTCGGGGCTGATTTATGTTCCAGCTGTGTTCCTGGATGAATTGGCACCATATTGGGCTTCTTGTCCCTGTTCATGCAATAGGGGATGGGCATGGGAATTGCAAGTTTTGAGGTTATGTGTGCATCATCTGTGACCCGTCCTAGCCAGAGCTTTGGAATTTATGACCTGTGAAATTTGTCAACGTCAACGGAATCTGTCAATGAATCCCGTGTTTTTAGAACTATTGGCTTCAGGGATGGACCAAGGTAGTCATATCCTGAAGTTTGCAGCTTTGTTTTCCCTACACTGCAAATAGACATATTAACGTTATGCTGATCGGAAATGTGACCACCGGTACGTGGCCAGTGCTTTCACTTTTACCCGTTGGATGAATGACGGCATGCATTATTGTGGGAAATCGGTGGTGTACTCAGGCTGTCAAAATTGGACGCAATTTTGCAAGGTAATACCTGGAAATGCACAATGTCGATCTACTGACGTGCTGAAATATTATCCTTCAATTCAGTATCCACAAAATTTGATTTGTGGGCTATTTGGAGATAAATGACGTCTTACATGAGGCATTCTGTAGGCCACTCGTGACATCAGCTTCTGCTTTGGCAAAGTTGGCGCCTGGCTACCCCAAAACGAGTCTTGAGATCCGTCGTGCATGAACGGTGTGAATTTGTTAGATGTAAGAGGTTATCAGACTGAAGTTTGCCACATTTACGTTTTCATTTGGGCATTGCGGGAGGTGAATTGGCAGGTTTTGACAGGGGACATAGACGATTCGTAGCGTAAGACGCATTGACATCCGAAAGTTATCAACACATAGTCATATATATATATATATATATATATATGTGTGTGTGTGTGTGTGTGTGTGTGTGTATATGCACCCTGTGTCGTGCACCATGAGTCGTGCACCGTGAGTCGTGCACAATGCGCGTGCACCGTGTGGCACCCGCGGCATGCACCAGCCGCCGCAGATCATGCCGACGCGAATCAGCGAGACAACAGACACCAGGTGGTGACGACGTCGGCGTGAGTGCCCCTCCCCCCTCCCCCGACACGTCGAGACGACAAAGCCGCGCTTAATTCGCCGAGATCACGCCGGATCGCAGATAGTGGGAATTTGACGAGCGTCTCGCCTGATGCCATCTTTTTCCAGCGTGTTTTTTTTTCTCAGTTATCGTGGTAGCATATGGCGGCCCCCTGGCGCTGGTTTAGTTAAACACAGATGTCGGCGTCGGCGTCAGCGCGTGTTTGTGTCAGTTGACACATTAAGTGTCAGGTGACGGATACCCAGCTGGGGAAACGCACGTGGGGACCTGCACCACACATGATTATCTGGCGTATTTGCGAGGGACGAGGCGTCGCAACAGCGCCGACGACCGCTGACATGTGCTAATTTATTCGTCGTCTCCACGTGAGAGTTTCGACTCGTGCCGGGGTGCCCAGTCGAGCGGAGAGACCCAACACACCAGGTGACGGAGCGCCGCTGCCAGATTGGGTGGTCGTTTTCGGACTGACGGCCGCCAACATCCTTCAAAATTTCTCGATAACTGCGGAATTTGACGACGATGAGGGGGTGTGGGTGGGGGGATGGCACCTGGCCCGGGCGTGGGCAGTACGTGCGGCTGACGGCAGACCACACGCGCTGCCCTGCCCCCCCCCCACCTGGAGATGCAGAAATGTCAAGGGTTTGGGCTCGTACTCACGTGCCGGTGTACTTCCATTCGGCAGGTCTCCAGACGGACACCTGACCAATTCCCCACTTCCCCTGACCAATTCCCCACTTGGATGCATTACACGGATGTCTGAAATGATGCAAAAACCATACAGCATTTGATTGGTGTTTTTATCAGTCAGAAAATGACGGGAATCATCTGTCCATAGCAATATCCGATGTCCTCTCTGACATGACCTGTGTCTAGCACTTCACTTCTGATACAGATTGTTTCGCTTGCTCATTTCATTGTAAGCCAGCTTAGATGATGGAAGATCGATAAGTGATGAGTGTGTAAATGAGTGTTGTCTGAAGCAGGCAGTTTGGTATCTGGCCAAAACTCCTGAGTCCATGTTATAAAATATAACCCTTGGCTTTTAAAAACATCTTTGCTTCTGCCCTCAAAGATCGCTGCACGTGTTTCATTGTGTCCACCCGGGTTCAACAAGTGCTACCAGTTGTGGATTTGAGACGAGCGTCACCTATGTCAATTGCCTATATGGGTAGACATTGTTGTGTCTGTGCGCAAATCTTTCTGTTGCTAAGTGGTTTTCCAATGCACAAAGAACCAATATCCCTAACGTTCACTCCTGATATGGAGCCTGAACCGTGCAAAAACGTCACCACGTAACATGGGAAAGCACTTACCCACCAACTTTTTTTTCCACCTCAGGGTTTTGTGTGCCCCAATTGTACTTGCGTATTTCGCACACATCAACGAACCCGACAAATCCGACAAATCCGCATTCGACAAATCCGACAATACACTAGCTAGAGTAGAAAGTTGAGGACCACAATCTGTCAGTGATGCGCAGCAGCCCACCGACACCGCCTATGGAATTTCGGGGTGGGGGGTGTGTGGGGGGGGGGGTATGAGCTTACAGGCGTGCCGGACCATAGAGGTCATTTGCGCTGCCTTTAAAGCGAGTGGGTTTTGTAGGCAACGCTAATGAAAGTATACGTTTACGTTGAAGGAGTCTTACGTCATAGTGTCTGTGACGTTAAGGTGCTGAAGGCGGGCGAGGGAGCATCTCTCGGTTGTTGATAGTTTCAGTTTACTTTACGCCTCCGCAAGATAATTTGTAACTGGAGTGAGAGGGAGGGTTGACAAGGAAAATATCACCTCGTGACCTCACCATATGCATAGATGGCCTTCCACACCATGCCGCACTCGTCGCATCGTGTCGGTGGCGATAGAAGCTTGCTTGTAGTACCAGGAGCGGATCCAAGAAATTTCATGGAGGAAGGGGGAGCACTCCTCGTATGGAGGGGCGCAATTTCCTTGACGCGCTACTGCGAAAATTCTTGGAAGGACGGCTTCGGCGAGAAAAAAATCGCTCAGCGGGGACAGGGGGAGAGGTGCACGCACTCCTGCATACTGAAGGGGCGCATTTCCTCTAAGAGGAGTGCCTTTGGATGAAGCATCCATTGAGCGATGGGGTGCACTCCAGCCTTCCTGGATGGATGCCACCTTTCCATAGGGGGGGCATACATTAGGGTGGACTTATATGCACGAGACTGAATGGATGCGTTCTGCTGCAGCATATGTCATTGAGTAAAGTAGAGTGTAAAGATTCCAAAAAGCATAAGCACGTGACATTGGGATGTTGTTCTGTGATGGCGCAATGGCCATTTGCATCGACATAATGTTCATAGTTTCGGTCAATGTTCCGTGTAGAATGAAGGAAAGAGTAACGACATATGGATGCCTGCTGTATGAGTAGATTGCCAATGATCATCGTGGCATCACAGCATGCCAGGAGTAAATAGTTATGAATATTATGAAAATGGGACGATTTATACATGTTACGTCGTCACGTAAGGGAGGAGGGTCCGTAGCCCTGGGGCTCCCATATTGTTCAATATTAAAAGTTCAGCCAATGAGGCAAAGGTAATCAAAATGCAGGCGTAGCCACAGTACATACATGTAGGTACGCCACTCTCAGTGCTTCGAATGTCGAGTTTGGAGGCAGATGTTATCATCTTCTTGCAATGTCTTGTATGGTAGCTTAAGTTGTGGACTGCCGGTTGACAAGGATTGGCAAAATATTGGGGTAGATTCTTGATCAGGAAGCATGGGGACTGAGGAAAAGGTCAGTGTCATAGTTGGGGAGAGCCTGCATGATTAGACAACAGGTGGGTGTTGCGTAGAGCAAACAAGTGAGATTGCTGCGGAGGACGGCTAGATCGGCAAGGCTGTGAAGGGGGCATCGGCAAAGCTGTGGATAGGATATCGGCAAGGCTGTGAAGAAGGCATCGGCAATTCTGTGGAGAAAGCATCGGCAAAGCTGTGGAGAAGATATCGGCAAGGCTGTGAAGAAGGCATCGGCAAGGCTGTGGATAAGGCATCGGCAAAGCTGTGGAGAAGACATCGGCAAGGCTGTGGAGAAGACATCGGTAAGGCTGTGGAGAAAGTTGCTGAAGAGATATCGTTCAGGTAATGCAGCCTGTTAATTAGGACTAATTGCTATGGCTCCAAGAAGTGGGGGAGCTGTCCTGCCCTGGACGTCCTGAACGCGTGTCGACCATTAATGTTGTTGGAAAGAGGTGCAACATTACTTTGGCAGGCTGGCCATTAATATCCAGAGCATAAATTTGCATGGCCGAGGAGCTTCATGCATAACGCAAAGTGGAAAGACGGATTCAGATACCTTGAGGACCTTGAGACCTAAGGAGGCTATGAATATGAAGGATAGGTATATTCTAGTATATTATAGTGTCGTCACCTCTATTCAGTACCGGAAGGGTATATGAAAACTTTAAGGCTTAGTCACAAACAATGGTATTTAGCAAAGTGTTGACCCTGTTCCTATGCGGCGATTTATGATTTACTTCCTTGCGGTGACCGATCCGCTCGCTGGGTCTTGAATCTTCCGTCGCTAGCATTCGAGAGCTGAATTTGTACAGGGGGCATGGAGCCAAAACTCGGAAACATAAAGATATTTATTGTTACCGTGCTGTGACAATAACTGTTATCTCGACCCACGCATGAGGAGTGTCACTTGATGGCCCACGAGTAGTGGGTCATCTTCAAGCGACAAATATTGAATTTTATCAAGTATTATGCGTTCAGATACGATACAAAATATGAAGGCAATTTTCAAAATAATACATTTGACGATGGCAGCGCTAGTATAATGGCCTTATAGAAGTTCCTAGCTGTCAAATAGGAAAAACATAGCTTGATATGTTTGATAGGCGTTCCCAGTAATATACAAATGGAGAGAAACTTGGACTTGACACCAAATTGTAGGGACACTACCATATGTACATATTATATTTAATTTTGATGTTAAATGGATCCTAAAACACTTTCGGGCATACTTCAAGCATATGAAATACCTGTCACAGACACCTCTCATTGACCGTAAATTTGTTGTTAAAAGAGGAATTTTATGAATTTTAAGATTAGATATAGAAGATAGATCCTCTTTCATCTTCTTGGGTCCGCCTCTGTCATGGTATGAACAAAGGCAATGCTATGTAGGGAATGTAGGGATGTAATTAATGTATGCTATGTAGGGAATGCCTATGTGATGCTTATTCACCAACGATGGTGTCGTTACTGCCCAAAGATGACGCCCAAAATCACATAATGAATACTATCATCATTCCCTTTACCAATCGTAAATTCATCACTCCTTAAAATGTTTGTATTTATTCAAAATATAGATGAGTGTCAGCATGCACATTTCAAGCATGTACTTGCAGGCATTTGCCGATCGTGGTTGTACTACCAAATGAGTTGTATGTCATGCATTGCACTATGTGGGCACGCAATAAACGTGGCTAATGTGTGCAAAGAATGTACGTCCACCTGAAGAGATTCATATGCACTCATGCACTCATATAATTCCAATGAATCATAAGGGAATCTGAGGGAATTACAGCGGAACCCCCGAAGGGGGTCCGAATAGGGCATTCACACAATTATCGGTTTATATCCCCGAAGAATACGAATAAATCTCGAGAACAATGATGTCACAATCTGAAGGAACTTCAAAAGCATCTGAGGTCATTATGGCCATTCATGACAACCCCTGAACGTATTGGACGGGATAAGGGAACATCACCTCAACGCAGTTTATTATCCGATACCATGCCAATTTCGTCTCAAATCCCCTGGATTCAGAGGCTTTGCGCATCCTCAGAACACAATCGAAATGGCACGTGCTTATGTTCTTTCAAATCCTCACACTACATTCTATAACATGTGCTACAAACAAATGTATTCACTTAGTCGCACGCATATAGGCGCACCTTAGGGGCACATGCCCCAATCCCACTGCATCTGCCACTGTGTACTTTCTATCTTGAAAGGCAATAAATAGCCTGGGGTGAACTTGAAGACAAAAATGAAGCAAACCATCGTACGCCAGTGGTGTCAGTTGGCCTTAGAAAATCACTGACTCAGGAGGTCGACTAGCACACCAAATGTGAATCACGAATCTTACGACTGGCACACCAAATGTGAATCACGAATCTTCCTGAAATATTTACGACGATGCAATGGATGAAAACTGTGGAGATTTCACATTGACTTTAGAGGCCTTCATGTGCTCTTCCACCCCTCACACACGTCACGTACTTTCCGTTACGACGTGATACGCGAAGAACGCGAAACAACCGAAAGCTGGAACGTTCGCGCATTCAGGAAAGAACTGCCGGATCAGTTGCGGAACATGCATGTGTCTGTGTCAAGCGTATTATGAGCTACTGGCCGGAACCAGACGAGCTACTGGCCTGAACCAGAGAAGCTACCGGTATGAACTACGGCTTGGCAGCGCGGCCGAAGCGTGGGCGTAGGGGAGGGGGACGGCCAATATTCCGGAGGAATGCAAGGATTACTCTGTCTCGTTTCTTAGACGCTATATTCCTGTTCGTCCCGGACACATACAAAAAGCTCCTTGCTCTTCACCTATCCGGTGGACTTGCTGCCTGCTTGCCCGGATACCTCCAGGATTCCTGCAGCCCATTTGGAAAGTGAGACAAAATCATTCTGGGAACAGTAGCATGTTTTCAATCTGACGCAATGGACAGGTTTGCAAGGCGACAATCATCTCACCTGGCGGCACTCCAAAAACATGGCGGTTATCGACCTTAGCGGTCGTTCACATGGCAGCTGGTGAGCCCGCCGCCGGTCGCTTAGGATATTTTGTCTCTTAGCGGAGGAAAAGTGTTAACTGCCAGAGATCCTACGTTAATGAATAGTTACCTTAAGCCGACTTATGTGCTATCCGGTTACTTGGCAAGCACTATAGAAAAGGTTGGAAGCGCAGAACGGGCAACAAAGACACTGGCATAACGAAGAGGTACATGTAGGACACAGACATACTGTATTGCATGAAACATTACATTTGGAGAGGGGTCAGCGTCACTGCCTCCGCCTCCCCCACCCCCGAGTTCGCTATGGCTGGACTGTTGGGCGTGGAGGATGACGAGCTCCGCTGACCACCTGCGACCTGGAGCCGAAGCGAAGGCCCAGGCGTCTCGGGCGAGCCGTTGGCACCCGTGCTCAACCTTGGCTGCGCAGGTGATCGTATAACTTAAAGCTTGAAAATGCGAAGGACGAAAACCAAGCTGTTTGGAAAGCCCAGAGTTGAAACACAAGCACAATCTAAAGGGCTACTGTCTGTTTCTCCAGCTTGGATCGATCGCTGCCTGCCTATCGTTAGCTAACTACACCAGTCCATGAATACTTGGCCATTAACCGTGTGGAATCGCGTGCCTCCGATCCCGGCCGGGGGGGGGCGCTCGCGCACAGGCGTGCACCTGAATCGCCATTAGACTACCGGCCCCCGTCATTCTGCCGGCACATCGTAAACAAAAAAGGGTCAAACAATGGACACGGGCGGCGGGCAGATGGCGACTCCTCAGCTATCGACCCATCTCGTTATTTGTCTCCGGCCGAGACGGAGCGGCGGCGATGTCGGCTGGGTCCGCCGGGGTCGTGTTGTCGGGCAGTCAGCGGTGCTGCGGCGGCATGCGCCGGCGGCATGCGCCGGCGCATGCCGCCGATGGGCTTCGTTGGAGGCGCTGCGCGCTCCGTCTGTGCGGGGCTGGTTGGCTTCGCATTTCACCGTGCAGCCGCTCGTCGAAGATGGTGACAGCCGAAGTTTGATTTCACGTGTTGATGTCTCCAGAAGCGGGTCCCTTCGGCAGTCTTCCTTCTCCTCCGCTTCTCTGTCTCCCCCTCCACCTGCTGATTGATGATTCGTAAATGCTTGGGATGGGACAGCGTGTGGAGGCAGTGTGAGGACCCTCCATGGTCATTAGCTCGGCACATCCGAGCCGGATTCTTTTCTTCTTGGTCTTATTGCTTGTTATTGTCCTTTCTTTCGGGATGGATACTTGTCCCCATGTGTTTGTTTGTATGCATGCTACAGAAGCTCGTGTGGGGCACATTATTAAGCCAACTAAGAAATATAGCACTGCACTGCCTTATGATATGCATTCAAAATGCACAGGAAATATCACTAGCAATTCGTGAAATTGCACCTACAGAGTTCATCAACAGATATTTTGAGAAATAAGGCTACATAAATTATTTTGCGCTGCATTTCTTTGTTTTGACCATGGAGCCGTTCCTATCGTTTTGATCGTAGTCTTCCGATGTACTGGTATACCATGGAGAACCGATGAACATAGCCTACTAAGAACACACGCAGGGTCTTGCTTTCGGGAACGAGAATCGACAATCAGACACAATACTTTCTCTGGTTTCATTTGGGGCTTAGTCTAGGAACCCTGAAGGTATTGCATCTTGGCAATTCGCATTAAATGGAGAGACATAACATGTATGCAATCTAATCTATATATGCAATGCAGATTAGCCTACAGATGAACATCTAAATCGATATCCAAATAAGTGCCTAAACATGGTTTTCCGTGGACTTTTGCCGGCAGCAAAAAATGCCAGCAATAAATTCCTTGTCAGATAAATGATAAATTGTCTGAGATACTCGCCGCTGCACTCCTGAGAACTGCCAGACCTGGTGAAGGCAGAGGGGAGGGGGATTTGTTCTCCTCATTCTCGATATCTATTCGACCAATCCTCGTGATGAGTTCGGCTAAGAGTCAGACGTCATTGCTAAGAGTCAGCCGTATTTGTACCCTGACGAGCTGGACCGTCGCCTGGGTCAGGTCAGTGTGGGTCCATCAAGTTTCATTGAGGTATGCCTATCGATGAACGTGCCGCGTCATGTGGACAATTCCGATGCTATGCAGCCCCTTTTCCGAACTTCTGAAATCGTTCCGCCGAGATCGGTGGAATTTTGTACGACGTTGGATCGTAATATGTCTTTTCACATTCTTAGTCCAGCCGTCGCTGGTGTGACCTTAGGAAGGTCACACCAGTTCATTAAAACTGGAACATATGAATTAAAATGCAGACCTTGGCTGCGTTCTCACCACTTGTATCCCACATCTCACGTGATATTCATGATCTAACCCAAGATCAAGGCAGGCCCATTGCATAGCATCGAGTGAGTTTGTATGGCGGTTTTCATCTCCAATTAACAGACCATTATAGCCGCACATGATTGTACAACACACGATGTATGCATATGTGGTATCAAATACACAGAGCTTACACAGAGCTAACACCACGGCTGCTCGACTGGTATGTCAACTATGAGAACGCTCGGCAGGAGGGCCCTCCTCCCGTGATCTCAAATATTCCGAAAAACCGAGTGACGGCCAGGGTTTCTTTTCGGTTGCCGAGCGCAGTGTACGAGGATACATGTCAACATAATCGCGTGTGCAAGTGTTTGTGTCCGCAATGTTTGAGTATACAGACGTTCGTATGCACAAATGTTCGCATGCACACATGTTCGGATATGCAAATTTTCGTATGCTCTACAGATTAGGCTGTGCAAGGTTATGACAGGTTAGATTAGTAGAAGGATTTTGTACATAGGAGGAGCTATATTTTGCACATAGGACCACTTGCATATATAAGTAGTTGTGCATACCCGTGATTGAATATACTATCGTTTACACATGCGAACATTTGTGTAAGTTGGTCGAACATTAGGATATGCGAACGGTTACGCTAAGAACATCTGCGTTAGATACATCGGCGACACAAACAATTGTTATAAACAGTTGTGTTTTCGAACAATTGTGCACACAAATATGCAATCGAATATGTGGCCAAGCTTTCCATACACGGGATAAGTGTTACTACGTCATACTTTCGACTCCTCAGGAGGCTAAAGTCTTTAAAAAAGCGAGTGTAAGATTGTTTTCAGACAAATTCAGACTATCGCGGCAAGTCAACAGTCAAGGCTTCCGGAAATCTGACATTGGTAGCTAAACGTGGTAGCACACCAATCCTCTTGGAACACCGCATGTATTACTCACCAGCGGATATTCTGCGGGGTAATTTTGGTTTCATACTGCGCATTCTGGCACACCCGCTGCTTACCGCAGTTGGTGCTGCAGTTGGATGCAGGCTTTATGCACGTACATCCTGCTTACGATTGCCTCATTAACAATACATCAAGCTGCCTGAACGACCGCACTGACCAATCCGTCGGCCCGCTTTATGCACAAAAACGGCCGTAAGTCGACTGGCATCGCCCAGGTACTGTGCACAGCAATAATTGTCCGTGTAGTTCACGAAGACTTCGGATTAGTGCAGGCTGGCGCGAGGACGTCAGACTCACAGACGCGCTAACAAGCGCATCGAATGTCCGTGATGGCGACAACTTACTTACGTAGTCACCGTGTAATGCAGGAATTGATCGGGTGGAACGTTGGAATTTTCAACGATTTGGCACATGGTGTTAGGCAATTGGTGGCCTGCTTTTCAATGCCTAGCTGCCCGCTCACCAGCAATTAAATACGTTGCGCACAACACACGACATCAGTGCAGTGATTTTCCGTTATAGATGCCCAAATAGTATGCCAAATACATAAATAGTCGAAGCCGGGTGTTATTCTCCACAAATTCGTCGGATATTTTCCGATCAGACAGCGCACATCCCACGCACGTGCGCCCAATAACGAGCGCCTCCGAGCACATTTCACACACTCGCGGCACCCACTCCAAGGACGCAGCCGACTGCGGACCCACTGCGTCGAAGGTCGACCTTCACGCCGCGGAAAACAGCGCAGGCGGCGGCGAACTCGATGCGCGCGTCCCCAGCCCGGGGCGCTCCTCCGCGCGGCAGGGCGACGCGATTCCTATCGCTCTTCTCTCATTACCGAGTGACCTGGCCTGTTTGGAATTTGACGGGGGCTGACCGGCAGGACGCAGCGCCAGTTGTCAGCCGGCTGGCCGGATCTGACCCCCGCCACGCCACGGCCGACTGCTGGGTGGCCGCAGCACCACCCCGCAACGCGCTTACCCTGGAGCTTACCCTGGAGCTTACCCTGGAGCTTACCCTGGAGCTTACCCTGGAGCTTACCTTGGAGCTGCCTTGCCGTCGAGCCGCATTCAGGAGCATCGAGCTGCGTCGGCGGAAACAAGACGCAATTGGCTCCAGATGCGTGGAGGAGAGCGTAGCCGAGTGGCTCCAGATGCGTGGAGGAGAGGGTGGCTGAGTGGCTCCAGAGGCGTGGAGGAGAGGGTGGCCGAGTGGCTCCAGATGCGTGAGGAGAGGGTGGCCGAGTGGCTCCAGAGGCGTGGAGGAGAGGGTGGCCGAGTGGCTCCAGAGGCGTGGAGGAGAGGATGGCCGAGTGGCTCCAGAGGCGTGGCTGAGAGGGTGGCCGAGTGGCTCTAGAGGCGTGGAGGAGAGGGTAGCCGAGTGGATCCAGAGGCGTGGAGGAGAGGGTGGCCGAGTGGCTCTAGAGGCGTGGAGGAGAGGGTGGCCGAGTGGCTCCAGAGGCGTGGAGGAGAGGGTGGCCGAGTGGCTCCAGAGGCGTGGAGGAGAGCGTAGCCGAGTGGCTCCAGAGGCGTGGAGGAGAGGGTGGCCGAGTGGCTCCAGAGGCGTGGAGGAGAGGGTGGCCGAGTGGCTCCAGAGGCGTGGAGGAGAGGGTGGCCGAGTGGCTCCAGAGGCGTGGAGGAGAGGGTGGCCGAGTGGCTCCAGAGGTGTGGAGGAGAGCGTAGCCGAGTGGCTCCAGAGGCGTGGAGGAAAGGGTGGCCGAGTGGCTCCAGAGGCGTGGAGGAGAGGGTGGCCGAGTGGCTCCAGATGCGTGGAGGAGAGCGTAGCCGAGTGGCTCCAGATGCGTGGAGGAGAGGGTAGCCGAGTGGCTCCAGATGCGTGGAGGAGAGGGTGGCCGAGTGGCTCCAGAGGCGTGGAGGAGAGGGTGGCCGAGTGGCTCCAGAGGTGTGGAGGAGAGCGTAGCCGAGTGGCTCCAGATGCGTGGAGGAGAGGGTGGCCGAGTGGCTCCAGAGGCGTGGAGGAGAGGGTGGCCGAGTGGCTCCAGAGGCGTGGAGGAGAGGGTGGCCGAGTGGCTCCAGAGGTGTGGAGGAGAGGGTAGCCGAGTGGCTCCAGAGGCGTGGAGGAGAGGGTGGCCGAGTGGCTCCAGAGGTGTGGAGGAGAGCGTAGCCGAGTGGCTCCAGATGCGTGGAGGAGAGGGTGGCCGAGTGGCTCCAGAGGCGTGGAGGAGAGGGTGGCCGAGTGGCTCCAGAGGTGTGGAGGAGAGCGTAGCCGAGTGGCTCCAGATGCGTGGAGGAGAGGGTGGCCGAGTGGCTCCAGAGGCGTGGAGGAGAGGGTGGCCGAGTGGCTCCAGATGCGTGGAGGAGAGGGTGGCCGAGTGGCTCCAGAGGCGTGGAGGAGAGGGTGGCCGAGTGGCTCCAGATGCGTGGAGGAGAGGGTGGCCGAGTGGCTCCAGAGGCGTGGCTGAGAGGGTGGCCGAGTGGCTCTAGAGGCGTGGAGGAGAGGGTAGCCGAGTGGATCCAGAGGCGTGGAGGAGAGGGTGGCCGAGTGGCTCCAGAGGCGTGGAGGAGAGGGTGGCCGAGTGGCTCCAGAGGCGTGGAGGAGAGGGTGGCCGAGTGGCTCCAGAGGCGTGGAGGAGAGGGTGGCCGAGTGGCTCCAGAGGCGTGGAGGAGAGGGTGGCCGAGTTGCTCCAGAGGCGTGGAGGAAAGGGTGGCCGAGTGGCTCCAGAGGCGTGGAGGAGAGGATGGACGAGTGGATTCAGAGGTGTGGAAGGAAATGGTGGACGAGTGAGGAAGCACACTCGTTCGCAAATGCACTGGAGTTCAGAAATTTTCGTGGACAATGACATCGATCGGGAATATGTTTCGACCTCCAACGGACAGAGTATGACTTTGCGAAATGCTTTCCATGAACCTTAACAACATGCGGCTGTAGTAACTGTTACCTTTTATAATATTCTCGATTCCTGGCATCTGTGTCACCATTATCTTGCCAGCAAATGCGATCTGTGAATATCACCTTTTGTCTGCACCTTTCATATATGCACATACTTGCCCTGTCCCCGACCTCCCTCTTGCTTCATCTCAGGCCCCGGGCCGTGGTCGCCTCACATTGGGCTACTCGGTAGCTACCCGGCGTCCGATCGGTTGCCAGCGGCCATCTCCTGCTGTCGTCTCTACAGTACGCTTAGTTCGTGGGAAATACGGACGTATGGGTCGTGGGCTCACCATTGGCAGGCTGTCTATGACGCCAAGCAGCCTCAGCGGCTCCCCAATATCCTCTGAAAGTGGGTTGTTCCAAATATACTTCATTCAAGCAGAATTATGTTCAGGTTTTCAGTTTAAACCAATGCTTAATGAAGTGGCTTGTATAATAATTGTATGCGTTGCCGTGCCTAGAAGCAAACGGTAGGACACCCAGGACAATTCATTCAAAATGTCCAATGTCGATGTGGGTATATTCTGATGCTGCGAGTATACTGTGTGGGTGTCTTTCAATGTGCAGAGGAGGCGTTCAAGCCACATATTTCCACCCTGCAATAATTAGACACTGTCAGGTGTGTGTGGGGGTGGGGAGGGATAAAAGAATGTGAAGATGGTAACTGTACGAGATACAATGCATACAGTATGCCGTGTTTCATGAGAAGATAAAGTTGGCAGATCGTCACCAGCGGAATGAGGAGTGACCCGAAAGCGGTGATAAACAGCTGTCGTGAAGACGAATATAATGGTGCGTTACGGTGCAGCCGACCCAGGTCAGGTCGCCTCAGATCAACTGAGCTCAGTTGCCAGACGGTGTTCTCCGGCTGTTCTTCGAGTTAGCCGGAGCAATACTCTACTCTACTACTACTACTACTACTACTCTTAAAGCTCAAGCAACGCAACGACAGTTGTGTACCTGTGTATATCAGCGCCATCTGTGTCGACCTTCGACACTCTTTCTCCAGACATGTTACACCGATCTTGTCAACAGCGAGGAGTGTTAACCTGTACGTGCTTGAACACTTCGCTCACTAGGTTACATCAATCGCATGCCAAAGCCGGCCACTCCAACATTTGTCGACCGCTTGCCGCAAGCAAACTCATTCACCTGACTCGTGCGGCTCACCACACACGAGATTTGGGCCGAAGTTGAATAGCATTTCAACGGCATTAGCATAAGCCGGGTGTATCGGCCACCTGTTGGTGAATGCCGCTGCGCCTGCGCTGCCGCAGCAGCAGCAGCCACACAGACCAGCAGTGCAGCTGCTTTTCCGCCCGACCAGAGGTCAGCTGCTCTACCGCCCGACCAGCGGTCAGCTGCTCTCGACCGTTCGACCAGCGGTCAGCTGCTCTTCCGCCCGACCAGAGGTCAGCCGTTCACCCGCACTTAAGCGCCTGCATGTCACGTTTGAGGCCATTTTAAATCATCAACGCCATGTCGTATATATGCTGGATTTGATCGTTTATGGGAGAGCGCAGCGCACGTATATCCCATATGCTCCGCCCGCTAATTTTATCTTCACTTGAGACCGGGCTGCATCTAGACGCTAACGACTCTTAGCACTCATGCACGTTTCACGCTTGAAGCACACTTTGGATATATATATATATATATATATATATATATACATATATATATGAATATGCACATCTATGCATGCTGTACATGCAGCATGTCCGTTCAAAGAGAACGAGCGCCAATTCTCTAGCGATTTTCTCCAATATATTTTGTCAAGGGAAAAGGGGAGATTGGCGAGATCCTTCGCTATCCGGGAGACGGAGGCATGCTAACCGTATTATTCTGCGTTATGTGTTTTGTCAGCAATTTCTGAATCATTCGCGCCAGGGCCGTGAAGTGCAGAGCCGGTGCATTCTCTCACGTGTGTCGTGTATACACCCGGATAACCTTAATAACTACAAGCGCTCTGTCTTACTGTGGGCGGCGCCAGGAAAGGATTTAGGCAATCATGCTCCGTCACTTGCTTGTTGTTCTGTCGGTCCCATCGCGCATGGATACATCCGGTATTATGTTGTTCGGAAATGTAACACACGACAAATGGCTGTATAATTCGCTCCTAAGCACCATGCGCTTGATTACATAATGTTCCAGAAAGTCAGTGCCGTAATTCTTGGAAGCAGAGATATAGCTTTTCAAACTACCTTCATCCGGGCAATGGTGTACCACATTGTAGTTATAGGATCAGGAAGCACTTCATGTGTAATCTCGCATCCTGACGTCATCCTGACGTCATCCTGACGTCATGCTGGCCGGTCGGCCAGGCGGCTGGCTGTGATTGCTGGTGCCGCAGCGTCTGACCGGCCGGCCAGCATGACGTCATCCTGACGTCATGCTGGCCGGTCGGCCAGGCGGCTGGCTGTGATTGCTGGTGCCGCAGCGTCTGACCGGCCGGCCGGCAGTGCCTGACCAGCCGGCCCCGGCCCTCCAGGAGCCCGGGCCTCTCTCCGCTGCACTTCCGGCTCTGACCAGTGGCCCTGGCCAAGCTCAGGAGGGCACCAGTGTCCACTCCGGCCGAGCTCAGGAGGGCAACAGTGTCCACTCTGACGGAACTCAGGAGGGCAACAGTGTCCACTCCGGCCGAGCTCAGGAGGGAAACAGTGTCCACTGTGGTCCAGCTCAGAAGGGCACCAGTGTCCACTCAGGCCGAGCTCAGGAGGGCAACAGTGTCCACTGTGGTCCAACTCAGGAGGGCAACAGTGTCCACTCCGACCGAGCTCAGGAGGGCACCAGTGTCCACTCCGGCCGAGCTCAGGAGGGCAACAGTGTCCACTCTTGTCGAGTTCAGGAGAGCACCTGTGTCCACTCTGACGGACCTCAGGAGTTATTGAAACGGTGTGTCTTTGATTATCTGGAGGCTGTTTTAAAAAACATATTTGAGAGAAAGGTTCTGCAATTGCCATGGCCAATGGTGAATTAATGCAGAATCACAAATACATTGGTAGGAAACAGACTGCACGTTATTTTTGCTGCTCACAGCCGGATACAACAGTATAACATACAACTCCTTGTACTTGTTCCTGTGTTAATTTATGTGCTTTTGAGACGTTTAGAAGGAGATAGGCGACAAGAACCGCATGTTTGATGCATTGAACTTGTATTTTACTAAGCAAATTAATATCCCGAACCACCCGATTTCTGGTCTCTGAAGCAGTGCTGCCTGCTTTAAAAAGTACGAGCTATGTCCGAAATCGATTGCTTAGACCACACAGGATCGCATTGGTGAAAGACATTCGGATCATTAGTTTTCCAAATAAAGGCACGAATGGGAGGCATTGATGGTTTCCAACGGTAAAGCATTCGTCGCGTTCTTGAGGAATGACTTGGCAGCACATTCTTTATTGTATAGTTGAGCATGTCATATATTATTTATTTCTTGTTTTGTCCATTACATAGTGAACCGGGCATCATAAAGCAAGTTCTGTCAGTACGTACCGTAGAATGTAAATAGCAGTGCCTTCAGCGGCACCCACCACTAATTCCTCCGCTCGTGCCAGGCATGCATCGTAACTTCAGGCATCAGAAGTCTGCCCGGCTCTTCTCAATTGGTGCCAACCACAGTCTTAAATGAGGAGAAAACATGCGCTGCTCTGAAAATATGCGCTGCGGTTCAAGGTACTGGAATTGGTACAACAATTACGCAGAGCCTCCGGCTATCTCGGCAATAGGGCAGTCATGCGAGCAGTGGAGCGGCAGTCGGCGGCCTGTCTGGGTAATCACCACCTGGGAATATCGGCCGACCTGACCCGACCCGACCCGACGGCGGGGACGTGACCTACCAAAGTGAGGTGCGCGTGGCGGCCGGCCGGGGAGGGTGTCGTGGCGCCGGCCGCCGTGAGGTCAAGGCCTCGTCGCGTGCTCTGTTGCCGGGCGGACGGCGGTAGTGACCGGTGACCCCGGCTCTGTCCCGGGTGGACACAGTCTGTGGGGCAGCCACCACCAGCCGGGCGGACAGCGGTAGTGACCGGTGACCCCGGCTCTGTCCCGAGTGGACACAGTCTGTGGGGCAGCCACCGCCAGCCGGGTGGACAGCGGTAGTGACCGGTGACCCCGGCTCTGTCCCGAGTGGACACGGTCTGTGGGGCAGCCACCGCCAGCCGGGCGGACAGCGGTAGTGACCGGGGACCCCGGCTCTGTCCCGAGTGGACACAGTCTGTGGGGCAGCCACCGCCAGCCGGGCGGACAGCGGTAGTGACCGGTGACCCCGGCTCTGTCCCGAGTGGACACAGTCTGTGGGGCAGCTACTATCAGCCGGGTGGACAGCGGTAGTGACCAGTGACCCCGGCTCTGTCCCGGGTGGGCACAGTCTGTTGGGCAGCCACCACCAGCCGGGCGGACAGCGGTAGTGACCGGTGACCCCGGCTCTGTCCCGGGTGGGCACAGTCTGTGGGGCAGCTACTATCAGCTGGGCGGACAGCGGTAGTGACCGGTGACCCCGGCTCTGTCCCGAGTGGACACAGTCTGTTGGGCAGCCACCACCAGCCGGGCGGACAGCGGTAGTGACCAGTGACCCCGGCTCTGTCCCGAGTGGACACAGTCTGTGGGGCAGCTACTATCAGCCGGGCGGACAGCGGTAGTGACCGGTGACCCCGGCTCTGTCCCGAGTGGACACAGTCTGTTGGGCAGCCACCACCAGCCGGGCGGACAGCGGTAGTGACCGGTGACCCCGGCTCTGTCCCGAGTGGGCACAGTCTGTTGGGCAGCCACCACCAGCCGGGCGGACAGCGGTAGTGACCGGTGACCCCGGCTCTGTCCCGGGTGGGCACAGTCTGTTGGGCAGCCACCACCAGCCGGGCGGACAGCGGTAGTGACCAGTGACCCCGGCTCTGTCCCGGGTGGGCACAGTCTGTTGGGCAGCCACCACCAGCCGGGCGGACCGTAGTGAACTGTTGGGCAGCCACCACCAGCCGGGCGGACAGCGGTAGTGACCGGTGACCCCGGCTCTGTCCCGGGTGGGCACAGTCTGTTGGGCAGCCACCACCAGCCGGGCGGACAGCGGTAGTGACCAGTGACCCCGGCTCTGTCCCGGGTGGACACAATCTTTGGGGCAGCCACCGCCAGCCGGGCGCCGCCGCTCAAAAACGCTGCAACGTGGAGACGCTCGGGGGGGGGGGGCGATAGGACAGGGCGCGTCCCGCAGCCTGGTCGGGAAGCGGTTGTCCGATCTGCTTCGGCGACCGCTTCAGCTCCGTGCGACACTTCCCGCGCCGCGCGACACTTCCCTCTCCGTGGGACACCTCCGCGCCATACGCCAAGTTTGCGACAGTCGGAAGGAGCCTTGTGCCTCTTTGCGACGCATTCAACTGCTACGCATCCAGCGTCGCCAACCTCTGCCGCCGATTGGTCGCGGGCGGACTCGACAATCCTGCCGGTTGTGGGATTCGAACCCACGATCACATACCGAAAAGTCCAGCGTCCTGCCAAATGAGCTACCACGCCATAGTTGGGATGGCTAAAGCTGGAGCGAAGTCGCCCTGCCAGCGACCGCGGCTGGGGAGCGATGCCGGTGTCGCGTTCGCCTCTCAGCAGTGAGTCCACCACCGGAGCGACGAGAGGACGGTGGGGGGGGGGGGGGGGGGGGGAGGGCATGTCCATTCCACGCACCGCCACTGGTCGTCGCACGGCGACGCTACATGGACGGGCCGGGCCGGAGAGCGCCGACTTTATTGTAGCTGGAGGAAACGTCGGCGAAGATTGGGCAGTAAATTTACGCCCTCGGACGTCGGTCGACGGAATTCGGTAGCATAAACACGGCAATAATACGATTACGGCCGCTCAAATTGTGTACGGAATGGCTACCCTGAGCAGTTCATGTCGCTGTATTAGCCTAGGCAATAGGTCTGCTGGTAACTTTGGGGGGGGGGGGGGATCCGGACCGAGGGTCAGCATCGTTTTGGTAAATTCCGCCAATGAATCTGATCACAACAGAACACAAGGCAATACAATACAATACAATACAAGGTGGCATGGTGACGGGAATCTGAATACAGACACCAGTATTTTGTGGAATTGTCTACGTTCGATCTGGATTAAAGGAACTGCTTCAGCTTATGTGGACTGGCATCACTTTACTGCAAGTTTGTTGTTGATATCCACAACTCGAGCACGTCACCCCAAGAACTTCAAGGTTGGTTGAAATCCACACAAAGATTCTTGAATTTGAAGGCTGATGTTTGAGAAGAGCCAACCTGTAGTAGCACTGCACCATGCACCGCTGACATGAATATATTCTGCCAACAGAAATCACTGAGGCACTGCTGCACTGCCCGCTTCTATCCAAAACCAAAAGAGGGCATGGGTGGATTCCACCCTCCCCCACTGTGTGCTTATACCATGGTTTTCACCATGGCTGGATGTCATAGGAGATAGTGTGGCTATTCCTGTATGCCTCCAGCATGTTGCAGCAAATGCGACTAAATGTACCCCGCAGACATAGCTGAACCTCCCTACATCTTTGGAGGGGCTCGCATCACATATGTTCGAATGGGCCTCTCAAATAAGTAAGGATTTCAGCACGGGACTCCATGCATGGACGACCTCTCTCGGTGGCGTGTTTATAAATCAGTCAAGGGGGGGGGAGGAGCAAGCCGAGCTGATATTTTTGTATTTGTATACTTGCATTTGTGTAGGTTATATTCCTACAAAAGTGACTGATTGAAACACCACACGTCAACCAGTGAACCAGTGAACCAGTGAACCCTAACCGGTGAACGATTTTTTTTTCAGCCATGGGCATCCTTCATCCCGCTGGGACACCCATCCAAGCCTTGGGGACAACATTTGTGGGCCAATATGACGCCTTCGGCGCCCTATCCGGCCTATCAGTAACTGGCCCTATCAGTACCAGCCTCCATCGCCCAAGGGAGGGTGGGCATGGCCCATCGCCCCCTAAATACGCCACTGAAGCCTCTGATACATTTCGAAATCAACAGTGGTAGTATTTATTGCTGGACACTCCCAATAGTTTAGTTCAAGCTCCGCCTTGCCTGCCCTGCCTGCCTCCGCCTTGCCTGCTGGTTACCGACCCTCTCTGGTCAGCTCCATAGCACCCCTCCCCACTTCCCCTCCTCCGGTGTGTCGTCTTAATCTGTGCAGATGATGGCGCAGATGATGATGCAGATGATGGTGCCAACGGCGCTGGCACGAGCCCAGTCCGCCCGGCCGAAAGCCGACTCCTCACGTGCGTGCACGCGTGTGTTTGTGTTGATAAGTGAAATGCGGCGAGCCGGGCCGGACCGGCCAGCGCCGGTGTCGTGCCCCGCTCACACCTGCCGGCCTGTACAAATACCAATCAGCAACACCATCTCTTGTTTTTGTCCGGCCGAGTCCCGGCGGCTGTCGGGGCCAGGGGCGGCGGCGGGGTGGGCGGGCCGACCGTCCAACAGCTGACGACGACACGTGCCGCCGCCGTCAGCTGACGACACGTGCCGCCCCGCCGGCTGATGGATCAGACGGCGCTGATCTGCCGCCGGCCAGATGTGCGTGGAGCCGTGTTTGGTTCGAACGTGACGTGTGCTGGACGCCGGGGGCGGGGCAGGCACTCGGCTATGGGCGCCTTTGGGTCGCTACTTGGTGCCAACCGCCGGAACATACGGCTGGAGATGGGATAAGTTGTGCTGATCTGCCCGCACGGGGTGCGCAGACGCATGTGTCCCAGGCTTTGCTCTGATACACGCATGTGTCGAGACATGGCGCGTCCGGTGCCGACGGCAGGCCAGGTGGCAAAACGAGACCACGCAGGTGGCAGTCAACTTCGTATGCATTCAAACGTGTTTTCTGCTTTCAAATGGCCTCGCAATGTAACCCGGTGTCACTCTATATTTTCCAGGCAGATGATAGATCGATGACCGGGTGGTTCGTTCCCTGGAAACACCTGCACAGAGATGTTGTTCGAGGCGCATGTTTTCAATTTTTGAACAGCTCTCTGTCCTCTTCAGTGTTGTTAATTGGGCATTTTCCTTTTACCGAATAGCCATGCACACCAAGCACTGTCGAGGGAGGTAACACTATTTTTAGTAGAATGGTAATGATAGGATTCGGGGCCAGCTCCGGCATATTGTAAGACCTTCGGACCTTCGGCCGGCTCCACTTTGTGTCTTCAGTTGGTGCCACACAATATCCATTGTCCATGCAAGGCCCAAACGGGAGGGGGGGGGGGCATGTCCGCACATGCGATCTCCAACCCCCGACGGTTCGCCACTGATCGGAAGTGGAGTTACTGGAACTTGGAGACGCGTGCATCCCAATTATGATTGACGTCTGAGGAGAGTCCATCCGCGCCATTCCGATCACGTTTTCCGCAATCTTGATAGTTTAACGGATACAGTCACGTGTCGAAGGAACGTTTTGCCAGTATGTAAGCGTGTTGTTTGTCACGGCCAACCAGGAAGTCCAGCTGTCGTTGGATCCTTATCATCCTTAACATTTGTATTTATGTTTTATCGATTATATGCGGGTTCGACCATAAATAGGGTCAGAAGATGAAATAACAGGATGTTTGCGGGCGGCAGACAGGCCGCGATAGCGACAATGTCGGTATTTATGCGAGTGCAAACTGATATAGTAATAGTGAATATATCGCGTATAATTTAGTACACATTATTTTTTAAATTGTGCCAGAAACGAAGTACATAATTCTTCAGTTTTCCAAGGTCACCCAAGCTTGGAGGACCTGATTTTGCAGTGGTGGTGTTTTACAGAATGTCAATGTTCCAATTTGCCGCTATGATGCATCACGATGCGGATGGCGTCGAAGAATATACGTGGTCCCCAAACACCACTTTCCATCAGTGTAAAACTGCCCTCATTAGATGGGCTTGAGATGCGAGGAATTCCTATATATACCCGCTAGTGCTACCACGTGTTGCAGCTTCACCGTCGTGTTGTAGGTAACCAACACTGCTCTTGGTTATTGTGGCTAAGACCTCTTTTTCGCCCAGTGTGCCAATGTCGGTGAAATTAAACAAAGAGCGTCCAACTATGGTTCAATTCACACGCCCATAGCTACTTCGGATAGTGAACACTTATCTATACCAATCATGCTGCCGGTCGTTTTGTACCACGCATGTATTTGTTCTGGTTTTAGTCCTCATGGGATGCACGAAGTCGTCCGGCATGGCCCGTCACCAGCAACGTCGGTGTTCAGATCTATGCCGCTGACTCAGCTCTGTTCCGCCCATACATCTCACATCATCATCCCCATCATCATACATCTCGCAAGCCCGTTCTTCAGTGGTTCACACATTGCCTGCTTGGAAAACGCCACATAAAGCGGACATCGGGAAGCAACACGGGCGGTTCGCAAACCAAGGCGAGCTGGGCTTTAAAACCAGCTCCCCAGCCGTGCAATTTCACCGGCCGACTGCCGGCGCGGTGGTTCGAACTTCAGCGCGGCCAACTGGCGTACATACCCGCGCTGAATTAGCCACCACAATCGATTTTTTCCACCGGTTTTTGTGCGCATTTTTTGCCCGACGCACGTAGCCCGGGAATTGAATCGAGCACGATTGCAGGGTTCACGTCCAGGCGCAAGGAAAAACGGGACGAGGAAAAAACGCGACAAAAAGCGGCGCGGGGAGGGAGCCGGGAGAAAAAAGCGAACAAGAACCGCGGCCGGACGCTGTTCCAGTTATTGGACTCGGCCAGAACAAGAAATGGATGATTATTTTCAATAACCAGCAAATGGACGCACCGGCTTATCGGAAGGCGGTCGGAAAAAGCATAAACAAAAACACCGGCAGCGTCAGGGAAATACAATATCGCGCTAGATATTCGTCAGGAATGGTGGACGACACCACGAAATGCGGAAAATAGGGCATGTCGCCTGCACCATCGACAAAAGCTTCCGAACCCGGTCAAAGAGTCTAACTAAGCTTATGGTCTGGGATGCTTTAGTCTAGCTACTCACAATTATCGAATATCCCACAAGAACATTTGCTGAAAATCTTCCTCCAGGGCAAACACATTCCACACGATTCTTGTATCATTATTAGACGATCATGTTGCTATTTTGGATGAAAAACCGTGCTAAAACAGTATGAATCAGCGAAGATGAAGACTGACAACTATGCTACTTCAGAAGCGTAGTTCTGTGATTCAGGTCACCTGTTGAGTACTACAGAACGCAACTTTAAGCGCACGCTTTCGACAGTAGTAGCTACCAAAAACAGGGTAACTGCGTCCAACAATGCGACATTTGTGCATGGAGTGTGGCTCCTCAGATACGACTACCGGCACGTATGGCTCATCTCAGACTGATTGACAAATACCTTATATCTGACCATCGAATCGCCGTGGGGGACCGTGTGGCTGCCGACGCCTGTCTACTATAACGCGGCACGCCAATTCTGAGGACAACCGGTGGACACACGCGCACGGTGGAACACCGGTGGACACACGCGCATGGTGGAACACCGGTGGACACACGCGCACGGTGGAACACCGGTGGACACACGCGCACGGTGGAACACCGGTGGACACACGCGCACGGTTGAACACCGGTGGACACATGCGCACAGTGGAACACCGGTGGACACACGCGCACGGTGGAACACCGGTGGACACACGCGCACGGTGGAACACCGGTGGACACACGCGCACGGTGGAACACCGGTGGACACACGCGCACGGTGGAACACCGGTGGACACACGCGCACAGTGAAACACCGGTGGACACACGCGCACAGTGGAACACCGGTGGACACACGCGCACGGTGGAGCGCGAGCCATTCGAACGTGCGGCGAGACCGGGCCGAGGTCGATGTCGCTACACTGCGCGTGCCAGACGTTTATCTCAGACGCCAGGCTAGGCCCATCGACCCGATGACACACACAGCCGCCCTCGTGGCCAGCTCGGAGGACCGCTCAGCGACATCTCATGCCCCGGCGGCTTCCGTGGCGTGCCTAATGGAAGCTAATCTCAACTAATCCTGGAAACACGTCTGCTCCTCCATTCCGCGTCCCTCTGAAAGCGCGTGGAACACCCATCCCCGCCCCTAACGCCACCGATATGGCCAAGGACAAATGCTCCCAGCGTACCGGGGTCACCATCCGGGAATTCGACAGAAGCCGCCATCCACGACACTAATGCACCTCATAGCCGCTGGAATGCACAGCTAATGTACCGGAATATGCCATTAAGGTGTCTGGATGCACCATTAAGGTTCATAAATGCACCACTAATGCACTGTGATGCACCGTTCAGCTGTATGCAGATGCATAATTGATGTGTCATGCCAGTACCGCCATGCACCACTGAACGCTTCAATGCACAGTCCGAGTTCGCGAGAACACCATCGGGGTTTCGTAATGCACCATTATGCTGCATTAACGCACCATTAAGGTCCCGGAATGCACCATCATCGACGCCTATCTCCACAGACCCCTCGCGGACGTTGTGTAGCGATGTCGGTGGTCGCGGGTCAAAGATCACTTTCCGCCCGCGCCGGTTTTGACGTCGTATCTTGTGTCGAGGTTTTGACGTCGTACCTTGTGTCGAGGTGTTGACGTCGTACCTTGTGTCGAGGTGTTGACGTCGTACCTTGTGCCGAGGTTTTGACGTCGTATCTTGTGTCGAGGTTTTGACGTCGTACCTTGTGCCGAGGTTTTGACGTCGTACCTTGTGCCGAGGTTTTGACGTCGTACCTTGTGTCGAGGTGTTGACGTCGTACCTTGTGTCGAGGTGTTGACGTCGTACCTTGTGCCGAGGTTTTGACGTGCCTTGTGTCGAGGTTTTGTCGTCGTACCTTGTGCCGAGGTCTTGATGCTGTCGATGGGCACAAGGCGCTCGGGGCTCATGACGTCGATGGGCACAGGGCGTACTGCTGAAACAGGGTGAAGTTGAATGCGAAGTAGTGGTACATGGTGACATTGACAAATAAAAGGGACGAGACTAACCGATAATGTTAATTAATGATCAGGTAGGCTTTCGAGCTGTTTCTTATTCTGATACTTCACTATTACTGATGTAATATCGCATCACAACAATAATATTGTTTGCATGGTACAAAGTATTTATTCACAACGTTTACACGTACAATATGATGTATTCCATTTGACATGCAATCAATTGAAAACTCTACGCCAACATATACCCTACTCATTTTGATGTTCACCGAAGTAATTTATACTTAAATGACTCGTGAGTGAATTCAGAGAGGGTGGGAGTAGGCGATTTGCAGAAATAGGGCATTTCATTTCCTCGCTCAGTTGACAAACATTTTGTTGTGGAGCATCGATTTGCTTCTATGTAAGTCAGCATCAGAAAACTCCTCGGCGATTGGCTTGGGAAGTTCTGAAATTGGTCGACGGTTCCCTTCAATGCGTAGTCGTTCTGATCCTGTGGTCTTGAATCGCAAGGTCAGCATCTGATTAACTTCCCAAAAGGTTAACAATTAAATTAATTGTTCACTAAATTACCTACTCACTCTACCAATGGTCGAGCGCCGCTATGCTTCTCTACCTCCCCAGTTACATCTCACTCATCTTGCTCGAAAATATCTCCATAAGCATAAAGCAGCTGGCCCAGTGCAATTGTGTACCTACAATTTCACACTTTGACGACTTGTGATTCATGACAAGGAGCAGCAACCACAGTGCAATTGCACAGCGTAAGTTTCCCAACGTTTTTGGCTTCAAAGTCAACTATTCTGACGCTGAATTATGGTCATCTCTAGATCACTGGCTAGTAACAATACAATCCCTATGACCGCAGTAGTCGTTGGAAGCTGAACGCTGGCGGTTGCGCGCTTTTGAAGCAGAATGTCTTGCATGCTTACATCGCTAACGAATTTGGGATCGTCTGTACGACAGTGGCCAAGCCAGCATCATTTGCAATTAACCTGTATCGCTTTTTGCGAAGTGTTACTTTTTCCGCTATGCAGGCACACATAGGACTAACCCCAGATGGATGTAGTTCAGCCAACGATCGGAAAATTCGATTACGAGCGGGCCGAAAGGCCGAGAGAGTAATTCCCCAACGACCAGAGAAAAAAAAACCGGCTTGGGTGGCCCGATAGGCATGGTCATAACTCTTTTGCCAGAGTTATACTTTTACATCTATGTACCCAAAATCGCAGGATAAACATGTACATGTAGATTCATTATCAAAAAGCTTTATATTATAATTAGCCAGGTTCCCACCCCATTGCTTTTCCTTTGCATTATTTCCCATAAGGTTTTTCATACCTATAACTACGTATTATTTTGCATCAGAAATTTGCTCGTTTTTCAGGACGGTGCCATGCCGTTTTGTTCATTTGATTGAATCATCGAAGCCATTATCATTATAGGCACGTTCCCATCATTAAGCTTGCAAACAAATTCGTCGGTCACTAAAAACTTTCGGATAGGATGGCCATGATATTAACGACGAAGTACACATGTCCTGATTTTGCGTTGTAAATATTGTTTCGCCCAATGCTTCCTCCTCACTTCAGGATGTAGAATGACCTAAAGAATGTTCACGTAATATACATATATATATATATATATATATATATATATATATATATATATATATATATATATATATATATATATATATTATATATTTATATATATATATATATATATATATATATATATATATATATATATATATATATATATATATATATATATATAATGACATAAGTAAATACCGTGTAAGTTTTGCTAATGGTACTACGCAATGGCACATTTTGTACATTTTATTATATTTTATACTGTATTATTCAAGTATCCTGATTATCATTTTGCACAATTCCTGAAATCGATGTTATGTAGGTATTACTGAAACTTGTGCTGTCTTCCTTCTCAAACTCGGCACAGTAAGTGTACACGATCGCATTACCGTCGTGATCTCTGCACCAAGCTGAAAACAGATCGCTGGCCATGACACAGGCACGGCATCAAATTCCACTTCAACAGATTCAGCATGACGCGGTCGGTATGAATAACGAGGGGAGCAGCAGCTGCCACCGGTGTGGCTGGTGACTCGTGCTGTAGAGCGCGACAGCTGCACCGTCATTATGAGTCCATTAGCGGCCGTTGCGCTGTCCTGTGCGCTGTCCGACGACACCCGAAGCGGTCCTGCTGCGGCTGTAGCGCCGTTCCGGTGCTGTCGCCACAGCGGCCGGGGCCGCTCCGAGGACCGTTGCGTTGGGATGCGTCGTTGTCGCTTTGGTGGAGGTGTGCACGTGCTGTTGCATGTGCTGTGGTGTGTTTGGTGGTAGTTGGTGGCCGTGAGGGCGTTGCTGGCTGTTGTCAGTTAAGGTGGTGGGGTCCCTGATACTGTTGACTTCTGCATGCCGTTGCAGAAGACGTGCCGTAGCCAGGAGAGCAGGCAGAATGTCCAGCAGGAGCGACGGAAATCGACGGATTTGCCGGCGAATTACCGAAGAGGACCGGCAGGTAACGGCACCCCGCCCGTCACGCTGCTCTTCTCGAATGGTGTGGTCCATGTCCAATACATGTCTTACATGTCCATTCTGCCCTACAATGCTGCTCAGAATGGCAGCATCGTAAGGGAACATTGTAAGGCATTGTAAGGGGGCATTACAAGCCGTTGTGAGGGGACATTGTAATGCGTTGTAAGGGAACATTGTAAGGCATTGGAAGGGAACATTATAAGACATTGTAGGGAAACATTGCAAGGCATTGTAAGGGAACATTGTAAGACATTGTAAGTGAACATTGTAAGGTATTGTAAGGGAACATTGTAAGGCATTGTAAGGGAACAATGTAATCCGTTGTAAGGGGACATTGTAATGCGTCGTAAGGGAACAAACTAAGGCATCTTAAGGGAACATTATAAGACATTGTAGTGGAACATTGTAGGGCAATGTAAGGGACCATTATAAGACATTGCAATGGAACATTGTAAGGCATTGTAAGGGAGCATCGTAAGGCGTTGCAAGGGTAAGGCAGCGCTGCTTCCTCCATGAATGGCTTCATCCTCCTTCCATGTCTCCGCGCAGCACATCGCCATCTCCACACGGGTGCTCAGCTCTGTTGGTTGGTTATTTGGGCTTACGGGCGCATCGACTGCGTTGGTCATACAGCGCCCATAGCTCTGTGATTTACTATATGTGGCTGTTGCCGACTCTTCCTCGGCCGGCAGCGGCGGCTCCGTTGCCACTGGTAGCGGCGTCCAACCCCATCGGAGCTCGTGCCGACGGCCGCCGCCCTGACAGGTGCAGCGCGGCGCTCGATTTGGGTCACTACTTTTTACAATTGCGCCGCCTGATGGTAACTAATGCGACTGGGTGGCGCGCCCTCTATGTCGGCGCCATAAACACAGAGAGCGGCGGTATAAGTGCCGGCGGCAGTGGCGGCAGGTGGCTGCGGAAGGTCACAGGTCACCGCGCACGAGCGCCGTGACGGATTAATCGGCCGACACGCACCGTCACCGCTGCCCGGCCTTCGATTGTGTTTTTTGTTTGTTTGTTTTGCTTTCGGGGCCGATGCGGTCGTAAGCGTTTGTGCCAGGGATGGGGAATGGTTGGCACAGGCGGCGAAGGGGAATAATTGGTAAACGTGTCCGGGGAAATGATTGATATAGGTGTCGAGGGGAGGAGCTGATAGAGGCGTCGAGGTGGAATCGTTGATATAGATGTTAAAGGTAGGGAACGTTTGGGTATGTACTGTTGTATGTACATCTAGGACAATGTAAAATGTGGTGTATGTGGGGGGGGGCAGGTTCATGACCTGAATGCTTCCCGGCACGATGTTTACGAAGTTGTCGGGGATGAAGCAAAATGTCCCCCGTCCCCTCCCGCCACCCACTGTCGATGAGGCTCTGATCCAATCTGGTTCGCGGTTCGGCGAAATTCAGATGGAGTGCAATCAGAGCGCGGGCAGCGCGGCGCCCCGCCCCGGAACTCGGCCCGCCGCCCCCCCCCCCCTCGCAGGGAACAACCGTCACGTCACTAATGACCCACACACGGCTGGCTGGCGGCGGCGGTCACGTGCTGACCCGCCGCCGGCTCCATCGCCGGTCGCCCGCCAGCATCGGTGACGATTAAAGCGCTGTAACCGGCGGGCGGCGCGCGCCGACGCGCGTCACCTGTTCACAGGCGGAGATCACGCAAAAAGCTGCGCAGCGCCGGACGGGCGCGGCCGTGGCGGCGCGTCACCTGCCGCCGCCGCGCCACCTGCCGCCGCCGCGCCGAGATGAGCGACGAATGACGGCGGCCGAGCCTGCAGCGGCGGCAGCTGGCCGACGACTCCCGCTCGCCGCCAGCTGCCGTGCAACTGGAAGGGCAGCTGGCGTCCCGAGCCCGGCGGCGGCTCACGTCGCTCGCCCGGGTCGGCCGGTCGGTGTTGGCAACAGCGCGTGCTCTTTGAAGCAGCCTTGCGTGTGTTGAAGTTGGTACACCCCTCTTGTCTCTCCACAACAAAGAGCAGCATTGGGTGGGCATCCACTGGCTTGCTGGTACTCGTCTCCGCGATAGGCGTCTTTCGTGCCGACTGTTCCTGCCGCTCGTGCATCACATTATCAGAAGTGGTCCTATGAATGCAAGGTATTCTCTGTCAACACGAGCTTTCCTGATGATCTGCAGTAGGTGTAGCAGCGCAGCCCTACGCGTTGAACTTTGACTGACACACCCAATCTGTTCGACTGACTCATGGAGGCGGGGAGCAGCAACGTACCAAATCGGCACACCTTGGACCACAATTCCGGCCATTATCCGAATGCGAACGGTCTGAAGACCTGAAGGGGAACAGCCCCGTCCGAGCAAATGACCCAGTGACCACCAAACCGTGCAGATTTGCCCGATTATTGAGGTGCAAATGAAGCGCCAGCCGCCAGGCGGGACAGCAACCAGCGACGCAACGTGACCGGTGCACCTGCCGACCTCCGAGCGAGGTTCACGCCCCGTCCCCCTCCCCCGTGCAGCGGTAGGCGGCGCGCCTCCGCAACACCTGTTCGGGCCGACAGTGCAGGTGCCAGCCACATCTTGTCGTCGCACGCGCGGCGCTCGGCCGGCCGCAGATGTGGCGAGTGCGCCCGTTCTGCCGCACATGTCGGCCGCACGCCCTCGGTGCCGCACATGTCGCATTGTGCATGCATCGCCATGCATCACGCCGCCGGCGCCGGCTCTTTGTTGCAGCGCTTCCGGAGTGAGAGGCCGTTCGGCGCCGCACCTGCCGCGCGACTTGTGGCGGCGCCGCGCCCACGGCGTCCGTACGCGTGCGTGAATGTCGAGAGCCGGCCTCGAGCGCACACACCGAAGTGCTAGCGTTCCGATCCAATCATCCCGTGCAGGAAAAGGCGGCACGTCGTTGCCGTCGCAGGTGCCGCCGCTGTTGTTGCCAGCTGGCTGGGCGGAGCGTCGCAGATCGGGCGACGGGCAACAGGCCGGCCACTCACGGCCGCAGCGCGAAGCACGTCATCAGTGGTAGCGGTTGATGCTTGAGACGTGCCTATGATCATCGTAGGGTGTGTGACAGGGCAGTCAGTGGTGTGTGTGGTGTCGGGTGATCAATGGTGTGTGTGGTGTCGGGTGATCAGTGGTGTGTGTGGCAGAGCGGTCAGTGGTGGGTGTGGCAGAGTGACCAGTGGGATGTGTGGCAGAGCGCCAGTGGTGGGTGTGGCAGAGTGGTCAGTGGTAGGTGTGGCAGAGCGGTCAGTGGTGGGTGGCAGAGCGGCCAGTGGGATGTGTGGCAGAGCGCCAGTGGTGGGTGTGGCAGAGCGGCCAGTGGGATGTGTGGCAGAGCGCCAGTGGTGGGTGTGGCAGAGCGGCCAGTGGGATATGTGGCAGAGCGCCAGTGGTGTGTGTGGCAGAGCGGTCAGTGGTGGGTGGCAGAGCGGCCAGTGGGATGTGTGGCAGAGTGGTCAGTGGTGGGTGTGGCAGAGTGGTCAGTGGTGGGTGTGACAGAGTGGTCAGTGGTGGGTGTGGCAGAGCGGCCAGTGGGATGTGTGGCAGAGCGCCAGTGGTGTGTGTGGCAGAGCGGCCAGTGGGATGTGTGGCAGAGCGCCAGTGGTGGGTGTGGCAGAGTGACCAGTGGGATGTGTGGCAGAGCGCCAGTGGTGTGTGTGGCAGAGCGGTCAGTGGTGGGTGGCAGAGCGGCCAGTGGGATGTGTGGCAGAGCGCCAGTGGTGTGTGTGGCAGAGCGGTCAGTGGTGGGTGGCAGAGCGGCCAGTGGGATGTGTGGCAGAGTGGTCAGTGGTGGGTGTGGCAGAGTGGTCAGTGGTGGGTGTGACAGAGTGGTCAGTGGTGGGTGTGGCAGAGCGCCATTGGTGGGTGTGGCAGAGTGGTCAGTGGTGTGTGTGGTGTTGGGTGATCAGTGGTGTGTGTGGCAGAGCGGTCAGTGGTGTGTGGCAGAGCGGCCAGTGGGATGTGTGGCAGAGTGGTCAGTGGTGTGTGTGGTATCGGGTGATCAGTGGTGTGTGTGGCAGATCGGTCAGTGGGATGTGTGGCAGAGCGGCCAGTGGTGGGTGTGGCAGAGTGGTCAGTGGTATGTGTGGCAGAGCGGCAAGTGAGGTGTGTGGCAGAGCGGCCAGTGGTGTGTGCGGCTGGGTGGTCGCACGGTCTGATACACCCTCGGGCGGAACTGATGTCGGAGCCGCCAGCTCGAAACCACGCGTCTCCGATAATATTCTCGGTTGGCGAACACCGCTATGTGGCCTCCAAAGCGCATCGTTTGGATAATAGTATGCTAATTACGTCATCCCCCTTTACTTTAGAAGGAGTTTTGTGCAAAATCCATACAATATTTACTAAAAACGACAATAATATACCGTGATTGTTAGCAGCTTTACGCTGCCTGAGTTTTATTGGAATCGCTTCAGCGCAAAGTCTCTCACGATTCTCCTTCCCATCTAATAAATGTCTAACAAAACATTTATTAGCGGTCAAGAACGCCAGCAAACGTGTGTATTCAGCTCTTTCAAAATGTTAAGTCCGTATAATTTGACACGAGTAGGACACCCGTGCGTAAATGCAATGTCCGTACCATACGAGGCAAAGGAACAAATTGGCGACAAGCAATCGCTTGTCGGGGTGTGTAGTCCACATCTTGTCCTACCGATATACAACTAGTCCGCTATACTTCGCTGATGGAAACTGTTGTAGCCTGCCTAGACGGATAGCGAAGGAACACACATACACATACACACAAACACACACACACACACACACACACACACACACACACACATATATATATATATATATCTATATACTTATTTTATGTTCATATGTTAAGATGTGATTTCATGTTCTTGCATTAATATAAATTTAAGTGCAAAATTATTTTAGGAGCATGGCCTTGCTTGACGTCAATAGGCCACTAACTGAATGACCATCTAACACCTTTGATAAGACCGCAGTTAATTCTGCATACACCTCACAACACTTGGTACATGCGATAACAGCTGGGCCGACACTGCACATAGCCCAGCGTAGGGGAATGATTATGCTGTTTTATAACCTCATTTCTTGTTAGCCTAATAAGTACCTCCACTCAGTTCTTGGGTAAGCAATATACACGGAAGTACTTCGAAGGATTTGGAGCACTGCACGGTAGGCAGCCCGGCTGGACTGGCTCGGCACCGTCAGCAGGATAAGCAGCCGTGGCTGGACCGGCTCGGCACCGTCAGCAGGGTAATCAGCCGTGGCTGGACCGGCTCGGCACCGTCAGCAGGGTAAGCAGCGACGGGCCTGATCCTCTCCTTCGTCGTCAACGAACGTCCAGAGTCACCGGACGCCATGATGACGTGCCGAGTGTTTGCAAAAAAAAAAAACACAGACGGCTGAGCGGGCTCCTTAGCCATCCCCCTGACACCTACCTGAGCCGCGCCCTCCCGAAATTTCTGTTGGGCCGATTAGGTGATATTTTGGCCGAGCTCTGTTTGGTTGCGGGCTTCCTTCCGGGGCTCATGCGAGCACAGGAGCTAAGGAAGCCCATTCCAAAGTCCATTCCCAGCAGCTTTCGTGAAACCCAATCCAATCTAAACCAGCCACCAAGCTCAAAATTGAACACGGTTCAGAATCCAGCAGCACCCAATCAATTCACAATCCACTCAGCGCAACAGCTGCAGTACTAACAGCGTTGGTCTGGGTCAAGGTGCGTACACTTTCTGTTCCTCTCTTGTTGTATACTGGGATCACGCATAATCCACACGCGAGGTGCTGGTAGCAGTCGCGCGCTCGACGCTCACCCGGCACTTCCGATCAGCTGGACGCCAATCTCTCGCATCCTTCAGTGACGTGCTGACGGCCGCGGAGATCACGATGACGCAAACACGCCGTCGACAAGGAAAGCCGACTATCAAATTACTCGCCTGCCGGACGTGTGAAATATCGCCATTGGCGGCGGCGTAAAAACCGACGAACATTTCTGGCTGCACCGCCGGAGGGGAGCTGAGCAAAAATAGTCGAGCTCTGTGAAAGCAGTTAGAAACAGCACACACCTGCACACACAGGAAAACAACGGTGGCGGCACGTGTTTTCGTGTCGGCTATTGATCGGTGAGCGGCTGTGGCGACTCCGGGATGGCATGTGACTGCTCCTCACAATTATCTGCGCGAAGTACAAATTTCGGCCGCGGGCCGCGCCACGTATTTGTGTCCGTGCTTAAGGTGGCGGGGGAGAGGGGGAGAGGGGGAGAGGGGGAGAGGGGGAGAGGGGGGTGCATACCATCCGCCGCACTCATGCAATGTGATCTCCGTGTACTGCCGTCGCGCCTCGACGCCCACATGTGACCGTCACGCCGGCTGTCGGTGGGGGGGGGGGGGGACGCCTTGCGGTTGCGGGATCGTCACGACGCTGACCACTATCGCGTCCGCCGCACCGTCACCCCTTGGTCATGTGCCCGCCCTGGGGGTCGGCGCGTAGTGGGAGACGTTGCAATCTCAACTGTCGGCTTCGGCGTGCCACAGGATCTGACTATTTGTTACACTCGATTGCCACACCTGACTGCTACACTAAACTGCTACACTGACATTGGGCTGCCAAACTGGACTATCACACTGCACTGGCGAGGGTCCATCATATATCATCATATCATCATATTCATATATAAATATATATAAATATATTATCAAATGCTACCGCGGCTTTGTCGTTACTGATATTAATCATTCTCGTGATGTTTGCCACAGGGCAGTATGATCGTGCCGGATCTAGTCGCCAGTTTCAGCGCATATATTCTACAGGAGCGTCGCGCGTGAATACGGCCAGCTGCGACAAGAGGCATACATTACTCGAAACAGACACAAATTGTTCATGTAGCAGTTGTCGCTGATGTCCGCGACACGGATCGCCGACTCGGCAGCTGTTCTGCCCGGCAGCTGCCTTTCGCAGCCGACGACTGACGACTGTGTCGTCCTTTCACGGACGACAAGCAGCCAAGTGCCGCAGGCCAGAGTTGGCCCCCCGTGCGGGGGCTGCCGGCCGGCCTCGAGCTGCGGCGGGACCGGCGGCGCGACCGGCGGCAGGTCGGTGCGGCGCGACCGGCGGCGCGACCGGCGACGGGACCGGCGGCGGGTCGGTGCGCATCCGGCCGGGACCAGCGCGGTCACAGAGCGCTGCAGCCAGCCGACCCGGCCGCGGCGTCAGCCCACCTGCCGGCCGGGGTCGGGCCGGCCCGGCACCCGGCCCCACGTGCCGGCTGACCCGGCGAGCCGGAGGAACTGCACGCTCGATCGCCGCCGGCCCGGGCGGCCGAGCCTCAGCCGGGACGGCGGCGCGGCTCTAATCAGCGCCAATTACGGGCCGCATCCCCTCTCCGTGCACCTGCCTGTGAGACGCTCACGACTGGCAGAGCAGCGTGTCCGGCCGACGGCGATCAAGGATCAGCTGACCTCCTTTTGTGTCGGATGTTTGTCGTTGTGTCGTGCGCATTGCACGGCTGGCAGCCACAGACATCAGACATCCGTGAAAAAACATCCAGGAAGGGGGGATTAAAAAACTAACTGCTAATTGGAGTTCGGGATGGGGCGGGTCATGGAGGAATCTTAACCTCCACAAGGGTAAACGGATCTCTGTCCATGATTCAAAGCCTGGAATGCCCGCCCGGCTTTACATGCCTATGTCCGTAGAGTTACGGAGTGCTCACATCACACCTGTACAGCGCTGCATAGCCTACGATGCGCTTCCGCCTGGGAACTCCCAGCATATTGGCTACGGTATTTTTTTGTTTGTTCAACAGACCGGTGTGCTAGGAATCCGAGTGTTCAAAAGACGCGATCGCAGCGCCCCCGCCGGAAGGGCGTCTCCAGCGTCGATCACATCGCGTTGCAATGGGTGGGCGCAGGGCGCGCGCAGCACCACTTTCACTGCGGGGAAACGCACAAAACACCCAGATCAGATTTTGGCTCGGGCGCGGTTGGCGCAAAAACGGCGAAAGGAGCCCGATTGCCGGCAGGATGGCCGTTTTTCGCCGGGCACCGTCGGCCGCCCGCCGGACGTTCAATGCCGACCGACGGGTGTGCACGGTGATCGGTGCACTGTGCACTGCTCACTTTGCGCCTACATCGCTGCCGTCTCGCCCGTGCACGGACGATGGAGCCGTACGCACGTCGGTTTTTGCCCGCGTTGTTTCCGGACTGCGGAACTACTCGCCGCCGCCGGACCGGGGCGGCAGACCTGCTGTTGGCCCGGGGCGGCAGACCTGCCGTCAGACCGGGGCGGCAGACCTGCTGTTGGTCCGTGGCGGCAGACCTGCCGTCAGACCGGGGCGACAGACCTGCTGTTGGCCCGGGCGGCAGACCTGCCGTCAGACCGGGGCGGCTGACCTGCTGTTGGCCCGTGGCGGCAGACCTGCTGTTGGCCCGTGGCGGCAGACCTGCCGTCAGACCGGGGCGGCAGACCTGCTGTAGGCCCGTGTTGGCAGACCTGCTGTTGGCCCGTGTTGGCAGACCTGCTGGTGGCCCGGGGCGGCAGACCTGCTGTTGGCCCGGGGCGGCAGACCTGCTGTTGGCCCGGGGCGGCAGACCTGCCGTCAGATCGGGGCGGCAGACCTGCTGTTGGCCCGTGGCGGCAGACCTGCTGTTGGCCCGGGGCGGCAGACCTGCTGTTGGCCCGGGGCGGCAGACCTGCCGTCAGACCGGGGCGGCAGACCTGCTGTCAGACCGGGGCGGCAGACCTGCCGTCAGACCGGGGCGGCAGACCTGCAGGCCTGCTCTCAGACCGGCTGTCGTACTGATGTGGCCCCGCCGGGTTATCTTGCACCACCAAACGCTGCCACCTGAAAAACGAGCCGACTAACATGGGCGTGATGAAAGGCTGGTTAATTAATTGCTGGCGGTATGGATGGCTGCACACACGCACACACTGGCGCTGGTGTGCGCGCGTGGCGTGGTGTCGATAAAATGTTTGGTGCGCCTTTTTTGTGTGTAATCTGTCCGATCGCCTGGTGACAAGTGAAACTCTTTGTGGGTATGTAGGTGAATGTCTATCGCTCTCATTCGTTCTTCATAACATATATATGCAATGTATGCACACGCAACACACCAGTAGTTCGCCAGTAGTCTGTTGTGCAATATACCAGTAGTACTCCTCAGTACAGTGTTCTGCTGTGATAACAAGCGGGTGCTCAAGTACAAAACTGAAAGGCAGAAAGGAAGACAATTCTTCAGAAACCTGAGCTAAGATAGCTTTTTTTACTGGGTTGTTGCCCGCTCACTGCGGACGAAAACCCAACAGCGTAAACATCACTTTATTCCATCGTGTCCTATCACAGGAAAACTGACCTCGAGCAAAGCTTACATTTCTTTGGTGATGTTTTCCTGGTCTAGCTTTTTCAGAAAAAAATGTATATTAGCAAATTGCTACTTTCAGTTACATTAGGGCCTCTTTCGAAAGAGGGCTTGAATAACTTCAATAGCTCACGGTAATTACACCGTAATATACCCCGTATCATCCCCGTATCATCCCCGTATCATGAACGTCAGTCCCAAGCCGAATTTTCCCCGGCGGATGGCTATCCCTTGTGAACTACAAAATGGCAGGCGGTGTCGGACTTCGATATGACAACATAACGTACAGAGATGACCTTGCATTTGTAGCCCAACCAGCAAGGCCTATTTAAGTATGTGTATTTACGCGATCGAAATCCGTAGGTTCTAGGATCCCATATCCGTAAGTTTCACACGATAATACGTACGTAGGCTTTAAGCTAGCCAGGAACCTTACGATAGGCTTGGTTATGCTAGACTAGGTTAGGCAGAGGCACAGCCAAGGAGCGAGGGCCCACCCTCTCCCTCAGCACCCAAAAACACACTATGTGAGACGAGACGCTTTGAGATTTGTACGACGCGAAACCTAACTTTTCGGCGCGCTTCGCGCGCCGAAAGCATTGTGCGTGCAATCACATGTTTTTCCTCGGGCCCCTTATGAAAATTCTGGCTGAGCCACTGAGGTTATGTTAGACGTTTTTAAACTAAAATCAAACCAACTTGTCATCTGCTATGATTAATTATTCAAGGCTTATTTTTCGTCATTACGTTTTGCAAAGGTAGAAATTCCGACATGGTGGCTGTAAGTCAGCCAAACATGCGTAAGTCATGCCGTATTTGCTTCATATCGTTCCCCGCGCCCTGCGTAACACGAGAAAGCCGGTTGTGTCCTCGGCGAATACATCGGTATTTACTTCACTTCCAAGGTAGGCAGAGCAGTGACTAACATAGCAGCGCTGTCGCTCTGAACTTGGTCATCGCATGTCAGTCCCCCAGAAAACTTCGTCTTTAAGTAGATGGTGCCATTTCTATAGGGAAAACTTGTCTTCTCTGGATAAGCTCAGTGTAATCATTTCTCTCTGCGAATGCCGTGCTGTTCAAGAACCACACCGGGTGAACATGTCAGGACTCGAAGACTTAATTTTAAAAAAACGTGAATAACACTAATTAGTTCATTGACCAGTGAACGTCTCACAACAGAATACCTTTTGAATGCCGCAAAATTTGAATGGAGAAGCAATCAAGTTTCTAGCTCTTCCAAACTGAAAGCTATTCATCGATGAAAAGCGTGACGGTGGTGTCGGGTCAGGTCGGAGGTGTCAATGTTATCAAGCTCAAACATGACATCTGAATAAGCCTCGCTCGAGCTCGCTGCACTGGTCCTCGCTTGTACGCACAATGTCCGTGGTGCCCCAAGCGTGTCGAGCTTGAAGATGATATATCTGCATGCGAAATTAAATGTTTAAGAGGTATCTTATAAAAGGTATCTTACCTCCGGGTGTCTGGCTTGCTATGCTTCCCTTGTCTCGAGGGTGTTACCTCGCTTAGAAGGTTGGTTGCCGATATTTATCCCGAACTGGCAGTTTTTCAGCTCCTTTTTTGTTCCTGAACCGGGATAAATATTTTTTCCTCCTAATATAAGTGACTACATTTGCCGCAAAGACAGGACAGGGCGCACTCCCGATCACTTATACTATTGAACGATGAAGTTAAAAAAGAAGAAACAACGTGCATCGCTGTGCTTATTATAATGGATCATTTGTTTTCCATTTCCTGTCAACCAGGATCGATAATGTTTACTGATTTTTATTATGGGCAATCTCGAACAAGCTGTTCCATAACCATGCTAGAGTTAATTAAGCAGAAACATATGGGGATAAGAGCGGTAGGCTTGATACTTTAGCTTCACTGGCTATTGATTGTGGGATAGGTATTTCCATCAAATAATAGCCCTCATGTTATAAAGAATTGCAGCAGCATGTCAGCAGCATATTGCAGCATATTGCAGCAGCATGTCAGGCAATACCATTGACGTACTTGGTAAAGGGTATATAATAAATCCGTCCGGACGTGGAGTGCGAACCACTCAAGGACATATTTGGAATGGACCTGTCATAGATGCGTGCATCAATGCATCATGTACAGTGGAAAAAAGAAATATGAGTTTGCATACTGGTACAGTGGCAAAAATATAAGTTGTATTGTGTTATGCAGGAATGTTTCAGAACCGTGTATATATTTCACTGTATCGGGTGACTTTGGTGACATACTTGTCACCTCATAAATATTGCAATATCACATCGGTGGTAAATGTAAGCTGTACAATATGCACTAACAAGATACTGTAATATTTAACTGTAGAACTTTACAACACGTGTTGTAATGCTCAGAATACAACCATAACAATGGGGAAGCATTGCGCGCGAAATACCCCAATGCTGGTAGTGTAGTGCCATGCAATAATGTATGGTATTTTTAACACGCGGCAGGATAGCAAATCTAGCTTTGCTTTGGCGAGGGGTGGATGACCTTTCGGGGCCTTGAGAACTATACGAGTCATAGAAGAGATCAAGCTTCCATTGGGTAGGCCTATGCAAGTATTGAAAAATGAATGTAGATGTTTGACCTGGGGTTAATTTTGAGGTCACCACAGCCAGTGACAGTTGGTACGTGGTATTGTGGTATGTTTGCGGGTAGCCGTCGACAGCAACGCCGGCCTATGGCAATGCTAGCGGGGTTGTATTGCAGCGATGCTTACATTTTGGTTTTATGGAAGCAGATCAGCGACGAATCGAACTTAAAATTGGATGCTGGGTTGGTTCAAGATGAGTGGCGAGGCGACTGAGCTGAAGTGACCTCGTGTGACCTCAAGTTGTCTCTTCAGCTTGATGGTCATTCTCGAGTAATGCCGCGGGGTATGTTGGACTTCAGTGACCGCCGTGACCCTGAGGTGTTCCACACCACGTTTTGGTGGTGAGGTTGCTACCATTGATTTGCACTTTCCTTTGCCGGGTAATATTAACTATGCCCAGCTAACCCGGTTCGGGCGACGCCTCAGCCCGTTCTGTGCACCGTGAGCTACAATTGCGTTGATTTTTACGGTGAGATATGTCCAAAAATACACTTCATCTACGGTGGGAAGTTTTCCAATTTGCATGATCTAGAGTCAATGACGGCAATGTTTCAAAATGTTCCAATATGCGTAATATAAGCACAACATACAATTCATACCGTAAACATCATAAACTAAAATCCCTTCAACAATGACAAACAAAACATGGTCAACCATTGTAGTTGTGCTTGATCGGACCTAGGTTCTTAACCTAACAGGGTGAAGCACTTTACAGAATACACAACATTGAAGGAGTACGCATGCTGAGTTTCAACTCGCTGCTAGTCGTTGGGCAATTAGGACGCCAAACACCAGAAGGAAAACACCGAAGGATAATTATTGGCCACGGCGCGGGTTGAGAATGCGTCACAGACGTTCACTGGAGGCGTTGGCTTGGTGGAACCTGTTAGCACCAGACCAATTAGCATGCTTAGTCTTGACACTGTTAATGGACACGATTTATACGTCACCGACACATCAGAACCAGCGCCGAGCGCTTCATTTCTACCGCCGCTTGCATCATGCTGGTATTTGGCATGCCATGATTCACCATCCTGTAGCCTGTGTCAATCTACTTGAATGCTCAGGAAATCTCAGCCAATCTCCTTCCATCTCTGAGATGCAATCAAGCAGGGAGTGACCGGTTCGCATTGGAGCGGGTGATGTGCTGCTGCTGCTACATCTGCTGCCCAATTATTGCATATCAATGCTCAATAGGGTGCACAACATGATGATGGTTTGATGATGGTTACGGGATGATGGTTTGTGCTGCACATTAGTGCACTTCTGTGGCGGAAACTGAAAAACCCTGCTCGGGAGGTTCCGAAATACATTACATTACAACATAACATAACATAACAAAAGCGGCAACATCTGTACTGCGACAAACTCACCCTAGATAAAGGTGAGTTTGCCGACCCACAATTCAGCGTGTCGTCACTTCGGTGTCAGCTTCACTAAGGTCATCAACAGGTGGAGCTGGTGACATGATATTTGGTGGTGACATGATATTCACTCAGGTTAACCGTCGGATACTTTCACCGCTTTTGGTATGAGTATGACAACGACATGTGCTTATCGACACGCATTTTAGCGAGCAACATAATACTACCCCATGACCCAAGACTGCACTGCGCACCCCAGGCATGACAACTGTATAGATTCAATACTATCCAATAAAATAAGTAGTAAATGATAATTAAATGGTGATGGAAGGACACTTTCAGAATCTGCCAGGGTAAGCTGGTCGCTGAATTGAAACTCAGCGCTCAATATTACTTCATGGTATCCCCTAAGTAAAAATTTGCTCAGTGTAAAAGTACAGGTTTACTTAGTAAGCGAGAGTAAACTATTTCTTCGCCTCTTCGGTTAAACCTGAAGTATCATATGACTCTAAATTTGTCAATAATGTATTCCTAGAAAGTGAAAATCATACAATAACCAAAACTAAATGAAGCTAGTATTAGCCCGCTGATCAGTATGCTGGCCAGCGTCGCCCAGTGCGCATACGATTCACCGTGCCTTTGATTAACTCTGATGACCTCAATATTGACCCTGGATTAAAAATGCTACACGCATGTTTCAAGTACTCACGGACCTACCAATGGAATGTTTCTCCTGTAACCCTTATGTTTTTTTCGTGATTTTATGCTGGGGTGAATTATTTATCACCCCGACCCCCACCCCCACCCCCTCTCCACTCGCTGCACACGGCAAAGGGGACTTCACCTAGCGCCGTAACGGGGAATAAGCGCTTGCCACAACAACCTGCTGTCAGCTTGGCACATCTTCCTACTTCGCGATCAGTATCGCGTCATTTGATGCAAGGCAAATCAACCAGCACTCAACCAATCAATGCAATCAATCAGTCCAGTATTCCTGGGGAATTGTCATACCATTCAACTTTTGCATAGTATGCACTCCGATACGGCCTTAGGAGAGAGACGTCAGGAGTCGAATGGTTGCAGTATGGTGTGATAATTATATTATGTCTATTGAATGGTACGTTCTGTGTATATGCCACGGAGTGCGGACATTTTCCCTGTGTCCCATGATGCTTATTACCAAAGTGGCACAGGGATTTCTTTGTGCATTCGATCCCAAAACTGTCCCACTGCTTTTTAGCACCTGTTATATCATCAAGTCCGATAGAGCAGCGTGGCAGCAAATAACACATAATGTATGCACGTTTACAGTCGCTGATTATAAATGGCGGTCATTTTATGCCGTTCTGACATAGGTAAGGAACTCACGGAAAGATATGGGTGTGTAGTTGAGATTTTAGGGCGCGTCAGCTGCTTCGGCTATATTGCGCCCATAACTATAGCAAGACACACGGAAGAGATAGGACGAAAAGAGAGTGGGGCCGTCCAGTAGAGATTGTGTCAGGTCCTATATCAACGATTTTTCCCCCGGTCTGGGCAGGGTCTGACTTGGACCAGGGGAGGTAGAACCAGAATCACAATGCAAAACATTGTACCTGAATATATGATGAAACACAGCGTCATGAACGGAAGCAAGCTGCGCATTTAGCTATTTGATCCAGTGAAGCTAGGCGAACAATTAAGGTTTGTAAAGGCATCTAAGGTTAAGGTTTTGGGAAGTGACTGCTTTAGAATTTTTTGCTAGTTTTATTGTCTAACGACTGGCTTTTATGCTCGTTTATTTTTTTTTGATCCAGTTTTATGGTGTTAACGTAAGGTATTGAAGTCGTGAATCAAGGGGGGCATTAAATTTAAAAAAAGAAAGGACAAATCTAAAGGGGACAGCCAAAATGACAGCGAAAGTATTCCGGTATTAAAAACACGTCTGTCAAGCTCTGCGATTCTGGTCATAATTTACCCTCAGATCAGCTGCATCAATCAATCGATGGTTGTCACTCGCTCGCCCACTCGTGACGTCAGATATCGGGGTCACATGCGACGTCACCAGCGAGTGACATCGACCTCTGTCAAATACCAGTTTTGGACGAGTGCACCCCACACTGAGACGCCAATAAAAGAGTCAGTGATCCTGGGCGTCGCAGCCTTTGAGACGGGTGCCGGTGTGTCGTGTGGACGTGATGGTGGGATGTCCAGACACGTGCCGAGATCTGCCGTGCAGATGTGGATGCCGACAGGAGGCCCGGACCAGTCAGACGTGACGATGGGATGCAGTCCGCTGGGCGGCCGATGGAGCTGGTCACGGCGGCCGGGGATCCTCGATCGGCCTGGTCACGGCTGCCAGGGATCTCCGGCCAGCATCGGAGGCGCCGACCGGTCTGGTAACAGCTGCCGGGGATCTCCGGCCAGCATCAGAGGCGCCGACCGGTCTGGTAACAGCTACCGGGGATCTCCGGCCAGCATCAGAGGCGCCGACTGGTCTAGCAACAGCTGCCGGGGATCTCGCAGGGGCTGGTAACAGCTGCCGAGGATCTCCGGCCAGCACAGAGGCGCCGACCGGTCTGGCAACAGCTGCCGGGGATCTCCGCAGCACCAGAGGCCCCCACCGGTCTGGTCACAGCGGCCATCTCCGGCCAGCACCAGAGGCGCCGACCGGTCTGGTCACGGCGGCCGGGGATCCGACCAGCACCAGGGCGCCGACCGGTCTGGTATCCGGTCCACCAGCACCAGAGGCGCCGACCGGTCTGGTCACGGCGGCCGGGGATCCTCGACCAGCACCAGAGGCCGACCGACCGCTCGTGGCTCGCATTGCGGCTCGTCGCACGAATGGCTCGGCTGCTAGAGTGTGTCTTGAGCGTGGAGAAGTGGTCTTGGCTCTGGATCAAGCCTTTGGTAGAAACAGTAATCAGGAGTATGGTAGCTTTCAATGTCTTACCGCGCCAATGCCAACTCAGCGTACTTCCGAATGGTCTAGTGCAGGTAGATGATTTTAGAAGATTAGCTTTATGCATTTGTTTATAGGTGCTCATAAATGTTTTGTTACAACAAGCCGTGGAATATAACTTGGTAGATTCATTGTTGGTGTGCTTGAAACAAAGTACGCTGTTGTTTCACGTTTTGCGAGTACGATGCGTTTAATGGGTAAAACGCTGCGCACTTTCACAGTTTCGGTTGTAACAGTGAGACCAGCTGCCGTTGAATGGTAACGTTGGTAACCATGCTGAGATGTAGACAAAAATGGTTCCAAGTGAAGTATTCCCCGATCTGCGGGCGAAATAGACGCTCAATTATTTTGTCATAGCGGTTGACATGGCATTTTTTTCGCCAGTTTGTGGTGAAGACCAGATCAACTCTCTTTGACACGGGTGTCACTGGTGCAGAGCGTGTTTCCAATTTTGTGGCACTATTCCTGTGTTCAAGCTGGCATCAATCATACCAAGCAACACATTACGAAGTTGAGGATATTAATGTGTGCGACATAAATAGTCCAGGATATTAATGATTGCACCGCAAATACATCCACACCATCAATCCCGGTTGTATTAGATGGATGCTTACGTCCGGGAGAAGTGCACATGCTCAATGTCACTGAGGAAATTCTTACACCGCACGCGGGCACACGGGGGAGCTTAAAGGTATGTCACGTGGTGGCGGCGACAGATTCGCTGCGGTGTTCAGATCTACACCAACGACGCACGAGTTTACGGCATCTGCCGTGACATTGGTCGTGACAACTGCAGACTTCACGACAACTGCGATAGGTCACAGTCTCAGCACCCGCCACGCAACGCTCGGACACAGCCTCTGCGGTCTGCGCTGCGGTGCTGCCGACGGCCCGACGTACCGCAGTGGGGCGCTGTCAGCTCAGCTGCCGGTGGGTGTCCCGCTCAGCTGACAGCTGGTCCGCTCAACCGGCAGCCGTCCCCCTCAGCCGGCAGCCGTCCCGTTTAGCCGGCAGCCGTCCCCTCAGCCGCAGCCGTCCCGTTTGCGGCCCTCAACTGACCCTACCGAGTTGACGGTTCTCCGGCTCCAGCTTGGCGCCGACCCGCCAGCAGTTGACGGCTCTCCGGCTGGCCAGCAGTTGAAGGGTCTCCGGCTGGCCAGCGGCCGGACGTCGGACGCCGACCCCCGCACCCGCCTCTCGGAGGCGACGCCGTCTACAACGGGAGTGAACACTGGGAATGAACGCGTTTAATTTCTCTGTCGGCTTGCCAGTCAGCGGCGAGCACGATGCTCCTGTCAGTGTTGGTCAGTACCTCGTTAGTACCACGCGATCCGATGCGAGATACGATCCTATCCGATACGAGCCGATCGATCCGAGCCGACCCGGCTGAGGGCGCGCAGTGGCGTCACGGCTGCCGAGATCTGGCTGTGCCGTGACCAGTGTTGGATTTTCACTTCTAATTCTTGGATTCGGAGTGTATAATCCTTGAGTTCATGCAATTACGGAGTGCATAATATCTGGTAACCATGGGGGGAATACAAATTACTGAGACAAAGAAACAAAGTCTTGTTTTCCCATTCAAGAAGCATACATTACAGGTGTTTCATCCCACACAGCCTAAGCATGCCTCCTGATGCTGGATCACATAAAAATAGTATTCACTGAGAATACAAACTTCACATAGCAGTCCTCTGTGTTGTGGTGCTGGAAAAGTGTTAAATATACTGTCATTGGCAAGAAGTGATGCATTTCATGAATTGATTTTCCATGCAAGTTTGAATATATATTTCATTTCAGGTATGTACGTATATTACTATGATGAAATATATTATTCAAGCTTAGGGTATCCAAAGACATGTCTTACACAGTTTACCTCCATGAAGCAAACAAATGGTTTAGGCTTGGTTATGTTATGATAAGTTGGGCTCTACTCTTAAGTTGGACAAGTTTTCATATCCAATGCTTTTTTTCTATTTCAAGAATTGGTTTTTCAACAATGAACCAGGCAAGGTTAGGTTATGTCAGGTTATGTTCCTTAATTTGCATTTTGAAAGAAAAATACTGGTTGGAATTTTTCCCTCTTTCAAGAGAATTGTTCTTTTTGCATTGAAGGTTAGGCTAGGTTAGGGTAGATTATGCCACATTTTTTTATTTTGCAAATTAATTTTTACACTATATTACCCAACTCAAAGCCCATTTATTGGTGTTGTTTTGCCTGCCAACTGGAAAGTATGTATTTACAATGGAGGTGAGTGGTCACACCATGTAAACCACATTTATAAACATGGCATTGGAAAAAGGAATTTCAATAACCCAAAATTACCCTAAACTGCAAATTTACAACTAGAAACAAAGTGACGATGAACAAGAATTATGCCTTTCACATCAGGAACCACAAAACCTCAATATCCCTTATGGAAAATGATTGGTCCTGAACCCTGTGCTGATGAAGAATGCCCATGGCATGGTTGGATTTAAAAAGCAATGTATCAAGACTGACAAATAATGTGTCCAATAGGAAATTTGAATCCATTCATTCCATGCACCACCATAGGCATTATGTTAAATTTAGAAATCATTATGTCGCATTGGCAACAACAAAAGTGTACAAATTTACACCTGTGATTAGCATGCTCCAACTGTTACCCATCGAAAGACAGCATTAATAGCAATTAACCATATTCGCCGCAATAGCATCGGCAGAAAAAAAACAGAATTCCTACAAGGGGTATGCCAGAAAATAGGAGTCACAGAAGATAATAAAGCAGCACCTACCAGTTACTATTCCCACAGCACCTACTCTTTTCTCCAGACGCACACCTGAGGAGAACGAAAACAGAAAAATAACAATGGCTTCCCCCCGGCTTCGGTACCTTGGCCGTTGCCTTGGCTGACTCGATAGGCCTTGGGTTGGCCTTAGCCTTCATCAGGGCTGGCAGCGACTTGTGTTACATTGTCACAAAAACAATGCAATCGAGACAAGCTGCTCTTTTACCTTTGGCAACAAAGATTTCATCGCATTGGCTGAGTTCAAACCACTAAGCCAATCAGCAGCCTCCGTACGGTCAGCCGGAGTTGACGAAAGCCCAGTAAGCGGCTCATAACCACCCCTCATTTTGCAGTGTATAAGAACATGACGGCTAAATTTCCATTTTCCCGGAGTGGGAGAAATTAGTTGTCGGAGTGGCATAAACACTATTATTGCCACCAGTTTGTGGTGTACTGAAACAATGTAGGTCATGAAATGGAAGAACACTGAAATTTCTGGTTATATGGTGGTCCATTTGACTGTAAAATGTAACCAGGTTTGAAGAACGTTTTGGTACCATTTAGGTCATTTTCTTGCGTAAAATCCATCGGATATCTTTTTTGTTCTATTGCTCTGGACTGGTCCAGGATGCAAAACGATCAGTTTTGTTCATGTCAAGTTATGTAGAACATCTCAATCTTCAAGGAAACAAAAAGGAATGCATTATTTATAGCCTTTCTTGGCCGTAGTTTAAAAAGCTCCGACCGGAGTGGCAGCTGGAGAGCCGCGAATCCATCGAATCCAAGAAGCGCCGTTCGGGTCTGACCAGTCTGGGAATGGTGGTTTCCTTCATTAGGCGAGCCGAGAATAGAGGTTTCTTTCACTTGGCGAGGAATTTTTATTGTATGCACCGAGTTGCCCACTGGATGGAAAGAGACGAAAGAGGCTCGTTGTAGGCATCGCCAACCTTGGTAGGAACGACCTACGTGGATATAGTCGGATAATTCAAGGACCAGGTAGTGAGACTACTAGTTGATCTCGTGTAGTATCGGCCGACGTAGGAACTGAGGCCCAATTGAGGTTTCTTGAAATTTAATTATTCTTGTTGGTGTAAACTTCAGTATCAAAGCAGAAATATAGCTACCTAGCTAGAATGATGTATGCACAACCAGCTTAATGTTGAGAAGTATGGGTAGCCATAGCAAAATTGTGATTCCTTATATTTTGCAGTGGTGCACATTTGTATTCCTCTGTTGGTGCCCATGCATGCAGTGGCACAGCCTAGGACAGGGTTGTTTTATATACTGGGGGGGGGGCAAGTGGACCCTCAATGTTTGCTTTGCTTCTCAAATGACAATTTTTAACATGGGACCCTATGGAGTGTGCCCCCAATCTATTTCACCCTGCCCATTGCCTTTCATGTATTTCCCCATCCCAAATAATTTTCATAAATGAACATCCATGACCTAGAAATAGTATTTTCATAAGTGTGTTCTTAATGTGTTGGATTTGGATGGAAGAACCTTTCAGCTTGTTTTGTTTTGTTTTGGAAATAAAGCTTTCATTTTTGTAAGACAGTATATTTTCAGGAATAAGGGATTGGTCCCCTTCAGTGCACCCATACAGTAACTCACAAGCATTGTTGTGCTCTAACAAAATGTTTCAGGAAATTGTGAAGTGCACCCCACCTCATACCCCAATCAACTCCATTATTTGGTTTTTTTGTCCCTGCAGCTTCCTGAACATTGCTATGCCATGACAAATCATAACATATGTCCACAAATATTTTGGGGATGTGATTGCTTTTGTGATTTGCAAGCTGTGTAGGGACTTCTCTAGTTCTCTAGTTCTGTCTAGCCTTGCATTCTTCCGAACACTACTGGGTCCAGCATTTTCACAAATCAAAATAATGTACACATGAAGGCATCGCTGTTTATTAATTCACATGTTTCAGACAATTACATACCACCTGCACCATTTCATGGAACAAATACATTGGTATTAATGTTGTATGCAGATTGCAGAGTGATCCTTAAGCATCTGCTGTCATCTGTTGCACATGCTAGCAAGCTGGCACTTGTCTAGTCTTGCTTGCATCTAATTTTCTGTTCCACTTCTGCATCCTCTTGGAATGTTGCTGCAGCTCTCATGGTCACCTGAAATAACAAATGTGCATTATTCTCAATGATGTTGCCAAGTTGCTGTGGCAAGGACATAACATGGCTAGACGAGATGAAGAGCACCAAAACTAGAAGGGTTTTTCATTATCAGCCATTGATTACCATATGTTACAGGCCCTTGGAGCATGCTGCATCCTCTGCTTCATCACAATCCAATAATACTATTGGATTATGACAGCTGGTTGAGATTGCTGTTTAAGCAAGGCTCTTCATGATATATCATGTAATGTAAGGAGTATATTTTTTGGGGGGAGTGTATAATTCTTTGGATGACAAAAGTTCCAAAAAAGGACCATATTTCCAACACTGGCCGTGACGTCATGGATCCGTGTGTACTGTTGACGTCAGTGGCAGCCGTGACGTCAGGACACGTGTGTACTGTTGATGTCAGCGGCAACATCCATCGTCCTCCATGTAGCCATCACAGAGACCATCTATGACACCATGATAGATGCTAAATATTACGAGCATCCCACGCGTCGTGCGTATGCATCAATGTATTAAATGCTGAACAAGCTGTTGGTGTCTGAAATCTGAATGTATAAATGCGACAAACAAGGTGTGCACTTTGACCAGTTGGCCTGGCATAACCAAAACGAGTAAAGTAGGATTCCCTGGAATCAATGCAACGTACGCGTATGAGTAGGACAAATATTCGACCAAATTATGCGCTTTCTATCTTGTCATTTCATGACCTTATATGACGTTGTTTTGCCTCGCCTGAGAAGCTGCAATGACGTGATTTGCAGGTCTTCATCGCAATCAACTCCCGGACAAAGCATGTCCGAATTGCACGAATGAACCTCAAGATAAAAGGAAGGAAGAAACAGTGATCCCGTTATCAACGATTTGCCTTCCTAGAACAACACCGAGCTCAGATTTTACTTCACAGCAAAATCCAATTTAACTACTCCCATGTCCAGCCCAAGTCGGTACATGCCGCAGCATGTTCCGTCCAGCCTGCGGCATGTTCTGTCCGGACGATCACGTTCGCCCACCCACTTCATCTGAGCCCACCTCGCACAGTCCCTTCACAGCTTCCGTCCGGCTGCGTGCAGCGCGACAGGTAGGCACGTGCACGGCGAGTGTCGCGAGGGCTCCGTGCACCTCCAGCGTGTCCTGGACCTGTCAGCCCGGGCCCGGACACCATGCTCGGCGACCCACCCGGGCGGCGGCGGCGGCATCTGACCAATTCACGGCTCGAGCGCATTCACGTGCGGCGCGACATGAGAAGCGGCGAGATGGTCCCAATTCTCGTCGGCTCCGGCGAGAAAAGCCCGAGAGAACCCAAGGCTGCCGCTGTCTGTGGCTCCATTGTCCGCTCTGGAGGAGGACGATGGCGAGCTGTCACGCGCGCCCCCGTTCGATGTCCGTAATAACGGTGTATTGGATGGCCACCGAGCACATCGTTACGCCGGCGAAATGGGACGAAATGGAAATGCGCTGGAAACGGTCCACTGTGACCTCGGCTGCTGTCTTCTCAGCTTAGCGAATGTGAACGACAGGAAGGAAGGAGAGAGAGACAAGGAGAGGAGAGAGAGAGAGATAAAAAAAGTACACACACACACACACACACACACACACACACACACACATATATATATATATATATATATATATATATATATATATATATATATATATATTTGTACTAGTTAGGATGGAATCACAATTTGTGAGAACACAGAGCAATGGGAGCATAACTTTATTAGCAACGTTTCGGCTCACGCCCTTTCTCAAGCTCATGGTTTGAGAAAGCCGTGAGCCGAAACGTTGCTAGTAAAGTTATGCTCCCATTGCTCTGCGTTCTCTCTCTCTCTCTCTCTCTCACTCTCACTCACACACACACACACACACACACACACACACACACACACACACACACACACACACACAATATATATATATATATATATAAAAAAAATATATATATATATATATATATATATATATATATATATATATGTGTGTGTATGTCTATGTGTATAGATACGGATGCATATTCAGCTACCTCTCCGTGTTATCAGTTAAATTAACACCAGCTTGCAAAGACGCTTCTATTGTGTCAAAGCTTCGTCAGTTTGAGGACGCGTCATACCGCAATTGCGTCTAACAAATATTTTGATTTTAAAGATCACCCGACAAAGCTTGCACACCTCCTCCTTCGAATACCTCTGGACACATACATATCACACCCGATGGTACATACATGCATTATGTACATCCCCATTGCACCTGAATACATCCTTTGAAATACGCACCAACATATGAGCAAGCTGCATTTTTCCTTGCTCCTCATCAATTGCGACAGCAATCAGGTTATCGTGTTTGGGATTTTCCTACCCTGGTTAACATCCGCGCCTTGGAGCACTATCCATCTCTGTTCCCTAATGCGTCTATGCTGTGTTGAATTTTACACACTTCCTACGCCCACCACCCGCATGTCTTCAATAGAATGACCTGACCTGACCTCGTTCGTTTGACACAGCATCGTTGATCCTTCCTGATGCACGTTTTATTGTCCGTACATTGCATTGCATATTGCCGTTGGATTTTATTATGAAAAAAAAACAAAGTAAAACATGACTTGGCGTAATCCAGGATAAAACATGCTTCTGCGTAGGAAATATCCCCATCCGCTACCTATTTCAATGGCACCATATAAATAGGCGACGCTTTATCGCGAGGTGGATTCGAAATGGCCTTGTCTGGATGACAATTATTTCAATTTGGATGCATGACACGTTTTCCGCAGCGTTTACTCGTAGGGTTCACCATATTGATGCCGATTGCTGATGGTTAGTGGGCCGGCAGTGTACACCAGTGCACTACTGTCATATGTGGCTGCATGTGATCCCAATGAACACGAGATGGTGCCGATAAGTGGGCGGGGGCCGGAAAGGATGCAACACCGCTCGCACGGAGGGCATCCCCGCCTATGGCATGCAATGGAAGAGAGCATCCCCCGACATCCCCGGCCATGCCATGTACTGAGTGGGATATTGGCGCGGAGCCCACAGCAGGCGAAACGGAAGAGGATCAGAGAGCACTTCTAACTTGAGGTCGATGAGGTCACAGGTCAACGTCACTCCAGGCATGTCGATGAGCATAGCAAAATTTGCTTCACTATGACTCCGACCCAACTCGATCTGGCCGACCGGGGAATAGTTTAACCATACGATAGTGGGTCCAGTCCTCGCAAGAGCCCCATGTGTGATCAGTTCAATGGTTCTCCCGATGCGGCAGATACACCGCAGACGCGTCGTTGCTGCTAACTTGTGAACCGAACTTCTCGCCTTTAGAGCGGGGTGTGATTGGCCAATGGAGAAGTACTTGCGGGATGCGACGGGCAGTCAAGTTCCACACCGGCGGCCGCAACAGCCGAAGGTTGGCGCCGAGCATGCTGGGGGCGTCGTCTCCAGGAGCAAGTGGACTGGACTGGATGGTGGTTGGATTCTGCCCTGCGCCGGTGTCGGGTGGGTGCACGGCTCATCGGAAGGACTCGGATTGCTCAAAACGCGAGACGCATACCATTCGAAGGCTGATCATGTGCTCATTACGAATATGTCATTCTTATTCAAATACATCGATAGCTTCATAAAAACGTAATTTTGCTCCATGTGCCAATTGTCCGGGTCCGCTATTTAAGCTACGGCTAATTCGGTAGCTGTCCTATTTCGTATCTTTCAGCTCCTCATACATGCAACAATTTGCAGTAGGCTGCACTGCCTCGGACCTTTCACAGTGGGTGCAATTACACTGCAGTCTAGTGGGTGCCATTTCATTAATAAAACTCGGATCCTCCGTGCATTGGCGTCTTACTTTCAGCCGCATATGCAGACGAAATCGCCCGAAACGACACGCAGACCGGCAATTCACCCTCTGGGACCTGGTCTGCGTAGACGATATTTAATCAAGTATCTGATGCATGACCAATTTCAGAAACTGAATTTGCATTGGGCATGTGTCTAGTCCTCCATGAAGGGCTTCAGAACGTTGGAGCCGACGGCGAGTGATGGAATGTGTATATGTTTGCGGTTTGCTCGCATCAAACTGGTGCAAGCATCCGGCCATTATCCAGGTCAGATATTCAGATTTCAGATTTTCAGCGTAAAATATCTGAAACGTGGCCGTGGTGCCGGTGAGTGCACTCTGACCAAACGCAAAGGCCGTCCCCAGCACGCAACGATAGATTTTGTTAAAAGCTACATATTCGTAATCAGCACACGACGATGCGCATGATCAATCTTCGCAAGTGCAGCTTTCGAGTGACATGCGTGTCGTCTTTTGAGTCATCCGGTCGCCTCCAGCGAACCGTGGGTGGTAAAAAGCGCACGCTTTCGGAGGTATTTCAGGCAGTTCGATATGTGAAATGCGATGCGCTCTGTGTTCACTGACACCGACGTGAATCACAGCAAAACAACTGTGTGCGGGTCTGATGAACTGCGGCACCCCCTCGCACGTCACCCCACCGCGCCGTTCCGCCGAGACGTCGGGAGTGGAGCGGAAAACAAGCCGGGCCGCCGAGTGACCAGCACAAACACAGGCCGCCTTTCACCGGCCTGTTGTTGGGGCGCACCTGAGGAAGACCGTCTGGCACCGACCCACACCAGCGCTCCCCACCTCGCGGCCGCTCGCAAAACAAGCCTGCCAACTGTTGGGGCCGGCGCGCCGGAGGGGGCGGCACCGGCGGGCCGCGCCGCCGCCGCCCCCACCCCGCCCACACGCGCCGCACCGCGACCCGGCCGCCAGTTGTGGCGACGGCTGGTGCGGCACCTGTGCTCGGCCTGTCGCTGACCGGCAGCTGTCCGGCAGCTGGCAGCTGCGCCGGTTGTGCCGGGGCGGCTCGTGGCAGATGACGGATCGGGCTGTTCGAGCGGTGTTGACGGGTTGACTGCAGCGTCCCCGGCACCGCCTCCGTTGTCTCCTGCTCCCCGCGCCTGCCGGCGCCAGGTGATGGCGTCCCCGGGGAGAGGAGGAGGAGGAAGTGCGCGTCCTGTGACAGGACGGCCACCGTGTGTGTGAATGATCGTCACAGTCAAATGAGACATGGTGGGCTGGATCATCTGATGGAAGCCAAGCCTTCCGTGAAATTGGACGGCGCGGTTTGACTCATCCAGAGCGAGCCCGCACCAGGCAAATGGCATATAGTTCCTGCCTGCTCTCAATTGCAACGGCCTTATCCGAGAACACCTCACTTATTCGCCGCCTGTAGAACGCCCCAATCAATCTGGACAGGTAGCACTGTTTGATACGCTTGCTGAGGGCGGAGGAATCTGAGTGGCTCTGATGAAGGAGATGAGAACATATTGTGTACCTTCTCTCGGAGATCGATATCGCGAATACTGATGAAATTTGGTGCAGATTCCTGCGGTAATGTGCTTCTGAAAGCGAAAATGTCAACTTTATAGGTCGCACCAATCCACATCAATCGAGGTCAATTATTGAGGTCATAGTGTTTTTTGGAAAGATGCATGACGGACACCACTCTTTTAAAACTTGGCAAATATCAACAAGAACCTATGCATATGTGGTACATACCGGGAACGTATAGAAGCAAAATACGAGTGGCTGAAGTTTGGTCAGCCAGGGTTAAACGAGGTTAGCATACTTAACCCAAGGCCTCTCGAGTCAGGTTGGACAATAGAGTGAGCTGCTGGGATGTCCTTTAGCTACATATATGACGCGTGATACGATTGTGATCGTATTAGTTGTTATATGTGCGCACACCAATTGAACCAATTACAGTCCAGCATTCTTACGACAATAGCTAAATAGTGTTCGCCAAAGCGTCTCCGAAATCCATCGATCAATCGGCAAGTTTGCTTCAGGCAAATTCACCGGTTGAAAATGACATAGGGCGCACGTGCTGCAACGCTAGCCAAGCTCCTCTGAGGGGATTTGATATGGAAATGTATATTCAGCTGTGTTGTATAGAGTTGCGTTTCACGAAAGGTATTCTTTCTATTGTCACAACAATTCTGCACTGTAATTGGTGAGCCTGGCGCGCGCGCACAAATCAAAACTGATATAGATCACGATCGCCACATGCGTCATAACGACACCCCAGCAGCTGATTGCTATTGCCCAGAGCTGACTTAACCAACATAAAAGTATTTAACATCAAGGTATTTGGCTATTTTCATTGCCTTCGCTGGACCACGTGTCTGGTATGTGCACACCTCTCGCATTTTTATAGTGTTGTTATTATAACTTGGGTCAAACGAGGACAATCCTTCAAAGCAAGCCACTTCCCATCGCATGTGTTCGTCTCCCGAACTCTACAATCAGACGCTTGCACGGCGTTTGATGCATGCATCAGGGTGTGGAGTGTTCAGAGTGAGACACCACCACCACTGTCCGGTGTGTGGTGGCCCCAGCACAATGCGCTCCCGCTGGATATCCCGTCACAGCCTCGCCAGTCGACGGCCACCCACGATCAGGCCGGACACGCGATCAGCCTTCAACTCTGACTTTGACGTCAAATTTTCGCCAATGCCAATTTGATAGCCGATTTTCCAATGCTAGGCTAAAATGTCTTTGGTGTACAATATGCGTACTCACCGATGCACATTGTACAGATCCAATCGAAGAGGTGTGCAACTCCGAGTCTTTGAAATTGTGGTGCAAAAAGGGAGTGATCGACAATGTTCCTGCCCTCCCACCGCAGGTAGCTATTCAGTAGCTATTCAGGAGTTCAACCGATTATGCTGGTACCAACCTTTAGAAAATATTATCACGTTGAATTACTAAAACAATAAGAAACACATTGTGAATAACAACATTTTTATGAATACTGTCTAAGCAGATAAGTAATGATTCCCACGAATGACCGCAGGAATACGTGTGGCCTTCTCTGGATGGGTGTAGGTAATGCTTGACTTATTGTTGCATCGGGCATTGCTTAACGCATAGTTGGTACTCATATCCATCAGATTGCTTTTTTTACAATAGTTGATCCAATAACTCGCTTTGAAACTTAAGTTCAGCCGTCGTCCGACCCCGTGACAGAGGCTCGCATATCAGTGCCTGGTGCAAAACACCAGCATTTTAAATTCCAATGTATTTACGTTGACATCTTCGTGCGAAGGGTAAGCTGGCTGACATACAATGGGACGCCAATAAATGCTATTTATTTGTCTTATCTAGCCAAACATGGATGACATGTAGTTGTTAATCTTGGATAATCTTGGTCAATGTCTGGCGTTATCTTGCGTTACGCGAATTTTTTACCATTTTATGTTCACCATCGGCAAAGTTTTGCCATTTGAAGGCAAGTTTCGGGGCAACTACTTTAGTCTGAGCACATTCCTCTTATCCAATGTGATAATAGTAAGTACAACATTTTCATGTTACGAAAAGTACTTATCAAACAAATAATCACTAGTTAATAATCACCATATCAATAATCAACAATCATCAATAATCACCAAGTCCAGGTAACCTGACTCAATGTCCGAAGCTTTTTAAACTCAACACCATTTGATTTAAGAATATTCAGAAAGCATTTAGTGCTTGCTTTGAGATCTGTAGAGAGGAGGATGCCAAGTAACCCGCATAACTGAGCGCATCGGGTTTCACGATATTTTAATTTAACGCCACATGTAACACCATCAGTTCACAGGACGAATATAAATCAGGTTCAATTGCAGAAATGTTGTGAAAGCAGGCTGTTGATATTTGTTTCACGACTCACATGGCTTAGATGCAAAACAATTAGAGGACAGGTTCCACCTGTCGAAATATCCAGACCACATGCTGGTTGGAAGATGGGTTGTGCGGGGAAGGGTCAACCTCTGAGAACAAATGTCTTTCATCAATTTACTTTTGGGATGACGCTCGATGTATTTAGACACGATAATGATCTCACTAAGGAAACAGTCTTTTATGTTATCGAGTCGCTTCAAGTGTGATCAAGATGCGCACCAAGAGTAGCCAGGTAGCCAGATAATTGTGTATTGGAATGCACATATAAGATTAGAAAACAGATACACAGCATCTAGTCTCGCTCTTCAAGCTACTTTTCATATCTACCTGCCCTCCTTATGTTACGTATCCTGATCGGATAGACATTAAAGGAAGTAATTTCGAAGCATCACCAGGGGGCAAAACGGACTGCAATTTTAAATTGGGGGCAAGGAATTAAAATAGTCTAGATATGTAAGGATGATGATAATAACTACTTGCTCGCCCATTTCGAAAATAATTTCTTTAAATCTCCATCATTTTCATTCTATGCTATTACGCTGAACATCTTCCTGGGATAACAATATTTGACAACTTCGCATTAATAAAAAGACAAGCATCCTAACAAGATGCGCCATTTCATACTTTAAAGGAATCCATAGCTGAGAGAGCAGAGCATGAAGGGAACAAATTTGCCAGGGGAAGAAGGTCACTAAGCTAGATAAGATCTCATCGGACTCGTCAGACTCATTTCTCAAACTCATCAAACATCATATCCCCGAATCATGAGCAGCAATTGCCAAACGTAGCTTCCATTCAAGCAAGCGGGCATTCAGGCAAGCAAAACCAAACCAGCACTCACAAGCCGACACCGGCACCACTTGTGCGACAAATCCCGTCCGTGTCCGTCATTAGCGAATGAAGCCCTGAGCCGTGTCGTGTGCGTCGTCGTCGCTTGACGCCCTCACAAACATCCGGACCTGATCGCACGTCCGCGCCAGCGATCTATCATGGCCGGCAGCAGATGCGCCGGCCGGTAGAAGTCCGTCCTTCTGATCAGCGACCGCCTGGCAGAACGCCAGACGCGCGAGGGGCGCCCTGTCCGGCTCCCTAAGCAACAGCCGACTGCGCGGAGATTCGGCCGCCGGATGCGTGCAGCGGCAGCGGCGGACTTCCTCCCTCCCCCTCCCCCCAACCCCCACCCCGACCGCCGCCGAGGTGGTGCATTGCGGCCAACCAAGTGGGTGTCGAGCCGCTGATTATGGAGAAGTACGGACTCGGGAGATCGCCAGCTTTCCGTATTTCTCTCGTTGGGCTGGAAATGAAGACCGTCCTCGCTGCCCTGGCGCCCCATTTAGAACGCATAAACGGGCACTCCTCGTCAGCAGGTGGTAGTCTCGGTCGTCTTCAAAATTCATCATGCAAAATTACACGCTAGAGCGGCGCGGCCGGCTGGCATATGGTGTCTGGGCGAGGAATTTTTTAGCGGCGTAATTGCCGACTGAGTGGCCAGTGATTCGGCGGGCGGCCGGCGTGGTCAGCGACCCAACGACGCCGCTGGTGGACTGACCGCCGAACACCACACGATAACGGCCGAGTCAAAGCGGCCGCCGCGGCATCAACTGGTTCGCACATTTTCGCCCACATCGGCGCGCTTGCCGCGCCGGCGAGAGGCGCGCGCAGGCCAGCGCGACGCCGCCGGCGACCCGTCCTGGGAACGGACGCCGCCCGGCGGTGTGGGATCGGCTCGGCGTCCTGGTGACCTGCTGACACGGGGTCGGCGGCGAGCTGGGGTGGCGCAGGACTGTCACACGCCTGCTGACGCTGCTGCCGCTGTTGGCGCGGCCGAGGGCGGGCAGCACGCCCGGTGTTACGGCGTCACTCCCGCGCTGGGGTGGCACGAGGTCGCTTCCTTGCTCGGGGGAAGGTGGGGACCCGCTCTGGGTAACTTAAAGTCAGCTACACGCTATCTTACGCGAGGTCATTCCCGTGCTCAGGAAAAGAAGCGTTTGTCTTGAGCTAAGGTGACCAATGGTCTCATAATAGCGGGGAATAGTGTCAGATCCGACCCCTGACAAGAGGTCTGCAAGAAGCCAAGCCTATTATCTGAGAGAGCAGGATCAGTATGTGTCTCGGTGACATAGTCAAGTAGGAAGGTTATATCAGGGTAGATAGAGTTGGATTAGGCTAGGCTAGGTTAGCTTAGGATGGCTGCATTAAGTGGAAGGTACAAGCCTAACTGATCCGAAAACAATTAAATGAAAACTACTTCCTGGTAAAATATCGTTAGGGGACAGTCTAGTGCAGTCAACGGACATACGTTCTGCGCATGAACAGGCCCAATAGGCTCCACCCACTGGCCTTGACATACACATCGTAGCAGAAGGTCGGATCGGCAGCACGTTAGTATTACTTGCCTGAATGTTCATCGCAGTGGCAAGGAGACAGTTTTAAGGGGCAAGAACAATTTCAGGTTGACTCTTTCCATGCGACTACAATAGGATCAATGTTAATTAAGCTCGTCCAAAGTTGCGGGATGAGGGAGGAGAGGGAGTGGATGGGGCGCTGGCTTCTCGGTGTCCCTCTCGCTTCATGCCCCTTGGTCGATTTCTGAAAGCTTCCAGGTCGCTGTAAATAGATATCGAGCAGCATAATCTGAAATTGATATTTGTATTGGTATTAGCGCAATCGCTGGCAGATCCAGACAGGGGATACATTCAAGGAGACCGACGAGGGCATGTGCCCCTCCATGGAGTTGTGGCGTCCCTGAAGGACGCTGGAGTGCAGCCCTCCCTCTCTCCTACGCTCCACCCCCAGACATTATTAATAGTCATGTCCTGGACCGTGTATTTCATTTTTTTAAATCTACATTTCGAATGTGGGGATACAAATTTCGAGAATAATTCCGATTTTAATTTGGCATGCCGACATTCCAAAGTGAGATATTAATACAAAAACAACAACATAGCATGCTACGCATTTACTAAATTTCTCTCGTTTGCCGTTTATGGACAACGAATATATTTGTATTCCTTTTCTGGTTGGTTATTGGTTTTGCGACACGTCGACCGTTGAGTCATGTAGCGTCGCCAATCTCTCACGCCGATTGGTCGCGGGCGAAGAGTAGCGACAGGTGAGGCTCGAACCCACAACCTTTAGATTGTGAGACGAGCATCTTACCCCTAGACCACTCGTCCCCTGTGTATTCCTTTTATATGTCAATGTGCGTGCACCGATGCGTTTCTTGCAAAAAAAAATCGGCGAACACGACGTCAATATGCCGTCGCTCACGCCTGATTTATGATGGACTTTTTTGGTTTTGTCTTTGGCAAAAGGCGTATAATTGATTAAGTAACAGGTATGAACATTTCGTGGATATATCTCAACGAGATGCAGAAATGACGAAACGATCCAATGCAGGGGGGGAAGAAATTCCGCACGCGCTAATTCCTTCTCATTCGTATTATCTTCAAGACTTAGCGGCGCGCGGCTTCGGCTGCGCGATTCAACCTTATTGCGTGCTTATAGTTCGCAACTCCTCCGCTAGGCGTGAACGAAGCGCAAGCAGTTGCATGGCGAGTGCATCTATCTCTGACGCGGGTCTCTCCAGGTAGCATGGTCGTCCCGGCGGCTTTTGGACAGGCAGTACGAGAGGGTTTTGGGTCGATTTAATCCATACCATCTCATACGCAATACGGAGCGGACGTGCCCCCCCCCCCCCCCCCCTCCGTCCCCACCTGGTAGCACGACGCCCATGTCTGATAGCACGGGGGCATTTCATTGTTCTTATGAGCGAGAAAGTAGCGCCATAGTCCTGATTGTGGTTGTTGTTGTGCGATTAGCTAGTGTTTTCGTGATATTGATGGTAAAAGCGAGAGCAGAGATCGAAGGAATCTATTACCGTCAATGTGTGAAAACAGCAGTCCGGTCACCTTCGCCGGTCATGCCTTTGACAACTGAATGAAGTGTTTAATACGTTTTAAATCCCATGATTTTTTGCAGTCATGACTAGGCAGCTTGCTTTACACCAGCCTGCATCGCGATGTTTCCTTTGACGTACTTGTTAAAGTAAAGTATGGTAGGGTATTGGTGAGGTACGCTGTGCTATAAGGTGTGCGAAGGTTCTTTATTAATATCTCATAATGCATAGCTGAGCATCTTTATTAGTAGCAGCAGGGTGCGGTATTTCCAGGTCTACCAACAGCACATCAGGATCGGCAGGTGAAGGAATAAGTTGTGTCAATATGCATCATGCCCCCATCATCTTCAGCTCCAAGTTGCTCAACAGTACCAGCATGAATGACGGACAGCATGGCTTAGTTCAGGCCACCAGCAGCTCAGCCAGCAGCTCAGCCAGCAGCCGCCCACTGCAGCGGCCTGTCGGCAGCAGGACACGCTGCAGCATCCGCTGCAGCATCCATACCGCTGCCACCGTAGCGCGCGTCCGTGGCAGCAGCTGCCACCCCACCTGTGGAAATTCCAACCCGCAGAATGCTCCACGGCGCACAACTGGAGCCCGCCAACCATGGCATCGCATCGCCTCCGTGATCATCTTTGCCATCATGCTACTCAATCAGAGGACGCACTTGCGATGGATGGACTGAAGCTGCCGCTGAGTGCTGGCACCAAAAAATGCCACTGTCAGCTCCAGGTGAGGAACCACGCACGCCTTGTCTGCCATGCCGGCTTTGAAGCAAAATTTGCACGCACAAGCAAATTTCATACCATCTTAGTACACCATTCGGAAAATATAACTTCTTCGAAGCAGCCCTCAAAGCAATAGCAATCCAAGCCTGAGGAAACAAAAATGGACGTTTGATGACATTTGGCCCGCCAAATAAATGTAATAAAAGCTTTTGTATATGCCTTTACATGAAACCCAAACTGCTGGGTGATATTTAAGGACGATATCGGGAAAATGACAGACACTATCAATAGTGCAGCTTAGGGGGCTTCGGGGTATTCAAGCCACATTGGCGGGGCTTTTTCGTCGTTGAACAATTACTGAATAGCTTACTTTAATCTGAATTTGATTGATGTTCGATGAGCTTATACGATGTCACATAGTTTTAATTTCCCTAATTAACAACCCTCCGAATACGTGATCATGGAACGGAGCATGCGAGCCGAGGACCCCCCCCCCCCTTATCGAAGAATCCCTGGTTGTGCAGCTGGATAATACCCCTAAAGAGCCAAAATGACAGCCATGTCAATCATTTTCACCCTCAGCGCTCGCCGACAGCGCACAATCAGGGAGCAGATCTTGATCGTCACACTCGCCGCCACCCAGCGGGGAACCAAGGGCGCCGATCTTGCTCAGAACGCTGGCTGTTGTTCATTCGCCGCTGCCGCGCTCTTTTGTGACCGATACTGCGATACAATCGATACAGCGATCCTTGTCGTGTTTTCGACATTTCGTTCTTTATTAGTGGCGATGGTGGTGAGGGCACAGCACGGATATTCAGCGCGTGCTGCCGGTTTATTTCCGCCGCGCCATCCACAAGCGATCCACATGGACAGTGGACACGCCTGTATCGTTGGTATTCTCTTAGCGGCAAATGTTCTTTGCACAGAGATATCACCACGGACGGGGGAGGGCGCGTAGGGATGGAGATGGGAGCACCAAGGGATGGAGGGAGCACCAAGCACCAAGGGACTCCAAGAGGGAGCACCAAGGGATGGAGATGGGAGATTCAGGTGGGTGGCGGAGGTGAGAAAGTGGGCGTTAGTGTCACCAGGAAGAGGGGTGGTAGTAGAAGTTGGGTGGAGTCACCAGGATGTGGTGGATATAGGGTGGCCTGGTCGGTATTGCCAACCTGGTTCAGGATGTGGTGGATATAAGGTGGCCTGGTCACCAGGATGTGGTGGATATAAGGATGTGGTGGATATAAGGTGGCCTGGTCGGTATTGCCAACCTGGTTATATCAGTAATACCGTGAGAGCGAAACGACAAGCCCAATCAATTATATATCGCTTTTAATGTCCTTGGAAATACTGAGCCAACACATCTTACCCGCCTAATTCAGAATTCTGTCTTGGAGCAAGTTTTCACCGTAGGCTTCATACCCTCGCCCGTACAACAATTAGGGTTTCGTACTTCAATGCTGATGATATGTAAACTGAAGAATTAGTAAAACAGAGATGACAAGTGCAAAGGTCAAGATCACCGATCTCGTCAAGTGCAAATACCTAGATATATCTGACGAACTGCTAAAGGTGACAATTTTCGAAACAGATGGCACTCAGAAATGCGTAATGAGTGCCATCAAAGCAAGGCCACATGCTTCCCACTCCCCTTGACAAATATTCTGGGAAAATGTGCGAAAATGTTAAGTTGTTGAAAAGCTTCCAAAGAAGATGTGAACAAAATCGTACATTTTCAAATGAATTATGGAACCTAAATCACATCAGAAATGGACTCGGCGTGCAAAATGTCCATGATTTAGTCCTTAATGCTTCGTGATAGTTTTGAGCGCCTCGAATACATGCACATTCCGGATGGTCCAGGTCTGATGGGTCAGGTCAGACGTCAGGTCAGATGTCTTCTCAATGAGGGACCTGATAATGTCTTGAAGCCTAATCTGCTATTGGAGGATACATTTTGCTACTGAAAATACACAGGGTTCTATAAACATGAACAAATAGCTACGTTATGCCCCAATGTTTTTATAATATGAACATTTATTTGACCTAGGGACCTGACCTGACGTCATATGTTCCATTTTTGTTCTTTAAATTGTTTGTCTATGCAGCCATATGTCATATTTATTGTATTTTGAATGATTTGTCTATGCAAAATGTTTCAATGTACATTTATAAATTGCATTGCGACGGGGTCGTGATCTGATTTCAAGCCAAGCTTCGCTATTTTAGGCCCCTAGTGTTCAATTTTGTATACAATGGACGTAATACAACTTTGGAAGGCATGCCAAATTTCCAAGCGATGACGTGAAGGGTGCAGGGATTTCATCGGAAAATTATTAGCAGAGGTCAAAATGGCCCTTCCCACACTACGAGAAAGGCGCAACATTGAACGCGATCCACTTGTTTTGCCAATGCAATCATATCGTCTATCACTTGGATTGGCATTTGGTGATTCTGTATCGCATACAATCCCAATAAGACGAGTCGGTTCGGATGTGGTGGTCGGCACGGCGGTGGCGTCACCAGGCAGAGAGACTCCCTCTGAAGCCGAGGAAGCCCATCCCTCGGTGCGTGCCGCAGCCACACAGCCGACGCATCTCACACGACGCCGACCACCTCCGTCGACCACCCCCAACACGTGTTTGCGCGACACGTCCTCTTTGTGTCCGGCTCGCCCGGTGGGTGCAGCTTTGTCGCGTTTTGTCGTGTTTTGTCGCGTTTTGTCACGTTTGGCCGGCGGCGCCGCTCAGCGGCGGCTCAGCGGGTAAATCGCCGGCCACCCGCCGGCCGGCGATCGCCGGCCACCCGCCGGCCACCCGCCGGCCGGCGGTCGGGTGTGGTGGCTGAGCGCGGATAACGTCCGCCGGACTATAGGCGGTGGCCACGTAACACCGACACCCGAGGATTTGCGCCGTGAGCTGCGCATTCCGGCGTCACTTTGTTCGCGCCGGTGCTCCGCAAAGGAAGTAACCGAGTTTGCGCCGGCATATTCCAGAGGCATGAACTACGTCGGCATATACTGAGTTGCATTTGACGCTTTGTTTGGTGAATTTATGGGCGCAAAATGACCTCAGTAGTCGAGGCGCCCCAAACCCAAATCACTAACTAACTGTTTCGTGACTTGAATGTGGCGTTACGCTTGAAATGCGGAGGACTCGGCAGATGTTTAGCAATGTCTAGCTCGTTCCGCCATTAGCGAATCGAGCAACCCAAGAACAATCCTGAAGGCAGCCTCCTGTGCTTACCAGGGACGGTTCATCTTGTGTCTAAGCTGCGTGTGGTATTCAAACCTAATTGGCTGATTTGTGCATGACTGTGTATGCAAACCAAACTGCGTAACCTGCACAGTCTACGTTCGTTAACATGAAGCGCTACAGATGAAAAATATGTCGCTCGGGTGAAAAAAAAAGTAGAAACGGGTGCCACGATACAATTCGATTAAATTTGCAATCAAATGGGTGAATCGCATGGGTGCATTCCTTCCGCAAATCCCAATAAGCGATTGCAATCGAAGCCGTGCCGACAACTGTCAAACAGACTGCCTGCTCGTCATCATCACGACAGCGTTGCAACGTCGCTCCAGAACGTGGCGACCGGTTGGCCAGCTCTGAATCACCGCAACACAATCGCCTCCAGCCGGAGTCCGATCCCAACAAATTGGCCCGGCAATGCAATCGGGTTCAATTTGCGACGAAATATCCTGACAAATGAGTCATTCTGGAAGGCATCGTCGCTGCAGGGAAGTGAGCCATCCCGCCAGTGCACAACGGGCCAGAATGGCTAAGAAGTGGCACTTACTCGAATTTCGAAGTGAGCCATCCCGCCAGTGCACAATGGGCCAGAATGGCTAAAAAGTGGCACTTACTCGAATTTCGAAGTTCGTCAAAACTCGACAGTTTTACCGTGGATTGTCTGCAAAGTGTTCCCAGCGTTCGAAAACAGTGCTGTATCTTCGATATACCAGCACCCGTGTCCACAAATAACACAGCAAGTCACACTATCATGGCGTGTTTATCTGTGTCGTTGCAAATGCGCAATTCCATTATCATGTTCTAGGTATTCTCATTCTTCTTCCATGACTCGATTCCAACAATTTTTCATATCATCGAGTTGCTCAGATCATGAGGAGTAGATTAGAAGTAGAAATTAACGATTTTACCAATCCAGCAACTTTCTGCAGATAGTCTAGTGTTGGTAAGTTACAAGCGATGCAGAAAATATATAACGATGAGCATATTATGGATTTCAAAAAAAATATTCAACGACCTACACGCTGATTTTCGCTTCATAGAGTAGATACATACTTTGGCTACAAGTGTCGATTGTATGCTGCTGCGTTTTTTTGCGCTAACAAGAATAAACTGGCTTGAACCAGATTGATGTTCTGAACAGCGTCATCTATGTTGGTCGATAAATATTAATTGTATTAATAGTTAGGGCACACCAAGCCTTCATTAAGTGCATTAATCTGTCGAATAATGATTTATGTCATGATTGCAACATTCAGGTGTCATTATTATATAACCCTCGCCATCCTTATTAGTTATTTCAGTATTATTTTAGAAATAGCGTTTTTATGATGATAGGGGAGACCGGGTCTGGTTGATGCAGTTTTTGCGAAACTCAAAATAACTGTTCACTTTGGAAGCTACACTTACGCCAAACCTAAATTTTACGATCGCTCCAAAAATGTGACACATCGTCACCATTCTGCAGCCGCGGGACGAAAGGACTTGCGCTTGTTTTTGCCGGGAGAAGAGGATGCCAGTAGCAACATTTGTGGTAACCATGGTAATCGTCTTGATACTTTTGGAGAAAATGTTGTAATAACCATTCCGTGTATCAACTAGATCCGATCTCCCCTATATTGAATCAGTAATGTCCAGAAAAGCAGCATTTTAGTATAGTATATTTATCAGAGTGGCGGTCTGAAACAGGCAACAGTGCAGAATATTTCGGCTTTCCTCAAGGAGCAAGGTATAGAGCCAGACGAACCGACCCGTTGCAGCCGAGATATAAGTACCTTTATCGTCCGACTGAAAGTTAAATGGGCCAAATCCAGTCGGCACTGCAAAAGATTCATCAAAGTCAATGAAGAGTGGCTGAAGCAAGATGTCGTGAACGTGAAGGGTGCATCGGCAAGTGATCTTCACCGTGTGCGTCGGTTGACAGTCAACAGAGAACACCCGCGACTCGGCCTGAGCACCCTGCACGCCTGGATCCGACTCTTCGGGTGCGTCTTGCACATCAGCTACCGACTGAACATAAAAAGTGACAGTATAGGTTAATAGCTGACAAAGAGGAAGTCATTCAGCGCAAGAAGATAGTCCAAGATCAGTTCTGGCATCTTCTGCACCTCCACGTGGACCAGCCTAGAGCAGGTAGCGGCGGAATGTCGAACGACGGCAACAGACGGGCGTTCAGCGACGAGTCGAATCAGGCAGAAGTAACCGGTGTTCATGAAGGACTTGTCCGTCGCCTCCACACCATCCTGCAAGTACTGGCATCCGGGCACCAAATCGACTCAAGTAAATTCGCCGACTACTGCGACTGCACGGCGGAGCTCTATGTTGCGCTGTAACTTGTAGCTTGGCACCCGATGCCAGTAACACTGCACAGAGTGCTGATCTACGAAGGTCAAGTCATCGCATCACTTCTCTTTCCCATCGGAATCATGAGCGAGGAAGCCCAAATGTCCCGCAACAAGGACGTCCGTGCATACCGCGTCGGTCATTCACGGAAAAACTCGCGAATGCACAATATCACCGACCAGTTCAGGTACCTGTTGTTGAGCAGTGACCCGCTAATCAGCTCCTCCGCCGCAAATCAGCGTTTTCGAGCAGCAGCCCTAGGTAACAAGTCCTTGACCTCAGACGCTTGGAGCCTGCTGCAAGCCGTTGCAGATCAAAACATTAGCGACTCAGACTTCAGTGAGTGAGGGCGTTTGGTTTTGCCATGTTTTCATTGTTTTGTTTTTGTTTGCATAATCTTTGGTTTTCATGGATAGATGAAATGAAATGAAATAAAATCATGGACGAATATATGTTTCATATTACCGAGTGTTTAATATTATTACAAATTCTCCAATTATATTTCCGAGTTCATTGCATTTGCAAATGTACGAGAAGATATGCTACATAGTTGCCAAATGATTTACACCGCACGCTTTTACATGACGTATTAACAATAACAGTATTTCACCAAATGGCATCAGGCACAACAAATGGCCGTCAGAATCAGTTTCTACGTTGAAAACCACCCTCGAAACCGACTTTCTATGTATGCAGTTTGAAAAAAATTAAGTGACATCACTTTTCAGGCCGTTCTGGCCCATAGTGCAGTGCAGCGGCAGTCTTCCTCTTGACCACACCACCACCAGTTAATTTGTATCGGAGCTCAGGAGGGAATGGGTTTACCAAGCGAGACGAAGCGACAGCAGGATTATCCGACCCGGACTATTTCGCTTGCCGGCGCCGCCGGCGGCGGCGGCCTGCGACGTCGATCAGAGACGCCGGCGTGCTCCTGGAATGTTCACTGGCCGCGGGCAGTTGTTGTGACCGCCACAGCAGCCTCTGCCTACCGGCCGACCGGCCGAGGTGTTACACGACACGGCGGCACTGTCCAGCAGATATTGTTGACACCGGAGAGGTCAGGGGAGGGGGTGTCCCTGCGACCAGGTCGGGCGATGGGGGACGGGACGAGATCGAGAGCTGGCAGGAACGGCGTGGGTGCAGAGGTGTGTCCGGGATTCCGTCCGGTGTCCGATGTCCATGTGTCCGGTGTCCGTGTGTCCGGTGCCCGTGTGTCCGGTGTCCGGTGTCCATGTGTCCCGTGTCCGTCCGTGTGTCCGGTGCCCGTGTATCCGGTGCCCGTGTATCCAGTGTCCGTATATACGGTGTCCGAGTATCCGGTGTCCGGTGTCCGGTGTCCGTGTGTCCGGTGTCCGGTGTCCATGTGTCCCGTGTCCGTGTGTCCGGTGCCCGTGTATCCGGTGCCCGTGTATCCAGTGTCCGTATATACGGTGTCCGAGTATCCGGTGTCCGGTGTCCGGTGTCCGCGTGTCCGGTGTCCGTGTGCCAGGTGTCCGGTGTCCGGTGTCCGTATTTCCGGTGTCCGTGTGTTTGGTGTCCGGTGTCCGGTGTCCGTGTGTCCGGTGTCCGTGTGCCTGGTGTCAGGGTGTCCGGTGTCAGTGTGTCCGGTGTCAGTGTGTCCGGTGTCCGTGTGTCCGGTGTCCGTGTGTTTGGTGTCCGGTGTCCGGTGTCCGTGTGTCCGGTGTCAGTGTGTCCGGTGTCAGTGTGTCCGGTGTCAGTGTGTCCGGTGTCCGATGTGTCCGGTGTCAGTGTGTCCGGTGTCAGTGTGTCCGGTGTCCGTGTGCCAGGTGTCCGGTGTCCGGTGTCCGTATTCCCGGTGTCCGTGTGTTTGGTGTCCGGTGTCCGGTGTCCGTGTGTCCGGTGTCCGTGTGTCTGGTGTCAGTGTGTCCGGTGTCAGTGTGTCCGGTGTCAGTGTGTCCGGTGTCAGTGTGTCCGGTGTCCGTGTGCCAGGTGTCCGTGTGTCCGGTGTCCGTGTGTCCGGTGTCCGTGTCTCAGGTGTCCGTGTGTCCGGTGTCCGTGTGTCAGTGTGTCCGATGTCCGTGTGTCCGGTGTCAGTGTGTCCGGTGTCCGTGTGTCCGGTGTCAGTGTGCCAGGTGTCTGGTGTCAGTGTGTCCGGTGTCAGTGTGTCCGGTGTCAGTGTGTCCGGTGTCAGTGTGTCCAGTGTCCGGTATATGTGTGTCTGGTGTCAGAGTGTCCGGTGTCCGTGTGTCCGGTGTCCGGTGTCCGTGTGCCAGGTGTCCGTGTGTCCGGTGTCCGTGTGTCCGGTGTCCGTGTGTCCGGTGTCCGTGTGTCCGGTGTCCGTGTGTCCGGTGTCCGGTGTCAGTGTGTCCGGTGTCTGTGTGCCAGGTGTCCGTGTGTCCCGTGTCCGTGTGACAGGTGTCCGTGTGTCCGGTGTCAGTGTGTCCGGTGTCCGTGTCTCCGGTGTCCGTGTGTCTGGTGTCCGTGTGTCCGGTGTCCGTGTGTCTGGGTGTCAGTGTGTCAGGTGTCCGGTGTCCGGTGTCAGTGTGTCCGGTGTCATGTGCCAGGTGTCCGTGTATCCGGTGTCCGTGTGTCCGGTGTCAGTGTGTCCGGTGTCCGTGTGTCCGGTGTCCGTGTGTCCGGGCACCACCCACGCTCGTTAGTGAAAATTGTGCGGGCTGGAATCTGGCCGAAGGCGCTGGCAGATCGCCGAATGGACGGACCGGACGCGCCGATGTTCTCGACGAAGACCGGCTGGAAAGCCACACATATGGCTACCGTTCTTCAGAACTTTAATGCGTTACTCCTTGCACATAATTTGAAAGCTACTCTCCTCAACCGTGTGGATTTGTTTGCTTCCGTAATAAGTCGCAGAAAAAGGCCCATCACAGCACGCGTTCATCATTTTCTTGGTATAATGTGTGGCCACTATAATATTTGTAAAACGTATTCACTTCTTCAGGTGGTTGGAACAACTCTCTATGGCTCAAGCTATCATTTTTGAGCTTCAACTTTTCCTTATCCAAGAAAAAAGAGCCTGTTCAGGCGCGGGAAATGGCGAAATTGTTTTGTCATTCATTTTTTGTTGGAGTGTCATTGTCACATCCCAGCCAAGCAATCCGCCCGTCGTGTATATGTTGCTTCCTATGAATGCTCCAAAATGGACATAGGTGATTGTAAGGGCAAGCAAATGAAGTTGCATGTGTTGCATATTTTGCCTCCCATAAAATATTGACGAACAACCAGCAGAGCACGCGATGCCCACATGGACATGTCTGCAAATATAATATTTTAATAGGGTAGTCAGACATGAAATGCGTGAGAATTTCACGAACAAATGTCACCGTGCCATGTATTGCTGGCTTGATGTATATACACGTGAATGTGTGTAACTTGTCGCGTCGTCCAGCTCCGCCTCCCTGGAACCGTCGCATACCATAAATATACAGCAGAATCTTGGTTTACCATCACACTGGTAAGAGGCTGGTAAAAGGTTTTTCAACGGAAGACGCCCCTCTAAATATAAAACGCCCCCTCCGAATACAATTAGAGTTCTTGTAAAACGCTTGGGTACATCCTCATCTCTTCCCGCTGTCTAAAGTTTTCGCTAAGTCAGTGGTGCTCCACAGGGTAAATGTCGTCTTTCCGGAGAAGCTCTCCCTCGGACGTAATTCCTGGATCCGGTCCTACTTCCTGCATGATGAATCGAACGCATCCAGGCGTAAGCTTTAACAGCTCAAGGAAATCACGAAAGCGATCAGAAACGTTCAACTTCAAACCGCCATTTGTCATGAAGATTATTTATCAACTTAAAATTGGGCTTTCTTGACTCCAGCTTCATTAACTTAACTCGAAGTGTGTAACTTGTAAAGCCCGTCAATTCTGACTGACTGGCAACGCCACTGCTATCTTTCTGACTTTCGGACACAATCGATCATGAAGTGCAATGCAAAGGAACAGGAGGAGGCATCAGGCCTGCATAGGAATTAAACTGACACCTCAGCCAACATATGAATTAAGCTGACGTCTCAACCAACATATGAATTAAGCTGACGTCTCAGCCAGCATAGGAATTACGCCAACGTTTCGGCCAACATTCATCATCCGAGTGTGTGGGGAATCACTGACCCCCCCCAGCGGCATGCCTGTGAAGGGGGGAAAACAGCCTGCAGCGGTACGCCGCCTCTTGGCGCGACCGACTGCGAATCGTGTGCGGATCTTTTGGGAATGCAATGGTATGTTCACGTCAGATTACCCAGCCATGACGTCATTTATGGAGGCTTACGTTTGTATTCATGTTCGGTGATTTGCTGCTAAATTCATAGCTCTTGCATTTGATAACCATTTTTATGCTTTCGGTGTGTGCCATTCCACGTTCATAGACGTTTTAGGTGTTTTTTTCTTAGTTAAACTACATCTTGTCTACCGGTGACCGACCACAGGTAAGTTGGGTCATCGGCCCAATGATACCCTTTCCAACAAAGAAAATGTTTTTTTTGACACTCTGGAACATTATGGCCTGAAATTCAATGTTCAGCTGAGTGACCACTTAGGAACTCCAAAAATCCCTTGCAAGCAGTTGTAATCCGTTGCATATCGTTTTGGTGTTGCCTGCGAAAGGTCGACCGAAGCTGGCCATGTAGTTATACACGTTACAATTCGCAAAAATCATTCGACGTGGAGACTCATCGCTTGCTCCTGCACTAAAACCGATACAAAATTGGTAAAGCGTAGCTTCCGTCATGTTAGATAGGCTGTTGAAGATCGCGAGGAAAAACACTTAGCTTTGCAAGTTTAACTTTTCCCTTCAGAAATCTGGGCCAACCTCATTAATCATCGTCAGAGCACCGCCATTTTTAGTCCAATTATCCATGGTGCCTGGTTTAGTTGACAGGCCAGGCAGCAAGTGTGCCTTCAAAAATATTCCGGCAAAACATCGGCATGTTTCTCGGCTCGTCAACCGAGTCCAAGTCCCACTGAATGGCTGCGCCGGTTCACAAGAAATCCTACACTTGTCTGAATAGCAGTGATCTGTATTATCCGCGCGGCGGCAAAAAGTGACGCCTCGCCGAACACATGCCATCGCCGCTCTCACACTGACGGCGCTTTGGCTGTAATTGATGTTTTTGCCCAGCTGAGCCCAGCGCCAGAAATGCGGCAGTTTGCGGCCGCTTTTTGTGACGTGCGGCACGGATATCAGCACTGTGACGCCAGGAAGGTTACCAATATTTTTACCGGAAGCAGCCAGGCTAAGGACATCCGGGAGATGCTTTCGCCACGAAGAAGTCACTGATTTAATGATTAATTGGTCGTCATTCCAAGAGCTTTTTTTTGCTACGGTGCAAATGCTCCCATGTCTTCAATCCCAAACGCAACTCCCCTCCCCCTCTCCATGGGTTTAGATGCATTGAAAAAGTGTGATGCAAGGGATATTTAGACAAACAAGCCCATAAATCGAAGTTTCCTGTATTTCGGAATCACGATATTTTGGCTTCGGAAAGTTGAGTCTTTTTGTGGGACTAATCATATGTAAATGCACCCAATGTTGAGAGCAGAGGCATTGCTCCACCGACTTTAAATTGGGTAGCGTAGTAGCCGATTTTAACCCTCGCATTACGGGCGTTCTTGGATATTGCCGTTCACGAAGAAGGTCGAACACAATCCATGATCTTCAGAGCTAATTGTGCTGGGGTAAAATTAAAACGGCGCTGGGGAACCCGCTCAATTTAAGGTTCGGTTATTTGTTTTACAAACACCGATAAGCCACTTACGTCATCTGCTGGAATTGACACTTGGTTACGGTGACAATACAGTCAGGTTAAACGGAACAATGTGGGCATAATGATCTTATGGGCGCTACATGACCAATGAAGTCGATGCGCCCTAAAGCCGTAATAAATAACTAACTAACGGAACAATGTGGGTGATTTTCGGCGGCATCTGAGCTACCGTTTGAACGTTTCAACTGTGAGGATGTATGCATGGACTAAAATAACCAGAAGTGTGTTAGTTAGCCAACACGATGTATACGACCCGTTTCCGCCTGGTGGCAGGCCATATCAGCTCATTTTCCTTCAAGCCGGGAAAAGTGGTGGGTTTATAGCCCAACAGGAGCTCATTTTTTCAGGCTTAGCCACGTCCAATGCTACAAAAGTGACATTTCGATCCTAGGACATATGCAGGTAAAGACAAATGCATCTATGGCGTATGTACGTTAGCAAATGTACGTAAGCAAATGTACACATGCGCAAAAGTAAGTATGGCAGACGTACGTAAGCACAAATGCACGTAAGCGCAAAAGTACGTTTGCACAAAAGTACGTAAGCACAAGTGTACGTATGCGCAAATATACGTATGCACAAATGTACATGAGCACAAATGTATGTATGCGTAGGTGTATGTTATCGCAAATGCGCGCAAACGCAAAATTACGTCAACGTAAATGTACCTATGCGGAAATGTACATCTGCGAAAATGCACGTGACCACACAGGTACGTCAGCGGAAGTACACGTGTTTCAAATGTGCGTGTTTCAAATGTTCGCACTTTGAATGTACGTAACCAAATGTATGCATGCACACAAGTAATTATGGCAAGTGTACGTATACACACAGGTAAGTACGGCAAATGTTCGTAAGCACAGATGTGCCTGAGCACAAAAGTGCGTATGGCAAATGTACTCTTGGTAAATGTACGTGAGAGAAAATGTACGTATGGCATATGCACCTAACGAAATGTACGTAAGCGCAAAAGAACGTATTCCTAAATGTACATGCATTTGCGCATACGTACATTTGCGCTTACGTGCATTTACCATACGTACATCTGCGCTTACGTACAAATGCCATATGTACAATTGCTATGCGTACGTCTGCGCTTACACACATTTGCGTACGTAAATCTGACATTCGTACATTTGCTTTACGTACGGTTACTTCAGAGTCCATTTCAAGTGCATTAGCAGCTCTGATTCACACGCTTGCTCCTCATCAAGCACATCCGGATGCCATTGAGGGAATGCTCACTACCAACTGAGAAAGAGACGCATCTCAAGGTCAAGGTCACACTGAAGTCCTGTCATATTGGTATGAAATTCGAGCCATGACATTTCTAGTTCCAATATTGTACCGTCCATAGCTTCGTCATCGCCGAAAATAGCTAGCTAATATTTCATAATCTCAACCAAACACAGATTTTTGCATCGTCACGCCGTTCACGTTTTTGGTCTAGATCCGAAGAACACAGGGGGGGAGGGTTGGCTCGACACCCATTGCAATACAAAAGGCAGAGCCCTCGCAGCATCAATACCTACCACACTGATGCGAAGATATTAGCTTTTAGCTTCAATACATTACAAACAAGGACTGAGCACCACAACTGTTTATAGTGCGTACCTGCTGGCTGATAAGAAAAATGTATGGCCTGACGACGCCTCTGGAAGCCAAAAGTACATACAGGGCCGTGGTACCTCTTAATTGTCTTCGCTTTCATTCACACTGATACCCTGTGGAACCAACAAATTCGACTAGCAGGCATTTGATCAATGCCGTATGCGCCGTATATATTTCGCAATGCAACGCATGCACCGCAGCCGTCGACAGTGAAACAACATAAAACGAACAAGCCTGGTGAAGGAAATATGGAATATACTTCCCGGTAATCAGATTAGACACATCGCAATCCAAGTTATCTTTTCACAAGGGATGCAATATGTACAGTGGAGAACACAGATAATGTAGCATGGTACAGAGCATGAGGTGGGAGAGGAGCACGCGAATAACAACCTTCATTTGTCCAGATCCGGGAAACCTCGACATTTATTAAATGAGCTAAGGAAGCCAACACCAACTTAGCACCAACGAGTCACATGGCACAGGGAAGACTTCGGCATGGGGCACACCACTAGCAAATCCGGAATTTCGGATTGGGGGAGGGAGGTACCAACAAAGTGTCATCATAGACAGGGTATTGTGAGGCACCAATAATGGTGTAGAAATAGGTTGAAGCATATCTATATTCGTATTTGTGTCTAACATTGAAACCTGCACTGTGAGTACTAATATTAATGGCAATTTCAATCCAGGTCTGTTCAGTTTGGAGGAACGTTGGCCCTTGAATGACATGGTCCCATTCACTGACCATGTGCTTTAGTAGGGATAAACAATCCGAGCATAGTTGGAAGGAAAATACAATTTGCATGGTCTTCATAACCATGAAAAATGTGTTTAAATAAAATATTATTTCACTAAGTTACCGACCATTTAGTTTCAATCACGACCAATGGCTGACATGCGGTGATTATGAACGAAGCTCGACAAGTCCTATCGTGGTTATTGGTGCCCGGCGCGATTTTATTTGGAGACCCAACATGCTTTTTCGGGGTCACGTCGCGATTTTTTGTCGAGGGATTTACACAGTTTTTTTTTCGGGCTAAAGCTAGATACCAGCTAGGACATGAATGTTTCACTCCACGAATTGCTCTGCAATAAAGTACTGAAGATTCACTGGAAAGTCTGAACTGAGATTCTGACGTCACACGTTTGAAGAAGCACATCCTCTCCGTATTCGATCAGCCAAACAATCCTCTCCCCATCCAGGATCACACAGCACAAATCCAGGCCAGCCGCCGCCCGAGTATCTCGCCACCTCCACGGTCGAACCGTCCGTGGTGCGGTGGCCACGACGCCCGTCGGGTGGCCACGACGCCCGTCGGGTGGCCACGGCGCCCGTCGGGTGGCCACGACGCCCGTCGGGTGGCCACGACGCCCGTCGGGTGGCCACGACGCCCGTCGGGTGGCCACGACGCCCGTCGGGTGGCCACGACGCCCGTCGGGTGGCCACGACGCCCGTCGGGTGGCCACGACGCCCGTCGGGTGGCCACGACGCCCGTCGGGTGGCACGACGCCCGTCGGGTGGCCACGACGCCCGTCGGGTGGCCACGAGCCCGTCGGGTGGCACGACGCCCGTCGGGTGGCACGACGCCCTTCGGTGGCCACGACGCCCGTCGGTGGCCACGACGCCCGTCGGGTGGCCACGACGCCCGTCGGGTGGCCACGACGCCCGTCGGGTGGCCACGACGTCCGTCGGGTGGCCACGACGCCCGTCGGGTGGCCACGACGCCCGTCGGGTGGCCACGACGCCCGTCGGTGGCCACGACGCCCGTCGGGTGGCCACGACGCCCGTCGGGTGGCCCCGACGCCCGTCGGGTGGCCACGACGCCCGTCGGGTGGCACGACGCCCGTCGGGTGGCACGACGCCCGTCGGGTGGCCACGACGCCCGTCGGGTGGCCACGACGCCCGTCGGGTGGCCACGACGCCCGTCGGGTGGCCACGACGCCCGTCGGGTGGCCACGACGCCCGTCGGGTGGCCACGACGCCCGTCGGGTGGCCACGACTCGGCCAGGTGCACGCTGTACACGGGTGTCCGCCTGCACACCGACGGGCCCGCAGAGCTGCCAGATTATCCGACTCAGCTCACCGCAGCCGGCCGCCCGACGCCGGACACAGCCTTCACACCCACCGCAAATCGGAAGCGCGCGAAGTGTGCCGGGTTTCGGCGCGGGCGGGAGAGCGCGTCGCGCCAATCAGCGAGGTTAAGTATAGTGGCGGCGACGACGGCGGCAGGGCGTTGCCGACGGCGCCGACAAAGCCGCCGGAAGTGGAGCCGCCGGAACTGCGCCGTTCGGCGGTCAGGGGCGTTATTGCCGCTGCCAGCGTGCGCCGGCCGGACCGCTGCCGCCGGTACGGTCGGCGGTCGTGCGTCGGCCGTTTATTTTATTTAAAAAAAAATTGTTCGAATTTGTATTCGGGAAGTTTTACACAATCGGAGTCGCAACAAAGCGCAAGCTTGTTGCCTGGACCCTGAACCCACCTCGCGAAATTTCATTTCGGTAGCACAATTTTGGCCGCCAGTTTAAGGTACCCACATATACAGGCACGGCCTTCTGGTGCCTGCGCCCCCGACCTTGCCCTGGCCAGTTGCCAGCTGGCCGTCCCAACTGGAGGCGTTAATCGCAGGCACATAAAGCGACCCGACACGTTGTGCCAAGACGGAGAGACCTCTGCGGGCCAGCGCTCTATCCACTGAGCTAACCAGGTGACTGGTTACACTGCCCATGGTGCTCCTGTCGTTACAGTGGGCAGCCGTGCTCCTGCCGTTACAGTGGACAGTCGTGCTCCTGTCGTTACGGTTACACTGCCAATGGTGCTCCTGCCGTTACAGTGGACAGTAGTACTCCTGCCGTTACGGTTACACTGCCAATGATGCTCCTGCCGTTACAGTGGACAGCCGTGCTCCTACCGTTACGGTTACACTGCCCATAGTGCTTTTGTCGTTACAGTGGACAGCCATGCTCCTGCCGTTACAGTGGACAGCCGTTCTTCTACCGTTACGGTTACACTGCCAATGGTGCTCCTGCCGTTACAGTGTACAGTCGTGCTCCTGCCGTTACGGTCACACTGCCAATGGTGCTCCTGCCGTTACAGTTACACTGCCAATGGTGCTCCTGCCGTTACAGTGGGCAGCCGTTCTCCTGCCGCTAAAGACTTCAGCCAGTACTATTAACTGCCATTATAGCGACTGTCATTATAGGTGCTGTCTTTCTTCCTCCCTTCTCTTTCTCCACCTCTCCCCCTGTCTACCTATCCTACTCTCTTCCACTGTGCACCTCGAACCAGGTCAAAGTTCGAATTGCGGGCCGCCGAATCCAGGGGGAACGTTTCCGGGAGACCTTTGACGGAAACTATGTCATTTGACCAATTGCTTGGGCAAATTGTGGCCCGGCCAGTGCTCCAGGCAGAGTTCTGAATGAAGCCAGCCAATTCTCCTCCGAACCCAACAACAGGCAACAATAAAAGTCGCAGCAAACGGGCGCCCTGGCCTAATGGGCCCACTCGTCCTTCGCAGCACCATAAATTAGTCAGAAATAAATTAGGCGGGCGACTGACTGTCGTGGTAATGTCTAAGGGTATCTAGTTCGTCATTCTGTGAAGCATATCGAGCCATCACGTTTAGGAGCTTCGAGTGTTGTTGGGAAAGATCAGAGGGCGAGAAAGATCGTTTTTTGACGACAGAGACCGTCCACAGAAAGCGCGTAGCTGTTGGGCGTACCAAGGCGTGCCGAGGTGTCACGACCTCCTGAGCCGGCGGTTCGGATGCAGCCAACCGTTCGTGCAAAGCAAAAAAAGAGACGACAGATAGAGCACAGCACAGGTACACAGATCAGTTGAGTGGAGAACCGCACGAGTGACATGCATTGATGAAATCCAGTCGTATCGGTGAAGGCTAATCCATATGCGATATAAATCTGTTAACAACCCGGACGATAATCGAAGTTAAAGCCGTTGGAAAACTGGCATTTGTTGCAGCGAACAAGGCGGCCAAAAGCAACCAGCACAGAAGCCACGGATATCGGAATATTTTTTGGGTCCGCATCTGTCGTGAACTCGCACTTATCCAGGACATCAAGAAAGTATTGTGGCATGCTTTCCGGCATCTCTCATCTCCGCCATTACCTCCCACTGATATAATTTCAAGAATTGTGTCAGCATTGGTGCACTCGCATGTTCGATATTGCCGTAAGGTGTATGCAAATCTATCTGCCAAAAGGGTGGCTTTCGTGCAAAAAGAAGTACATTTCGTGGCTAGGATCATCTCTGGCAAAAGAAAGCACCACAATCTTTTGGCTGTTCATGAGAGTCTGGGGTGGTTGCCGGCTCAAGACTTGTTCCATCACCAAGTCCTTGCTTTTCTTTGCATGCGTCTGTAAGCGTTTCCATGCCAACGGTGAACGTCTGGACTGTGCTGGAAGCATGCGTCAGAATATTCTCAGCCTGCCTCGCATGCGTGGCTTAGCTGGTGGCAGACGACGAATCACACACCGCACTGTTGCACTCTATAATGGCCTACCAATTCCGCTGAAATGTACAACTTCAAGCATGCAATGGAAGCCAAAGAAAGAGTAAAGGGAAAGGCTGAGCTAGTCAATAAATAATACTCTTGCAGCACCATACCACAGATGTATGCCATCGTCCACCACTTTCTTATATCAAAATTATACGTGCTATCACACCAAATTATGAGTTTTTTTTTCATACATCACCATAGGCTCAATGGTAAATTTGGGAACCATTGGTATTGTATTGGGAGCACAAAAAGTACACAAAGCTTGATCCCGGATGTGCACTGCTTTAAATACTTGACTTTATTGCATACCGGTTGTTCCTGCCATGAATGAATGCTTCCATTTATTTTTCACTTCCGCACCGAGGATCTTCCGGCTGAGAATCGAGAAAATCCAGCGTCACTTCGATTGTATAACTTTGTGATTCCATCCATTCAATAAATAAAGACATTTAATGGCCATGTGACTTGAACATCAATCCTCAATCAAATCCGAAACATAAAATGTTTCTCAAAATGCTGTACGTTCCAACGTAAGTCCAGTTCACTCCGAAGTCCGGAAGTCCGAAGTCCGAAATCGCTATTATCTTCTGAGCTGCGGCGAAGCGGCCGTTGCTACCTTACGAAGATTCTGGCACTGATAGTGGAGCACGCCGAGACACTGGCACTGGCGCGGCACCCAGATGTTCAGATAGGTGGCAATTCAAAACACTGTGTGGCGGTTCCTTCAAGAGACCGGAGAGAAGAAAGGCTCAGCTGGAGCGTGCGGAGGGAGAGGGAGAGAGAGAGAGAACGATGGGGAAAGAGACAGAGAGAGAGAGAGAGAGAGAGAGAGAGAGAGAGAGAGAGAGGAGAGAGAGAGAGAGAGAGGAGAGAGGAGAGAGAGAGAGAGAGGAGAGAGAGAGAGAGAGAGAGAGAGAGAGAGAGAGAGAGAGAGAGAGAGAGAGAGAGAGAGAGAGAGAGAGAGAGAGAGAGAGAGAGAGAGAGAGAGAGAGAGAGAGAGAGAGAGAGAGAGAGAGAGAGAGAGAGAGAGAGAGAGAGAGAGAGAGAGAGAGAGAGAGAGAGAGAGAGAGAGTGAGTGTGAGAGAGTGATAAAGAGAACGTCTCTTCTAGCCTTACCTAACCTATCCTCTGCAGTGCCTCACCGAATGAGCCGCTGTAGAGGTCAGGTCGCCAGTTCTCAAGCCATTAGCGCTGAAAGCGTGTACGGATCCTTTAGCAAATTTGCTAAATGATCCTTATGCGCAGAATCCATTGATAGATTCTGTGCGATAGCAAGTGATAGTGTTCGAATGGTTCAAGGGAATTCATAATGCAGTTGGTCAAACATTATTTTCTTTCACAACACAGAAGCACTTCCCCAATAATAATTGCGATTGCTGTGGTAGTTTATAGTCACTTGTGACCTCTATTTGTGTATCAGCCTAAACAACGAAACAGGCTAGGCGTGCTCAATTGCTATGTTTCAATGACTGTAATGGAGGAAATGCTAAGAGAAACAAAACCTAGTGCTGCGTTTATTATCAGAAAGTCAAACCCAAATACAGATGCAGGCGATGGGCAGCTGAGGCCGCCTGGCAACAGACTGGAACATCAAGGATTGTTGAAGCGCTCGTCCTCTGCAGAGTCGAGGTGGGGAGGGGGAGGGTTGAAGGCGCCGACAGCTCCGCTTCAGTCCGACAGATGGCTTGTTTGGGTATTCTGCGCCGACTGCCCAGCTGGCTGCCGCTGACGAACGACCGCCAGAGGATTCCTCGGCCGGCTAATGCTCGGAACTGACGGCCGTGGCGCGGCCGCGGCGGTCGCGGCGGGGTTCGCACGCTCTCGGCGGCTAATTTGACGCGGACGGAAAGTGGCGCGCGCGCCTGAAGAATGGCCGCCGCCGCGCAGAAGCGCCGCGGCGCGGCTTCGGCTCGCGGCGCTTGCAAATGGGCCGCGCCGTTCGCGATGACTGCAGTGAAAGGTGGGCACATAAAGCAGGCGAATGGTGGTGTGCGGCAGCAAAAACTGCGTAAAAACAATCGAGCTTGCCATTCGGTGTAAATCATGGCACTATCAGTGAAGCGTCCTGCTGTGTACCTCACGAACGAGACACACTGCGCCACTGCACATCTGTTAAGTTGGAGAAATCTATCATGGTGTGCGTCCCAAAGAATGCCTAGGAAATAATTTCGTGAATCAGCGGTGCAGCACTCGTCATCGACGTTTTCGCAAAGTTGGTATATCGGTGAGATCTGGTAGTGAATGTTTGGGCAATTTTGTTTTACCCAGGAAGGTCACCACGATGGCTTACGTGAGTTTGATTAAAAAATTGAAACAAATATTTCGGCTCTGTAGATTGCAAGAATAGTCTGTTTGAAACTGGAAGAGGATCCGCTGAGTGAGGAGAAGTGGAGATCACAATGTTCCAAGGTCATTACGAAGCGGCTATTTTGTGTGTCGTGTGTGCTCAGTAAACAAGACGTTCCGAACTGTCAGCCACGGGTGTTGATTTGTGAAAATTATTGGGGGGGGATACGCGAAGGCAATGGGCAGGCCCAAATGGACTGTCGGGGTCACACTCCATAGGGTCCTATGTTAAAAGTTGAAATAACTGGGGGTGGGTGGGGGAGCCAACATTGCGGGGACGCTTTCCTCCTCAAAAGTATGCAAAACAACACCGCTGCCGTCAGTCCATGTAGGGCCAGAGGAGGCTGATGTCGGTGCGGCCGATGCAACTGTGGACTACTGCAGACATACTGCAGACATATTGCAGACATACTGAAATACTGCAAATGCAGACATGGACTACTGCGACATACTGCCACATATTGCAGACATACTGCAGACATGGACTACTGCAGACATACTGCAGACATACTGCAGACATATTGCAGACATACTGCAGACATGGACTACTGCAGACATACTGCAGACATACTGCAGACATGTGCAGACATGCTGCAACATTACAGACATGGACTACTGCAGACATACTGCAGACATATTGCAGACATACTGCAGACATACTGCAGACATATTGCAGACATACTGCAGACATACTGCAGACATATTGCAGACATACTACAGACATGGACTACTGCAGACATACTGCACACATATTGCAGACATACTGCAGACATGGACTACTGCAGATATACTGCAGACATACTGCAGGCATACTGCAGGCATACTGCAGACATACTGCAGACATACTGCAGACATACTGCAGACATACCCACGGACCGATGGGCTGATGGTCGGCATCGCTCCACTCGACGCGAAGCTAATCAGGCAGAGTATGTGACGAACGCGAGTGTGTTTTCCTGTCTTCGTTTTTCCCATGCTACAGGGGTCAAGCTGGTGGGCCTGTTTTCGCGTGGAAAACGCCACGGTAGTGACACGGAACGTGACATCTGTCGTGCCGAGTTTCCGGTCGGTGAGACATGTCGTGTCGAGTTTCCGGTCGGTGAGACATGTGGTGCTTACGGCGCGATCGGAGGATCGCTTTTCGCTCGTTAGCAATGCATTACCGAAGAGTAGGCACACACAACGAAATGTAGGGAGACACTGCAAGAGTCTCCACACATCTGATGAACGGAAAGAAAAACAGGCACCGGAATGCACCATGAGAAAGCAAACTGATCAGGGAATTGGATAGGTCCTGCTTGTGTGGCTTGCGCGTCCCACGTGCAGAAATATGAGACAGAAAACGCAAAATATGTGGTTTTCGCCAACTTTTCACCTACCGGCGGGCACAAAATACACAAAACAAAACAAAAGAATGTCGGGAAAAATTGTAATATGCGGCAGCATGTGCTGGCTTTATTTCACTTTCACGTACCCAATACTTCGGACATGTTGTGTTGGTGAACTGACGCACACAAGAGTGATGCTTTTTGTGTAAAGAACATTTGGCAACTGCACCGAGGAAGTTTCACGCAAAATATTTAAAAAAAACGGGCAACACAAGTTACACTGACGAATTATAATTACATTTACATTCACATTATGCGCACTGTTATTTAACTGATAATACATTATTAACGAATAGCGAATTAAATATGAATGCGGCTATATATAATTATATCACTTTGCGAAGCAAATGTCGCAGGCAGTTGCAGCTTACCATCTCCACATCGCTTCAATGGTTCAATGGTTCAATGGTTCAATGGTTAAATGGTTCAGTGGCACAAATGGTCAGTGGAAAACAGACATGCGAGCTGGTATCAGCTGCGGCGTCTCAAGTTATGTATTCATTCTCAAATGTACTTGTATCTCATCAGATACAGGATCCATCTATCGATTGAGATATATGTATTCAGATAAATATGTTTCATCATTAATATATGATGTCATGAATGCGTTCGTGTGTTGATTGATGATGTTTCACGCCGTGAATCATGTTGTGGTTCATGCTATGGTGCTATGGTTTATGCTATGGTTCCATACAAGTGCTCACAATACAAAATTGTTATGTGTATTCTAAATACTATTACGAGGAGCGTTGATGTCTGAAAACTATTAGGGTGGGTGGCATAATACATGGAGGAATTGGGTGGGCCCAAATGGGATTGGGGAGCACACTCCATAGGGTCCCATGTTAAAAGTTCAAATAATTGGCAAGGAGCAAAGGCAACATTGACGGGTTAGGTATTTACCTCCTCAAAAGTATGTAAAACAGCACCCATGACTGTTATTAAATCTTTCAGAGACATGTCAAATGGTCTATAAGAATAATATAAGTTATCTGGGATGACCCTTTGTGAAAATGTTTCGCAAAGGATCATCCCAGATACCCTGTACCACTATTATTATTACTGTGCAGATATATACTTTGATATTATTTTTGTACCAGTCTGTAATAGTTCACAAACAATTTGTGAAAGCAAGGAGTTTCGTCTCCTCCAGCCGTCGCTTATCGAGTGCTTTTCACCACCAGACCCATCCGAGGGGTTGTCACCCCCCCCCCCCTCCTCCTCCAATTTACACCCAATAAGGTCGAGCCGCGGGACAAAACCACTGATGCGTGACACGACACAATTCCAATGGTATCCAATGTGCTTGAGGCCGACCAGAGGCCCTTCAGAGCCAGTGAAACGCATCAACAGTTTAGCCGGTCACTTTACCCAATCTAGTTGATATATAGGCCTCAAATAGTACCAGAAGGAAGCCGAGGTTCGTATAAATCTATCAGCATCCCAATTGGCCTCATAATGTGCATGGTTCGCAGGCCGTGTAATTAGATCAAAGACCGGCAGTTCAAACGTCACAGTCACACCTAGTCTGATACGCAGTGGGTTGTAAGCGTGTTAAAGGGAATGCATGTCAAAAGGAGGGGGGGCTATTAACAGAAATCTCCGATTATACAACTAATCTTATATAAATAGCTATCATTCGTCAGATCTATTTAAGACAGTGCTTGTCGCCTAGAATGCTCTTACATTTCAAAGATGCGCAGTGGGTTGTAAGCGTGTTAAAGGGAATGCATGTCCTTTTCCCAATTATCCGTTCATCTGGTGTTATTCTAAAGAGCACTGCCCTGGAATGTCGATTGGTACCATTTAATCTGATGCTGTGCTCAGAAAAATAGCAGAAATAGCATTGTTATACTTTCGTGCACCATGGACATTCGAGGAACGGCCATGTGGTGCTGCTTAACACTAGTACTGGCCTTGAGCAGGGGTGGATCCAGAAGCCTGTCTTTGGGAGGCGGAAATTAACGGAAAGCTCCGATAAAAAAACTGACTAGACGTAAACAGGTATCATTCTCCGGATCTACTTAAGACAGTATTTGTCGCATATAATGTTCTTACATTGCAAGGAAATGTTATATTAGTGAAAGATATCGTCAATAATCGGCCTCTTGTGGTGGGATGTGGCCCCCTTAGCCCGACGGGATTCGCCCCTGACCTGGAGAATGGCTTATTTTCGCACCTGTGATAACACCCATCGCAGCGAAAACGGTTGACACCGCTACCAGGGTGAGTGAATTAAGAGTAAAGTAACATAATAATGCTTCTACAGGGTGGGCCAGCCCCCGGCGGACTCTTTCCTTGTGGACTCAAGAGGATCCTCGTGGACTCCAGTTGTAGGATCCTCGTGGACCCCAGAGCTTGCTTTGGTGATGGGTGATATGGCGGTGTCGGGGCGGGATATGTGACGCTTAACATTGGTCAGTCACGTTCTCCCCCCCCGCTGCCTTTCCCGTCGTCAAGCTGGCTTCTGGTTCTACGCCGAGCTCGGTGGGGACGGGATGGAGTCCGCTGTGTGGGGTCCCTGGGCTGATGGGGCCGAAACCGCACAGGGGCCCCTTGTGTGATAGAGGAGACACAAGCTTTTGAAGAGGCCGGACACAGAACGTCCTGAGCCGTGAAAGAGGGTCCCTGAGCCGACTGATGGGGACCTCGAGCAGGACGTGCAGAGCTACTCGGTCGGCTTTGACTCACGCTGATGGAGAGGAGCTTGGAGCTGACAGCGGGTCTCAGGCCGATAGAGTCCCTCGAGCAACGGAGACGACCCAAGCTAAAAATAAGGGTTCCCGGTGCTACGTAAAGGGTTTCTAAGCCCATGGAGGGGCTCGGGCTGTTAAAACAGTGGCATTTTCAAGGGGTGATGGGGCACCCCCACCCCTGGCGAGTCCGATAGGACCCTCCAGGCGACCGCCCTGAGGGCAGAGATTACTTAAATTACTTACTTGTAAAAACTTAAATGCATCTTGTGTGCAGCTTGTGCAACAAGCGCAACACCAGCTTGTGTGTAAAGGGCCCTTGAGACCTGAGAACGTCCACCCTCAGGGCTGGCAAGGGCCATGAAGACAAGAGAGTGCCCGCCCTAGAACTGAAATGCCCGTGCCAGCTGGTAAGAACAATCTCAGCTGGAATGGCCCCTAACAGCTGAGGAATAAACTGAGGAGCCTGAGGACCAGGGAAGGCTGGGGTGCTCTTTGAGTTTGAACGGGACCACCTGAGGGATGAACAGGACCCCTAATAGCTGGAGAGGACGAGTGAGGGACCAATTCAGACCTGCAATGCCCCCGAGATGAGAGCTGGACAGAGCTAGTGAGGACTGCGATGGCCCCTACAAGCAGGAGAGGGTCCTGGGGGGTGAAGAGGATATCGTGAGAGTCAGAGAGAACTGGTTTTGGGTTCTTCTTGGGTCGAGAGCGGCCCCTAATGGATCAACAAGTTCCCCTGATAAATAAAAAATTATGTTAGCTGGCGATTGATGTGATGGATACCGATGGCCAGCCTAAGGGCTAGAATGTTCTTGACACCACAAGAGCTGTCGATAACTAGGAAGGGCCCCTAGCAGCTCGAGAGGGCCCTTGAGGGCTAACAGAACCCCTGAGCGCCAAGGAGAGTTCCTAAGGTTAACAATGGTTGTGAGGAATACTGATGATCAGCGTCAGAGCTAGAAAGCCTTTGAAGTTAGAAAGACTGTCAAGGACTGAGAGGGCCCTAACAGCTGAATAGGACCCCTGACGATTGAAAATAGTCACTGTGCACCAGAGAGGACTGGACTGGGATTGCCAAAAGGCTTAGAAGGGATCCCTATGAGAAGAACAGGGTCCCCTGGGATTTAAAGAGAACCCCTTAGGGTGTCTAGATGATATTGAGAATTTGGGGAAAGTGAGGTTAATTGAGCCACTAGGTAAGTTGAGCCACCCCCATCATCTCACATTATATTGTGTCATGAAAACTTATGCGCCATCTGCCGACACTTCGAAGAAAGTCCTCTATTTGTGGTTGCATTTGGGGCCGGCAGCGGTAGATATCTAGTGAACCTTAAATACAAATGTGTTTCTAAGGTCGGAAGTAATTTCTCCTCGACTTGGAAATGTTCTCTTTTCCTCTATTCGTAACAGATAGGCTTCGAAACATAGCACGCGATTGTAGCCAGGTGTTTCATCTTGAAATCCATCCAAGCCACTATACATGGGATGATCAGGAGATGGGCAGCCGTATTCTATTTCAAGTGAAGTAGGGTATCGGGCTAGTTGAGCAATCGCGACTGGGGTAAGATGAGCCGTGGTTGAGCCGTGGTCTAATTCATGTGTTGTATGCTGCCGATGTTTTTCTCATGAGGCATGAAATATATTCGCATAAAATTGTTGCTCAGCCTATTGCCGTTGAGCGGATTGTCATGTTATGATTTATCGTGAGACAATGCCAGATATAAAGGCCGTGAACATATTGGTCGAAGTATATTACGTGGAATTTTCAAATTGAGTCATGCTTTTCCACCAGAACACGTAACGTGACAAAAAGTGACCTTATAAAGCCTGCAACACCAAATCTAACACTCCCCAGTAATCGTCACAGCATTTGTTTGCATAAATAAAGTATGTGATGAACCTACCCCACCACTAGGATTAACTTACCCCACTCCTGGGGTAAGTTCAAACAAGGGCGATGCGTCAGAACAACTCAAAATATCACTGATTAATAATTAAGAACATTTTTACTCGACTCATTTGTGACCAAAAGGCAACCCCTTAAAAAAATTGGGCACACATAATCAATCTGTCCCACCACATGCGCCCAAGGTCCTCTTAAATAAGAATTAGCTCAACTTATCTCGAGTTCCCGCACTGAGAGCCAGTTTCAGAGTAGAATGTCCTTGCCAGCCGAAAAGACTGTTGAGGACTGGGGTGCTCCCCTGGGAGCTAGAGCGGACCTGGCTGTGATGCTCCTAAGGCGTGGGAGGAACACTGATGGATGAACAGAGCCACTTAAGAGCTAAGGAGAGTTCCGAGAGCTGACGATGGTTGCTAGAAATTGTGAGGCCGGTCCCAGAGCTGCAGGATTTCCCTGAAAGCTAGACAGATCTGTCGAGAACTAGGAATGGCCCATGCAAGTTGGAGAGGACTTCTGACGAATGAGTAGGTCCCCTGAGAGCCAGAGAGGACTGGACTGTGATGCTCCTGACTGTGACAAATTGGGCTCGGCACCCAAGTGATTGGGACCCTCTGAAAGCTAAGATAATCTTTGAGAACTGGCGATGAGCGCGATGAATAGTGGGGATAGCCTCAGAGATAAGATATTCTTGAGATCCATAAATGCTGCCAAGGACTGGGAAGGTCACCAACCGCCACCACAGCGGCGGCGGCCGCCCCAACGGCCACAGCCGTCCTGACGGCGACCACCGTCCAAGCGGCCACAGCTGCCCCAGTGGTCTGACGACAGCTGCTCCAGCAGCTACGGTCGCTTCAGCAATAACGAAACAGACAGCCAAGTGATTGCTGTGATGATGGTCGCTCCAGCGGTGCCAGTTGCTTTGCCTTGGGGTAGGGTGCCTCGGGTGACACCGGTTAAGCAAAAAGAAAGAAAAAAACAGCTACAGGATGCTGTGTCTTGGGCACAGTTGGTTAGACAAGTTCCTGGTCCTTCCCCTGTTCTTATTTTATCTCACTGATATCCACGCCTCATTTTAAGAAAGTATGACGGTGTTGAAAGGGCGTAACCATGTGGGCCCTACAGTTATCATGAACACCCCTCCCCCCCTATTAAGCTGTGTTTGGAAGCAACGGATCCTAGAAGGAAACAATTGTGTCCATGGAGATGAGCACTCGTATTTTTTTATCTCAAGTTCATAAAATGCATGCCTTCATTAAAGTGCATGCATGCATGCACATGCATGCACGCATGTATGTGTTAATGCACCCTTATTCACCGTAATAGGTTTTCTTTTCTTGGTTGCTGTCGGCAGCTATATGATTGTTTTTCTTTTGGTCTACACCGAACTGTTGGATCTTGATTGCATGTCTCGCATTAGCTACGTCAGCACGGTGCGGGGTGGGAGCTATATAACCGCTAGCAGTTCAGGCGCCCTTAAGCCCAGATAATATATATCAACCAACCAGCCATCAGTGTGGCAGGAACGAAAAACGGCAACGGTCCAAACGTACGGGGCCTGCGCAATAACCTACCAGTTTACGACCGCGGAACAAAACCGTTGGTTTGTCTCTGCGACTGGGAGGTGAGGGAGTCGGCTGCTTGTGTCTTGGTTCGACAAAGGATTATCGGAGCACGGGAAGAGGAACGGCTGAGTTTTCGAGCAACTGAACTGACAATTTTGACCTTAAAAAGAAAAAGAGAAAGAATGCTGAGACTTCAGAACTACAGTTGCTCAAATCCGAGTTCTTTTGCGTTAAGTGAGGCGCAGGGTGGGTGGGAAGATGGGGCAATCCCCATCAGAACAGAAGACAGTCACTGCCTTGCCCCTCTAGCATGAAGATCGCTGCTGAGCCCCTAGAGTTGAGCCCCACCTGGAAACTGCAGGTGGCAACGCCATTGAACATGGCCATTGAATCCGGTTCCGACCAAACAAAATATTATAGGATGCATGTGCGGAAGGGGTTCGTCTGAGGTCAATCTAAGTAAGATGTCGCTGGCTGTAATTATAGGTGGCAGCACAGGTGTCCATGCCCGCTCTTCAATTGACGTTTTTTTGTGAACTTTAACAATTGCTATGCTACTTTAGGGAGGAAAAGAAAAGGGAAGAGAATGATGTATATATATATATATATATATATATATATATATATATATATACATATATGTATACATACATAACCGTCATGAGATCACTGATGGAAGGTCGTCGTCTGGGAACATCTGATAAATGAACTGCCAATCATTTTGCACGCTGAAGCAATGCATGCGAAAACGGCAGTTTCGGCAACAATGTACCAAGAGTGTCTCCAAGAATGACATCGTAGCTCTGCAACATGACACAATCTGGTCCAATGTATTTACCAGAATGTCCATAAATGGCTTGTGTCACCGGCCAATTTAAACGACGGCGGAGTATCGCGCGCCGTTATTTGGTGTTCTCGAGGAATCGCTTGTGAAAAAAATACTACCTTAGATGGCGAAGGTTGATTGCGAGAGTTCAGGTACTGCAACAATCCACGTTGGTGCCAGTAATGCCTAAACCACGGTGGAAGCTTCCCAGTCCAAGTTTTTGGCGACCGCATTCACTTTGTCTGCATCAATCCACACCACCAGATTATTGTCCTCCTATCAACACTTTCCTCCTTTCATTCATCTTTGTTGTCCGAAAATTGTGGGAGCCGATCAGATATAATTCATTATGCTGTAGTACCGAGATAGCATCGTGAGATGTCGCTGTCTGTAGTTATAGGTGGCAGCACAGGTATCTGTGCCTACTCTTGATTTAATCGGAGTGGCGCCCGTGCAGGGGCGCCACTCCAGGTGCTTTCGCAGTGGCGCCGCTCCAAAGAAATGGCGTCCCTCCAGACAAGTGCCCCCATGACAATTCCTGGATCCACCCCTGATTACAACATTGCTCTCTCGTGGTTATGAACTCCGGCTGGTTATAAAATTGTGCGCACTGACGTGTGGCTTCTCTTCGAAATTTGACAACTTCCGTTCAACCATCAAGAGGAAAGCGGACAATTTGAAAAGGATCTACATTTATATGTCCAGAACAGCAATGTGGGGGTGTAAATTAAAAACCATGGATGAGAGCGCTGTCCGAGCAGGTTATGACTGGATTTTTGGGGGAGCTTCTAGTCATATAGGATATGAGTGCCTGCTATCACAACGGCTGAAAATAAAAACATATTTGACCATCCTATTCCTATTACACTCGATCATTGTACACACAGCGGACCTTCGACACCTTTGAAATTATTTCGATATCTCAACATTCTGATACCGTACGGCAAGTCACGTCGAATGACACCCACATAATGCAAATTGAAACCATAGCGACGAAACGCGAGGACTTTGAAAAAAAAACTAACCTTGACATGAGGCTTGACCTAACCTGTCCCGGGTTGAAATGTTGCTCGAGGGTTTCCCACGGGCTATCTCTTGACACCAAACATGGGTAGCTTTTGGAGAAAACGAAGAAACGCGGGGCGACCGAAGAAATGAGCTCGACTACGGACTTTGAAAGTAAATGTGATTTCTGAACAGTTTGTTAGAGTACCTCACGGCACGTCGAATGACTCTCAATTAAGGAAAATTGAAGACATAGCGACGAGGCGCGAGGACTTCGATCTTGTGGTTTCACATTGACATGTTCCGGTTTGAAATGTTACTCGAGGTGCACCACGGGCCATTGCTTGATAAAAGATGTGGATAGATTAGGGCGAAGAAAATATACGAGGCGACCAAAGAAATCGGTTTGACCCTTGACTTTTGAACTTAGTTCGATTTGATCGCATTATAATGCGGCACAAGCCACGTCGAATGACACCCACTTCGTGCAAATTTAACTCATAGCGACGAATCGCGAGAACTTCGAAGAATTCAAACTAGCCTTTGACCTTAAGGTTTGACCTTGATATATCCCGGTTTCAAAATGTTACTCGATGGTTCACCATGGGCTATCGCTTGATAGTGAATCTGGGTAGGCTTGGGGGAAAACGAAAAAACCCAAATGTGATGCGACGGAAGAAATCAGCTCTAATTTTGACTCGACGAGATGATTTCGAATTATCTACTTTCTGAAAACGCATAATAAGCGACGTCGAATGATATGAAACGCGAGGTCATCGAAGAACTCAATCAAACCTTAGACCCTGACATGTCCGGGTTTGAAATGTTACTCGAGTGTTCACCACTGGTTATTGCTTGATACCAGATTTGGATGGTTTTGAACGAAAACGAAAACAAAATTGAGCGGACCTGATGATCAGCTTGGCCTTTGCCCTTGAAAAAGAGTTCGATTGCTTAACTTTCTGATACCGCAGAACTATCCAGGTCGAATGACGCCCATTTTATTGAAATTAAACCGACAGCAACCGAACCTCGCGTTCGGTCGATATCGCTTGAATATCACCATTTAATAAATCAAGCTAACCTTTGACCTAGAAGGTTGACCTTGACATGTACCGGTTTGAAATATTACACAATGGTTCACCACAGGCTATTGCTTGATACCAGATTTGGGCAGGTTTGGGTGAAAACGACAAAAAAAGATACAACCGAAGAAACCGGTTTTCGTTGGACCTTGACCGTTAAGGTGATAATGTGACACCTGTGTAGTTGCTTCCAGCGTGTTCAGTGCAAGTAGAAGCATTTGTGGTAATTGATTCAAACGATCATAAACCCGTCGCTGAATGCGGATGCCAATACAAATACGCCTCTGACGATCACGTCACTGAATACGAATAGGACGTTAACTTGACGTAATTGCTTAAGGCTGCCGATGACTTCCTCCATGGTCTTAAAGATACCCAAGGATACCCAGAATCACGTTTGTTCAAGATATATCAATATATGCGCAGGGGAATGCAACCTAGACTATAAAACCTTGCGATAATGCAAATTTGTTGCGTCTCAAGGCACAATTTTCTACCTAAGCGAAAACACAACTATGGTCAAGGTTCATGTTATTCAGGAATGGTCTGGAAACAGAAATTTCTAACATTTGCTGTTTTACCATTCGAAGATTTTGTGAAGACACATAACATGTGAAGCCCGTTGATTGGCTAGATCGGCTTCTAGTGCTTTTGGTGATTCTCTTGCGTATATATTTTCACTTTATAAATGATTGAGAATAATTTTGCGACGATCGTACTCAGGTGGTTGAGGCTTGGGGGACACGGACAAATTTGAGGGGGACAAATCGCCACTTTTCAGGAATTGGGGGGGGGGGCATGTCGCCCCGAATCCCCCCCCGTGGTTGCACCCATGTATATATATATAATCAACGATCAATGCTAGACAGAACCGCCCGTCATTAAAATGCATGCATGCGTGGCAGATGCCGCACACCTGTATTCGTTTATATCACAGACACTGCAAATTCTCCAACGAGACAAAACAACAGCCCCCAAAAAATCCCATGAATATATACATATATATAACCAACAACGCTTCACTAATAGCTCCCAGAAAAGCAGCCGAGCTTGCAACTAACAATGTGTCGCTGAGCCATTTCGAGATGTGGGATATTCTCATAAGAAATTGTATCACAGCTCACTAAAACTCTGCTGTGTTAAATTGGAAGCTCAGACCACCAATTCAAACTCACAGGCGAACGTTCCAACACTGCCGAAATCCTACAATGCAGTTTTGAGATGAGTCACTAGAAAGGTAAGATTGTTCCGGACAGTCTAAGCTTAAACAGACGACCTAGAACACTCATGAGTTAGACAGATGGCCTCCGATTGAGACGAAGACTGCAGTTTCGATCAGAAGCGTGGCGTGTCCATCGGCTACCGCAAGCTCAGAAGCACAAGACATCGGCCATGGAGCATGGAGCAGCCACCATGCGGACAGAGCGTCACCGGTGACCCAGGTCAGAAGTCCAGCGTCAGGTCATTAGTCCAGGTCAGAGCCAGGTCAGAGCCAGGTCAGAGCCAGGTCAGAAGTCCAGGTTAGAGCCAGGTCCGAGCCAGGTCAGAAGTCCAGGTCAGAGCCAGGTCAGAGCCAGGTCAGAAGTCCAGGTCAGAGCCAGGTCAGAGCCAGGTCAGAAGTCCAGCGCGCAGATGAGCGCCACGCCGCGCTTGATCCAGTGCGCCTGCGGCTGGACCGACGGCAGCTCCACGGACAGGACGTAGTTGGTGCTGTGGCCGGTGGTGCTGAGCGTGCCGGCGCGCGTCAGCGTCTTGTACACGGGGCACAGGTAGACGCCGGAGTCGGGCGGCTGTCGGGCCTCGACCGGCAGCAGCCACATGGTGGGCAGGCCGGTGTAGAGCTCGCGCGGCCTGGGGTCGGCCAGCGCGGCGGCGGCCGGGTCCCAGGCGGCGCCCTCCAGGAACAGGCCGCTCACGTAGCAGCCGTCTGGCGGCGGCTCGCCGCGCTCGGCCGGCTCGGCGCCCAGCACGCTGAAGCCGAACTCCACCGTGTCGACGCTGACCACGTGGCGGCGCGCGAAGTTCTGCAGCGTGCCGGTGAGGAACGCCTGCCGGTCGCACGGTCACCAGTAGGGTCACGGGCAGGCAGCGGTCAAGGTCACCGCCGGAGCTACCGTTCGAGTGGCGGTTAACGTCGTCTAGGTCGCTGCTCAGATCATGATTCAGTTCGTGACGAACGCCACGGCTGACTTCACTTAGATCACGGTTCAGGTCTCGGCCAGCGTCACGGTTAGTAACACCGCTAACGTGGGCACCGGAGGGACTCTCACATAACTCGAGCCGGAGAGGGTGCGGGCAGGGAGGGAGGCGGATTCCGTACCTCGGTAGATCTCGGAAACTACCGAAACTAGAAACACTAAAATTGACAGAGGGACTAAGGCTACAATTACCTATTTCCAGCATAAATGTGATGACTCTAAGTCAATGTCTTCTGGGTCAAATGAGGTCAACTAAATCAAGTTTTGTTGACTTCGTGATTCAAAGCTTCTTTGGACGACATCTACGGACACAACATAGGGAAATTGCATTCCCAAGGACGAAATATGCATTTATTACCCGAAATAGGATATAGGAGGTTAACAAACTGCTTTATATGTTCCAAAATCGTCACTATATATTGAAAGAGTGGAAATAACTCGCAGAGATTTTCAGAAACGATTTAGGGGTAGGTACGTAATATCATTCAGCCATGGATGAGCATAATTGCAATGACTGCAGATTGACCAGGAAAACCTAATATATTGCACGTAAACATACGTGTGCAATATCATCAGTTAACACACATTCGAAATCGGTTGGTAAATACTTTATATATCCAGCAATTACTCTTCTTCAGTCCTTGAGGTCGTTAGTTTCCTGTGACACAAACTGGAATACGATCCGGTGTCGCGAAGGTTGGGTGGTGGATTGGTGGCCAAGCGTGTTGTCCAGTGGGCATCAAAGCGAACCCACGGAAAAACATGTATTCACAAGCATTACTCTGCGCAATAAACCTATCGCCGGACAGCGTAAACAGTCGATGCCAGCCGCGAGTACTTGGCCGGTGGGCCGCACCGCGGCGCCACCGCTCCGACGATACCATGATGGCCGCCGGCCGCGAACGGTCGGTCGACTTTGCACTGCCGTAGTTCCTACATCTACGAGCCGAGTTTTCATTGAAAATGATGTATTGCATACGGTGCGCCTTTGAATTTGCAATAAAGTCACATAATTCCATAACAATATCCTTGCCTATTTGTAAGATATAATCGGTAAAAACATGACGGGTGGGAGGATTCCGCCACCACCCCTTCCGTTGCGCGGTTTAAGGCTACGATTCGTGTAATTATCAAAATCAAATGAACGCTGCAATTAAGGCTACCGTGGAACACATAACTAAGGTCTCAGAACAGTTTTAACCATGACCAATTAAGGTCATAGTTATCTCCACCAAGGTCACAACGCCTCCAAGGTCACGGGTAATGTTACTATCACAGCAGGGTCACAATGAATGTCAAGCTTAACGTTTTTAATGGTATCATTGCGGTCGCCAGGTCATGATTAAGGCCAATGTCAAAGACCCACCGCTGCACGGTTCATACGGACGTCACCAGTGTCACGGTGAAAGCCAGTTATGGTCTGCATGCACAAACAAATAAAAAAGAGAAGATTGAAGTTAATGCAATGCTCCGGGTCACGTAAAACATATTCGTTATGCTTCCGGTTAACACCATCAGAGGCGCAGCCAGGATTTTCCTAAGGGGGAGACCCGACCTCCACAATGTGATGAAACAGAAAAAGCTTCCGGCGCGTGAATCGCGCCTCAAATTTAGGGCTTTGCGTGGTGAAAATATCAAAATGTGTTGTTTGATGTAGTGTATTTTGGGTGCTAATGGGGGGGGGGGGGCATTTGGCTGCGCCTTGAACACCACGATTGTAGTCATGGCTAGGATCACGGTTTTAGTGACCTACAAAATCGCTGACCAGGTCCCACCTAGGGTCTGGTTAACAAAGTTAAAGTCGCTGTTACGAGTTAAAGTTCGCTGAACGTTCACATCACGGCTAGCGTGACAGCTGACGCCACGATTACAGTTCTGATGGTCTCCACCTCATTCAACATGACCTGCGCTTGCTTCGGTGGTACTGACCTGGGGGAAGAAGAAGCCGGAAATCCAGTAGTTGGCCGGCATGCCCTGGTCGACCCACCGCCGTATGAACTGTATGCGCATGATGAGGTCCTCCACCCATGCTCCGAGAGGCTTCAGAGATGGATACGCCTTGGCGGACCACATATCTGGTACCTGGTGTCGTCACCAAGGACATTGCATAGTGTTAGTGGAACATTACATGCATTTTTCAAATCGCCTGCATGGTATGCGTAAATATAGACACAAACGAGGGGGCGACGGAACAGCTATGCAAATTTTCTGCACAGCAGGCGCCAGCAAAATGTTTTCCCAACCCGACGCCATCATGCGCATCTATCTTAACAAAATGGATGCACAGCATTGATGTTCCACCACTCATTTAGCGTACAGTGATATCACTCATGCACGAACTGCAATGCCGTGACGATGCCCAGGAAAGGAATGCAAGTGCAATTGGTGCACTTTAGGTCGTTTGTAATTCAGCTTCGTGATACAAGCTGCACCAAAGATAGAAGAATTCGTTTGTGCAAGGTGAGACGGAACTTATCTGCGTTCAATAATTGTACATACGTATGCCCAAGCGCCAAGTGTGTCAAGTACCACCAATACTGCACATACCTCAGGGGTGAATTTGTAAAAAATTATCTGGATGTCTCAGCAATGCTAAAGTTGATGAATATAAAACGCACTGAAAAGACAGGCTCACAGCATCAACATCAACAGTGGCATCTGCTATTGTTGGGGACACTCGACCGAACATAGGAAGGACTTGACCGACTCCCAGTAGATAGGGAACTCTACCTATGCCTCCTGGTATACCTCTTTCAGCACACACGGCATAAATACGACTTGTTCAAGATATCGCATGGAATTCCAAGGTATGAATTTGAAGACTTGATAAATCGCTACCATTGAGCTTAGTACCATAAGAGGAAGTGAACAGTCAGCCAGCCAACAAACACAAATGAAACGGAATCGTGTCAATAGCCGCGGCACCTGCTTCAATATCGACTGTGCCAGGGGCCGCCGAAAAAAAACTCCCTAATAAGAACCATTGGTTCTTTCAGGACGAATCCAGCTGCTAGGTCATAGAGCGTCGCCAACCTCCCACGCCGATTGGTCGCGGCTGGACTCGGTAATCCCGTCGGTTATTGGATTCAAGCCCGCAATCTCACGATCAAGAGTCCAGCATCCTACCAACTGAGCTACCGTCACCACCACGAACAACTCCCCATTTACCTTTGAATTGAAGAGCGAGGTAGCCATGCGCTCCAGCTCCTGTGACATCACCACCAGGCCCTTGAGGGCCCGCAGCAGCTCGTGCAGTGAGGACTTGATCACCTTCAGCAGGCTGTTGTACCGGATCGCCTCCTGCACCAGCACCGTGTTCATCGACTCGCTGTACATGACCGGATACCTGTGGGCGGACCGCGACGTCTCCGTCACTAGCTCCACCACAGTGAAGCTTGCGGCTATGGTACTCCGGTCAGCCAAGGCCGTCGTTCTGACTACGGCAATGGTTAAAGGAAGGGGTGCCACGGGATTTTTTTTACCAAATGGGGATGAACCCTTCTTGTATAGTGGCTCCTATTGTATCTCAACCTCCGCTGCCATGGCTCCCTTCAAGGCAGCCGGTCGTCACTCACTTGGCGGATATTTGCGCCACGTCGAAGCCGTCGGGCAGCTTGGCCAGGATCTGTCTGGCGGCGGCCTCGGACACGTCGTCGGCGGAGGCGCCCGTGCTGCCTCCGGAGCGCGGCTGTAGCTGCAGCAGGGTGTTCAGACAGGAGAACGTCTCGTTCTGCGCGAACGTGATGTCGGCGTTCGGGTGCAGGCCGAACAGCTCCGGCGAGTCGTTGATGGGCAGGCTGCGCACGTACTCCAGGTAATCGTTGTAGGCGACGTCGGCGTCCACCTGGTGGTAGACGCCGCTGGCGTCGAACTCGTGCTCATCCGTCAGCACCTGGCGGCGGCGCAGGGAGTTAGAGGTTGGTTGGTCGGACACACGACGGCACCTCGGCAGCAGCTCGGGAGAGTGGCGGTTGAAATGGCGGCTCATGCCAGCCCGCGTTAGCTGGGATAGCAGGAGTGGCATTGTGAGAGGACACAGTTCCCGAGCAGCGCCAACGGCGGAAACATGGGGGTTGTTCGCCATGCAAAAATATAATGCTTTGGAAGCGTGCATACCATACGTGCATACTTAAAAAGATTTATAGCAAACATTGATTGCAATATCCCTTCCACATCGAAAATTGATGGTCAGTATATCTCAAAGACGAAAGATCGAGGTTTGGATAATGCCGAGCACTTCATACAGATAGCATCTAAAAGCATATTACGATTGAGGTAATTAGTAATGATGATCATGGTGTACGAGTATGATTATAGCGAGGGGGCAGACTAGAGGGCAGCACATTCGACAGTAGCGAGCTCAGAAGTTGTAGAGGACAGAACCATCGCCTAACTCACCAGCACACGGCAAGCGACACTGGCGGTGGCAGTCTGCGATCTTTCAGAGGAGGGATGAATCTAGATGAAGGGTAGGGAGGGCGACCGCCGCCCTCTTAGAACCCCATAAGGTGCGGCGTCCTTTGAGGTTGCTCGATAGCACTCCCCCTTGCATTTTCTTTCAGTAGAAGGCGCCTGTTCAGAATGATTGAGCCCCATGAAATCTTGTTTTCGGTCGAAGGCGCCCCTCTGAGCAGAAAAGGCGTCCCTTTAAGGACACCCGAATGCACCCTCCCCATGTCCCTCGTTGAAATCCTATGAAGCAGTGACGTCCCATCGGTGAAATAGCGTCCCCTCAAAATTACCTCCTCTTGACGAAATCCTAAATCCGTTATTATTTGAAAGTACAGGTCATTTCACCAACAGATTTTCGCTCAATGCCATTGTATTGAGCAAAAATCTTAAGTCACACACGCTCAAGCTAGAAAATACGTTCGAAAGTGACACTCTTCAAATTCCCAAGAAACGAATGTGGGTAATTATGCCATTGTATGCTAATTGTGCTAGCTGAGCAGCTGGAGCTGATCGTAGGACACCTCCGCCACCAGTGTCCGTCTGTACCCCGGGTCATAGCTCCACCACTAGTGTCTGTCTGTAGTCTGTACCCCGGGACATAGCCCCCCCAGTGTGCGACCCCGGGCCATAGCCCCACCACCGTGCGTTGTCCGGACCATCGGTCCACCACCAGTGTCAGTCTGTACCCCGGGACATAGCTTCACCACTAGTGTCCGTCTGTACCCCGGGCCATAGCCCCACCACCAGTGTCCGTCTGTACCCCGGGTCATAGCCCCACCACCAGTGTCCGTCTGTACCCCGGGCCATAGCCCCACCACCAGTGTCCGTCTGTACCCCGGGCCATAGCTCCGCCACTAGTGTCTGTCTGTACCCCGAGCCATAGCTTCACCACCAGTGTCAGTCTGTACCCCGGGACATAGCTTCACCACCAGTGTCCGTCTGTACCTGAGGCCATAGCTTCACCACCAGTGTCGTCTGTACTCCGGACCATCGGCCCGCATTCTTTTTTCCGGGAAAAATTTTTCCAGTGGTCTGTACCCCGGGCCATAGCTTCACCACCAGTGTCCGTCTGTACCCCGGGCCATAGCTTCACCACCAGTGTCCGTCTGTACCCCGGGTCATAGCTTCACCACCAGTGTCCGTCTGTACCCCGGGTCATAGCCCCACCACCAGTGTCCGCCTGTACTCCGGGTCGTAGTTCCGCCACCAGTGTCCGTCTTTACTCCGGGCCACATCTCCGCCACCAGTGTCCGTCTGTACCCCGGGCCATAGCTCCACCACTAGTGTCCGTCTGTACCTGAGGCCATAGCTCCGCCACTGGTGTCCATCTGTACACAGGGCCACAGCTCCGCCACCAGTGTCCGTCCGTACCTCTGGCCGGTAGTAGTCGCCGAGCACGGTGAGTACGCAGCGTCTGTCCTGGTCGTCCGTGACCCGTCCGCCGTAGTTGATGTGACCGGCGGTGTAGCGCAGCACCTGACAGCGCAGCACCAGTCACACACGGCTTACTGGCGCTACTGGTTCAGCACTCACCCCATCATCGCAGCCAGCGCCACTGGCATAGTGGCAGGGGCAGGGTACAAGGGGCCGTGGCCGCCTGCATTTGGTGAAGCCTAACAGAAGTCCAATTGTGTCACATAAAAGAAACGACATCACAGCGATCTTTGATGCCAGCTCTAAGATCGCTCCTACGTTGTGACTCTTATCAAACATTGGACATATTCCTTAACGATGTGAAGCTAGTTTGGAAGTACTTCAATTCCGCCAAACGGTAGCTAAATATACGCTTAGTTAAGACATAAACTAGGTATGCGAAGTGAGTGACATGAATTAAGACAAAGAATGAATGCCAGTTCGGTAATCGATTGTTGTGCGTGAGTTGCAGCGCATTATGTGTTGCAATCGTTTTAACTGGCTTGGCTGGACTCCCTACAATCAATTTAGAGACATGGACATACATGGACATACAACGAATCAAGTGAACGCAAATTACATTTTACAAGAATAAAAACAATAGAAGTGATGTGAACAAATCATTCCGATTTTGGAATGGTTTTGAGGAACGCCAACCAAGCTACCTGGAAGCAACGCTTGAACCTGCTGGAATCTGTGCTTCACCAGTTTTAAGTCTTTAACACTGTTTTAACAGCCTTAAACAATCTCGACCACATAATTAACGAAAATACAACGAGGCAAGTGAACGCAAAATTCGTTTTACAAGAATTCAAATCATATAAGTGATGTGTCTAAATAATTCTAATTTTGTACCAGTTGTGAGGAACGTTAACCAAGCTAACTGGAAGCAACGCCTGAAACTGCTAGAATCAGTGTTTCATCAGTTTGAACAGTCCTTGACAGTTTTCAATCACCTCATGAATATACCTGATTGTTAGCGTCCCCCAATTTAAAGTCCTAAGAAAAGAGGAAAGCGTAAACTAATACATATCTTTACAATAACTATTACACTCTTAGGCTATTGAAGTGCTATTACAATATACGAAGTTCTTATTAATATCGAAAAATTAATGCGATGCGAATAAAGGGATGCAGGTTAAGGAAACAGCAGTGTTCCGTGGCCAAAATACTTCTCTTAGATGGCAAGCGAAGAGCATTAATCAAAATATCTCACCGGGAATGGGATGTCGGTGTATTCCCCGAGGAACATCTGCAGTTGCGAAATGCATATTCTCAGGTCACCGTCTGTGAACGCGTAGGGAATGTTGAAGCCGAGTGGCCCAAACTTCCTCCTCTCCAGACAGATAGCGTTGAAGAGCGACAGCGAGAACAGCAGTCGACGCAGTGTTTTTGACTTCTCTCCAATGGAGTCGATGAATTCTGGGGTGATCAGGTTCATGTACGTCTTGAGCATGTTCGCCTTGATGCCTCTGGGCGGCTCGATGGTCATTTTCATGCCGTTCTGCAGCACGGTGAGTGGGAACGAGGCGGACGGTGTCGAAGTCAACCACAGACGGAACTCCTTGTGCAGCGTCTCCGGCGTCATGTTCTCCACCAGCCGCTCCAGAGACGGCATCCAGGATGGTGCCAGGTGGCAGTTCTGGAAGAATACCCAGCGGCCCTTCTCCATGCCTTGCCTCAGGAGACCCTCGGCACACGGCCCCTGACCCTGACCCAGCGAGATGGCCAGGATTTTCCGCGAGAACCCCTTCTCGTCGGCGAACTTGTAGAGCGCCGCGGCCGGGTCCGTGCCCGCCGACAGCACCAAGATGACTGGCGTCATCGGGCCACTGTCCTTGAAGACATCGGCGATGCTGGACGTTTGCGGCTCCACGAAGCGGTCGCCCAAGTGCTGGGCCACGAAGTCCTGCATGCCATTGGTGACACGATCCGGCCGCAGGCAGCGCAGCAGCACCAACCGCTGGAAGTCCTCCAGCTTGTTCCAGTCCCCTGGAAGACGCTCACGGTGAGGCTGGCTGCTGTCGAACACCGCTTTGAACTTGCGCGAGGTCTTGTAGTCGGCTAGCGCGGTCGCCAGGCCCTTGAAGACAGGCAGATTGCAGGCGACGGCCAGGATCTCCCGCCAGCAGCGTTCGGGCAGCCATTCGGATGCCGGATTGTCAACGGCCTCGTCCGACGGGGCTCCGCCAGCCAGTAGGTATCGGTACTCTTCGATGTTGATGCTGCCCTTTTCCATCATGATGCGGATTGTCATCAAAAAGGCAAACAGCAATTTATGGCGCTCAAAAAGCGAGCGGCAAATGCTCTGATAAAGGCTGTAGGTGAAGTATTCGTTGATGTTGCCAACACGACCTGGTACAGTGTCTGACTGCGAGGCGGCTTGCATGCTGTTGTGGAAGGTCATCAGAAACCATTCCAACGAATACTGATACATCGGGTCTATCTGGGAAAGACTGGATACACAAAAGAATAGGATGCAGGCGCGAATTGACACAGGAATATACAGTGCTCTGGTTACGTTGATATCCTTTTCGGTCTTTTCAGCAACCTCCACTTTAGCTTTAATCTCTGTTGACTTTGCTTTGGATACAGCGAGTGTCTCAATCAGTTCAATGTCGTCCACAGGTGAACCCTCTGAAGAGCTCAGCTTGTACAGAATCTTGTCTTCCAACTCCTTCAGTTCCTGCTTCATTGATGCATTGGATATGATCAGACTGTTTCTGGAGTCCTCCAAGTCCGGCCTTTCCTCGGCAACTACCACTCCCAGAAGCTGATCTTGCAGGCCACTCTCCACTAATGTGAAGTTGATTATGTTCACCTTGGTGCCGACCTCAGGCGAGTAGTGTGGGTTTGGTATTTTGGTGGTGATATATAGCTTGAAGTCCTTGTGATAAGGCACCATCGAGTCCCCCAGCTTGATGACCCATGATCCCGCCTGTTTGATGAGCTGTTTCATCAGAATCGGATCAAGCGCCGGATCCAGCTCTTCGCCTACATTCTCAAGCAGGCACGGCTTCCCGAAGCGGATGCTGTTCTCCATGGTTCGCAGGTAATCCTTCTCCGAGAGACGTGTCATCTCCAGTCCGTTTTGGAGCTCCATGTTCTTGGCCCATTTGTTGGCTTGACCCTGAGGGTCGATGTACAGAGGCCACCTGTCGCTGAAGCTCATGATGAGGGCGTTGTCGGTGGACACCGTGTCCTTGGGCAGTCCGGCCAGCTGCCAGTTGCGGATGACAATCTGATCGCCGAGCGTCTCTTGCAGACCCGCCGTTGGCGAGTGGTTGATGTTGAGTTCGAGCAGCCGCTTCTTCCACTTGGCGACAAGCGTCTGCCGGTAGTCGCCCGTGAACGGTCCGAGGTAGGCGACGACGCCCGACGCGAGCAGCACGTCGCCGACCACCGAGGCCAGCAGGCCGTCAAACACCGCCACCGTCTCCGCCCAGCGGTCCTTCTCGTCGGCCAGACCGCCGATCAGCTTATCGGCGCGCTCCAGCCGCTGCTGACACTGCTCAGACTTGTCCTCCAGGTCTTTCTTGTGCGCCACACACGCGGTCAGCTCTTCGTTCAGCTGTGCCAGCCCTCTCTCCACAGACTTCAACTGCTCTTTAGCCTCATTGAGGACCGCCTCGGTAGCCGCCAACGATTCCTGCGCGGCTGCCAAGGCAGCCCGCTTCGGTGCCACACCCTTGTTGATAAAGTGAAACTTGTACATGGCGCGACCCCACATGCAGAGCGACGTGCACGCCTTGCTCACCTTGGAGACAGCCTGTGGCATGAAGGCGTCATTATGGATGTACGGCGTCAATTTATTGATCACATCGTCTGGAATATGCTCCTTGTCATATTCGAACAGAGAGGAGATGAAGCGGGCAGGGTCCTGCAGCATTGCCTTGCCAGGTTCCCAGTAGTCATCGATCTTCTGGCCAGGCATTTCGCCGGGCATCCGCTTCGGCTTGATGGACTTCAGGATGCACACCGCTTCCATGACTAGCTTAACACCTTCTGGTGGCCGCTGCATGGCGCGAACCTGCCGAATAAATATTGCATCCATGTTAATGTCATGGCAGTGTTAAAATAATGGTCCTTAGTTAGGTGTGAAATGTCGAAACGATTACAGTAGGATGTAGAAATTTGCAATGGAAGCATGCCAATTAAAATATCGTTTCAGTCGTTCAAACTCAATTTTGAGCAAATATTGAACGCAAGTGCGTGTTTTAGGTTTAATTTGGCAGGCACCTAACATAGCGATACCTATATCAACGATATTGATTGCAATGCCATGGCATCAGCAGATGGCATTGTTTAGCATACCACATCATAGATAATCTCTATATCTGGACTTGTGCTACGAGATGCTGGAGTAATCAACCTGTAATTGTGAGGATAAGCATGATACTCCAGCATGATGCGAAATAGTCTTAGAAATGAATTATGGAGACTTCATACGCACGCATCAACAATCACGATGTCGATACTTCCTCGGAAAGGAAGTTTATTCAGTTGTAAAAAAAGTTGTATATCCCACCCAATTTGAAGAATAATTTAGTACTGACCTATGTCAATTGCATATTAATGTCATTTGCATGCAAATAGAAGGATCATAGGAATAATATAAAATGCTTGCAAGTTACGAGACATCAATTGAAAAAAATAATTATCACTTCCCTTAACTGAACAGTAGCAGGATCTAACAGCACTACGTTATGAGCAGATGAGAATGATGTTTTGAATGGGTCAATGTGAGTCACTAAGAAATGCATATGTTCACATTTGACGATTCAATGCAGTGCAGACTGCTATGTCGCACGCAAATTGAGCAAGAAAATAATCGCGGAGTCTCAGGTCATCCAAGACAACGTCACACAAAGGACAACACTAGTCGACTCGACCCTGACCTCGACGACATCGTTCTTATTAAGGGACTTAAGACTGGCGAGAGCAGCCTCCAGCGCTGGCGTGGCCTCGTCCAGGTCCTTCTGAGCATCAGCAGCAATTGCAGACGATTCGTCCTTCTGCTTCTGCGCCTCCTGTTCCTTCTTCTTCACCACCGATCGGGTCTCTTCGGCCACCACCGTGTCAACCTCGATCTTCTTCATCGTTGCCTGCCGACACGAGTACGTGCAGTAAATACGTAATATTGCCGCGTATTACATTCCATGACGAGGACAGCTAGATGTGCATGTGCAGGTATGCGATGGAAATGTTTCTACCATGCGCAAGCATGTTCTCAACAGCCGCATTCAGCATCAGACCACGGGACCCACCTCCGCCACTACGCTGGCGTTCTCCAGCTCAGGTTGCATGGCTTCCAGCTCGACCTGCATGACGGCCACATCCTTGCCAGTCTGCAGCAGCTTGTCGAGGCCGGTGCGCAGCCGATTCTTCGCCCGAGCCAGCGCCTCCTGCTGCCGGCCGAGCAGCGAGGCGAAGCACGCGAGCAGCGTCAAGAACGACTTAGGCGTGACGTAGTTGTGGCGCGACAGCTCGGCCAGGAACTGGCGACTGGCGTCGGCCACGTCCGTGTGCACGGCGGAGAACATGGCGACCACGCCGTCGCGCAGCGCGTCGTCGTGCGGCATGGCGGTCACGTCGTCCAGGCGGTGGCGCGCCACGGCGTTCAGCGCCTCCGGCGGCCAGTCGGCGAACCAGTCGATGGTGCAGCAGTTGACCAGCGCCGGGAACTGGCGCAGGCGCGCGCGGAACGCCTCGCCGATCGGACTCATGGTGACCACGACGCGCAGGTTCGACCTGACGCGTCTGAGGAACGCGGCGTACAGGTTGGCCGCGGTGGCCGGCAGGCCCTGCTCCTGCAGCAGGCCGCGCACCGACTGGAAGATCTCCTCCGTCTCGTCCGAGGCGTACAGGTTCGGCACGTCGCCGGAGTTCAGCAGGCTGTTGATGTCCTCCATAAAGATCTCCGACTTGATCTGCGTGTCGGAGAACAGGAACACCGTGTGCTCGTCCTTCATGCCCGCCTGCTTCAGGATCTGCAATGACAGCGGCAACAAATAGGCATGCGCTCGGACAATCAGGCGTTGTATTGAACATAATGTCTGGAAGCCACGCAAATATAAAAAAAATCAAAGATAACTTGCTTCATTGATCGGACACCACTACAAAAATAATGATAACCGGGAGATTGAATCTTTAGAAACATGCTCGATAACCTGGTGTTGGGCATTCTAGTCTATGATTGGTCGTTTACTTATACGTTCGTCTTTTAAGCTTAAGCCATTCCCATTATCACGCAGGTTATGCTCAGAGTCTGACGTGTGTGCTTTAGAAACATTTGCATGTACTTTTCCACTCCAAATATTTTTTGAATGCCATCGGAGTAATGTTTCCTAAGGTCTTGAAGACAGCTAAAAGTCAAGATCAGCTAAAAGTCAAGATCTTGACAGCTAAAAGTCAACATCACGCTGAAGCTACGCTACGCCATCTCGGTGTCAGCTTCACTTCCTGTGAATTTGGACTTAACAGCTATATTTTGCAAGCTCAATGATATCTTCCGAGACGTAAAATAACGAATATCGCCGGGTATTAGAAGATGTGACCGATTTATTTATGCATAACTTTCAACACAAAGTTATTATTGCATGACCTGGTGTGTCACAGCATGGCCTTTGGAGGGAAGGTGTCAAGCTGACGTTAACTGAGGAAAACCAAATTCCAACATCGTTTCTATCGTTTTCTAACTACATGCTGAAAACCGAGGACGCGTCGTCTCCACCACATCGTAACACGACTATTAACCATTTGCAACTTCTTCGCTGAACAAAATGGCATGGCTTGAATAACGCTACTGAGCGAGATAAAAATAACTACCCACTGCAGCTCATTCATTTGCCGCTTGATTTCCTGCTTGCTTCGTGTCGTTCCTTTTTACCAGCTGCCGACCCCAATACCTGTCCACGATTCGTGGCCAAAACCTAGCTCGCCGCAGCACCTCTTTGAGGTCGTCCTTCCAGTCCGGCACGCCGTACGTCTTGGTGAGTTCGATGGAGATGCAGGCGCAGTCTGCGATGTGCGCCGAGAACCTGGTGAGCGACTGTCTGCCGCTGCCGCCCATGCCCAGCAGCAGCACGTTGCCACGAGGCTGTCGCAGCACGCGCGCTATCCGGAACAGGTGCTTGATGGCGTCCATGAAGAACACGATATCCAGTGGAGTTGCGGAAACCTGAGGATGGTGGGGAACGGCAACCTCAGGGTGGGCCCGCCAATTATATTATTATTTTTGCTTGCATACATGCTGTCATTAGTGGCATCCTCTCTCAAGTTGCATTAAAATCAGAAAAGTAAGGCTACACTCTGCAATATATATATGTATATATATATATATATATATATATATATATATATATATATATATATATATATATATATATATATATATATATAATGCTTGCGTAATGCTCAGTAGCCATATGCCCCAGTTGGAATCACAATTATGCCCTATATGTTTGATTTTAGGCTGCAAAAGTTTTTCAACTGTTCCCTTCTTGTCCTGGTAATTGCCATTGTTCTAACCCGGTTTGATACAGATAGGGTGTGTGTGGTGCAGTGTGTGTGATCCAAGTGACAAGCCACGAAGGATTCACTCTATGTTTGGCACTTAGTCATCGTACTGCTGGGAGCAATTCGAAACTCTTAAGGTTTTCTGCAAGCTTACTCCCAAACCGTGCAAACTATCACTTTGGCATCTAGTATGCCCTCGTATAATTGACGATGGTACTCCGCATGACGATGGAGTGCCGGTCTACGGAAGTCACGAAGCCAGAGCACGCTAAACTTAGGTAACACCCTCTTCCCAAAGTTGTTTTTGATCGAAGAAGTTGAAGACAAAATTTGCGAAGGACTGAACTAAGAAGACTAAGAAGACTAACTAAGAACTAGTTTTAAAATCAGGTGCAAGTGTGAAGACTTCAGATAAGAATGCCCCATATAGAGACAGCACAGCACACATTGTCCTTATATGTGGTCATGAGACCTTAAATTGATGTGGATGAAACTTGGACGTGCATTCTTTTGCAGCCAATTGCTGTATTTAAATGGCCTGAATAGAGGTAATGAAACTCATGTTGTTTGATTATTATGCTAATGTTAAGGTGTTAATGTGGCTTATGTTAGTGCGTGTATGTATTTTACGAGTATGTAGATATTGTGATATGTAAAGTGAAGGCGATTCGCGGTGCGGTGTCACGAGGCGCATTTGGCGTGTGTGTTTTTGTGGCTTTGGTAGCAAAATGTTCACTGTTGAGGAAGGCTCGTGGCCGAAATATATACAATGTGAATTTGGGACTATTGCTTTGTTTTAATATGAGCATAAGGTTATTTTACGCCTTTTTCTCACGCATGTCGTTTAGTAATTTATATATGTCAAGTCCATATCAGGTTCGACCACGCAGTTATGACCTAAGGCGTTCCGAAAGATTGTACATCAAGTGTGCTGGGTGTTCTGAAGCAGGACTAGTACAAACTGAATGGCTACATCATGGTTGGCTCGTATGAATTTGCACGCTTATTTTTGTCGTCAGGCATATTCAGCCCTCCACTATATATGATCAACGTGACGACTGAAAGCAAACGTGGTCAAATGCTTCCAACATTGGCTACAAAATGTTCCATTGTTTTCTGTTCTTAGTGACGTTCGTTATCACAAGACGGCGCCAAAACTGTGAAATTTAAAAGTTAATTGGCCATTTTATCGAGTTCGCACCAATCTGATCCTCTGACGCTGACTTTTATGAATGTCACGATGTTAGTCGAAGTTTTTGGTATGTGCATAATTATAATTCATCACGAGCCACATGTTCTTCAAGACCTGCAACTGAGAACTACAGAAACGATCGGATAAGCGAAATCACCCCCAATTTGATCCTGTTCACCTAAGATAGATGTCTGCAAGCGAGATTGACCAACATTTTCCAAACAATTTAAGGATGGGGTGAAATCATGCAGTTCACATCATCTCTAGTATCATGTCTAGTATAAGACAAAACTTGAAGACCAAATGCGAAGACCAAATTGACCCACTACCGGGACTACAGTGGATATGATGTTGCCACACGGTCGGTGTTCAGGAACTTAGCTAAGCCAGTCATCCCATCCATCGCTACGAATATTTTCAGTGAAACGACTACCGCCCGACGGCTATTTAATGCCTGACGCGGTTACTTCGCTACCCTTGGGTTATAATTTCGAATTTCCGTCGTTTTTGGTAATTTTGGTCAGGGTGACTATGCCGAATAAGATAATAATGACGCCATTTAAAAAGTAGCTGACCATGCTATACCAGAAACCAAGTGCTTCTGTTCTCGAAATGACACACATTTTCGAAAGCCAGCAGTCGCCATGCGTACATAATATATGGAGCATGCTTATATTATATTATATATTAACCAGTTCAATGCCTGGTTATAGTCATCCTGTTTAAATACCTGGTTATAGTCATCCATGTAGTCCTTGAGCACCTTGTGTAGAGCTGTCTCATCTGAAATAGATCCATACACTAAGATATTTACATCTCAGGCTCACATGTTTTGCATGAAAAACAATTTGCCACCAGTTTTCACCGATTGAATTGCAAGCAGTAATTGGTGAAAAGCAAGCAATTCATCAGACGTTCATGAGCCTCAAAATAATTTCAATAAAATTGACCTTGCCAAGGAATTATAATCTAGGCATATTGTATCAGCTGTGCCTGCAAAAGAGTCAGGGGTAAACATGAGAATGTTGATTGAATGGTTATATATATATATATATATATATATATATATATATATATATATATATATATATATATATATATATATATATATATATATATATATATACATGTATATATACATGTATATATATATATATATATATATATATATATATATATATATATATATATATATATATATATATATATATATATATAGATAGATACATACATAGATAGATAGATAGATAGATAGATAGATGTGTGTGTGTGTGTGTGTTTGTGTGCGTGTGTGTATGTGTATGTGTATGTACTTTTACATGTATAAACAATGTATTGCATAAACGTAAGCTCTTTAAAAAAAAAGTGATGGATGTCCAGGCATACTGGATCCGGAAGTCAGCCGTGGAGATCAACATATCCAGTGAACTCTCATACTCAAGCATAATCCTCAATCAATTGATAATTATTATATCACCTGACAGAGTTATATCAGCGTGCTTCACGTGCACCAGACCACACACAATTGGTGGTTACATGCTGGCATACCCTACAGCTGTCACAGTGCGAGCTAACACTGGCAGAACAGCCAGATCTAAATGAATATGTACATACAACACATTACAGCCGCTCCCCTGCAGTGAAAAAAAGACTGGACAGTGTCCGGGGCTCCCATTGCTGAACCGCCCGTTGTAGAAATTATTTTAATGCTCAAGCTATTGAATTGGAACACAATAGGTTCGTAAGCAGTAATACATAGAAAGCGAGCAAAAACTGTGCATCATTAGCATCAAGTCGCCTTGAGAAGACATTGCAATTAGCTAAATTGTCATGATCAGAATTAATATGTCCTCAGCTGCGAAAGAAGAACGGAACAACGACAATGTTCAAGGGAATGCAGATACATTCCGCGCACCCATACTTTGGATGCCAATATTTTGCACACGTTTCTATCCAAATGGTATTCACCTGTGACTTCAGAGTAGGGCTTGTTCTCCGTATTGGGGTACATGAGATCCCCGAAGAGAATGGGGTCGCGATTGAGCACTTCGTCAGGGTTGAGCCTGAACCGCTCGCTGATCTCGGTCCTGAGCAGCTGATGCAGCCAGCTGCGATCTTCGTCACAGACCAAGCGGTCCTGGAACACTCGACACGTCTCGTGGTACCTGCAGGTCGGCAAGAACATCGTGAACGTCGGCAGAGCGGAGCGGGCATCCAGTGGCCCGAAGAACGCCCAGGTACTCTACGAGGATCCGGCAACAGCAAAACTGAAGCATCTCGAAGTTCCAATCGTCTGCATTGTACGTGTACCACTCTCACATCAGGCATAGCCTGCCAAGGGGATCACTGATCAGACGGCAGTGAGTCCAAATTGTGATTGTATGCGTCGATGCCAGAATGCAAACACAATTTCATACTGATACAGCATCCAAGTCCTGAATAATATGGTCATTAAAATCGGATGTTCGGCCTACTTCAAGGTAGGGAATCAGCTGAATGCAGTTCCATTTCCATTGCCTATCATAAACTCTGAGGATAAATTATTTTATTTGCATCCTGACCCCTAACTGAGCGCATTTGAGCACCCTGTCAGGCGAATGCCCCCGAGAATAGAGTCAGGTTTGCAGGTTTTCATCCTGGACGGAAAAGCCACATTTAGAATTAGATGAAATTAAATTGGAAATCAGCGCAACGAAGGTGAAGCTGCAGCCAGGAGATTCTTGCGAGCATGCGGCCAACTGTCATGAGAGCGACTCACCCCGTGCCCGTGTCGTGAAGCTCTTGAAGCCTTACACACTTGGTTTGTGGGACAGCGTTGTGTGAAACGTGCATGTGCATCGTGCTCGGTATATACGTCATGGTTTGCGACAAATATCTAAGAAGGTTTGTAGAGAGCATCTAGTTGGTACTCACTGTTGGAGTTTGCAAGGCGCTACAAGAACAGTAGGATGATCACGAAGTATTTACCAGAACCTTATAATAACTGACAGATATTCGCCAAAGTTGTCTAAGGCTTCATTAGTTTGGCGCGTTTTGCATGGATGAAAGGGTACACCACCAGCGATTTCACGCGTGCAAGACGGCTTCATCTCCCCACGGAAGTCGTGGATGGTCACATCAGGCTCACCACAATCGAAGGAGTGTCGGCAGATCGTCTATCTTGCGGGCCGCGGCCATCCAGATGCCCTGGAACACCTTGCTGAGGTCGCGCAGGTTGAAGGTGTAGTGTGACTTGGCAGGCGTGGGAAGCAGCTGGGCCGTCAGCTTGGTGTACATGTCCACACAGGAGGCTACCATGTCGTCGCAGTAGCTGGCCAGCTGCGGCAGCTGTGTCAGCCATGTCGATAGGATCGTGCCGTATATATGCCTCTTGCTCTCGTCTTCCACCTGGACAAGAGACGCCGGGACGCTTGCTGACATAAAGTAGGCGCAAGAGAACAAAAGAGAGGTGCACACAAATCCAAATCCGCTTTCGGAGAGTTCAAGTTCACGATTACCTAAAAAAATATAATCACTTGCTACCGAAAACTGACTAATAAAGATTATCCGAGCCGCTAAACATGAAGCGCATTCCTTACGTCCTTACGGGTGTTCCTTACGTCCCAACCATGTAGTCCTTATGATAAAGTTGAAAAGTTATAACACTCAAGTTGAAAAGTTGTTGAAGAAGGTGGAGGAGAAGGAGAAGAAGAAGGAGAAGGAGAAGGAGAAGGAGAAGGAGGACAAGGACAAGGACAAGGAGAAGGAGAAGCAGAAGGAGAATGAGAATGAGAATGAGAATGAGAATGAGAAGGAGAAGGAGAAGGAGAAGGAGAAGAAGGAGAGGGAGAGGGAGAGGGAGAAGGGGAGGGAGAAGGAGAGGGAAAAGGAGAAGGAGAAGGAGAAGGAGAAGGAGAAGGAGAAGGAGAAGGAGAAGGAGAAGGAGAAGGAGAAGGAGAAGGAGAAGGAGAAGGAGAGGGAGAGGGAGAGGGAGAGGGAGAGGGAGAGGGAGAAGGAGAGGGAGAGGGAGAGGGGGAGGGAGAGGGAGAGGGAGAGGGAGAGGGAGAGGGAGAGGGAGACGGAGAGGGAGAGGGAGAGGGAGAGGGAGGGGGAGAGGGAGAGGGAGAGGGAGAGGGAGAGGGAGAGGGAGAGGGAGAGGGGGAGGGAGAGGGAGAGGGAGAGGGAGAGGGAGAGGGAGAGGGAGAGGGAGAGGGAGAGGGAGAGGGAGAGGGAGAGGGAGAGTGGAAGGAGAGGGAGAGGGAGAGGCAGCGGCAGAGAGAGAGAGAGAGAGAGAGAGAGGGATTTTGACCCCTGTGGTTTTTGTTTAACCTGAACCGCTCACGCATTTGCTTTGAAATTTGATATACATTTCATCCTGTATTTTTTTATCGCATATTATGTCAAACAATTGCTTTCTTGGCTCTTGAGGTAGCAGGGATTGTGTAGATGTGTCAGATCACGACCTCGTCTCAATGCGCTTTTTCGAGGTGCATTGAAACATTTTTAGTCAGCAATCCATACAAAATACAGTCAAAAGTGAAATATTGATGCATAGACAAATGATCGAAGAAGTGATCTCAGGTCAGGTCTCTAGTTAAGTGAAGGTGTAAAAAGGAAAAGCGTTTCTTTGCATTTAACTTTGTTACTGATTAATATTTTCAGAATCTCAAAATTTATGTGGTGGCAAATTACGCCTGCCACGCTTTAAAACGACATGAAGTCAGGTCAGTAAGACATAACATTAAACTTCCCAAAGATACATTCCAGGCTCTCTAGATGCTACAATAAGGACAGTTACTGTGGGAAAATGGTTACATCGCGGTAATCTGGCACATCGACTTCATTTCGTACGTAATCTGGGTCCATACATTAGGTTCCAAAAGGTAGGATGTTTTTATCTCGAAATTGGTTCCAGACTTGATTAAAAACTAAACATTTCTGGATTTGTTTTCGCTGACATTCTCGAAGAAGGTAAGCTTACGGTTTGGGTTTGGTGGCACACATTGCTATCCCTGAGTGCCATCTAGTTCCACAATTGCCATATTCAACAGGTCTTCACATATTTCCAGGTGTTTGATCTTGACGGGATCGGTGACCTTGACCTTTGCACGTGGAGCCTGCTTTAGACTAAGTCTTCAGCTTACATGTCATGGGCATTGAAACACAAAATCGCATTTGTTTTATGACCAGGGTCCTAATATTACGGCGAAGACGGGTGACCGAGGCACTTTAGTTTCCACCTGCTTGACGTTATTTCGAAGGTCAATCAAATCAGATAGAGAAAACACATTTCAAGTAACTCTAGAAATGTAAAGTAACTCTAGACCTCTAGATGTAGCTAGACCATAATACTTATCATACGTCTCCATCATGCTTAGAGCAAAAGTTAGCGGGGGCCAAACTGGCCTTCCTCCCTGTACTAGGAGAGGTCGGAAATTCCCCCGCACTGCGAGCGATAAGAACACTACTGATGACATTGTAGCTATTGCTTTATGTGCGTTATTATGCTTGCAATGCCATTATCTTTACGCTATCACACGTGATAGGGTTTACCTCTGGGAACGACAGGATACAGAAGTGGCGCAGCAGACGTGCTGACACGGTGTTGCGCCCGCCGCCTGGAGGCCCCATCGCTGAGAGGAAGTTGACGTCCACCAGGGTGCGGAAGTCACCAATCTGCTTGCGGTCGTACCTGATGACGATGCGTACGTTACAGTGACGACGTGGTGGAAACTGCCTGGTGTGCGGCTTATGGTGCATCTCTGAAGTTAACGGTGGAATGGAGTAGATACACGGTTGGATCACCACCAGGATGCTCAGTAAGAGGAGGATGCTCAGATATCGAAGCTGCTTGCTTGCTACTTGACAACGCTTACAAAAACGATGCGGTCGGATAAGCGGGAGAACGAATGGCAGAAGAAGCACACAATTATTATTTGCTTGCTATGCATGACTGCTGTGACATTATACTACAAATACCAGTACAGACCACTGCAAGGTGACAACCACAAATATACTCCGTTGAGAATATCTGACTAGACTTGGAAAGTTGCGATTTCTGATGGGCACCCAAAATATACATCACTAGCTATTACCCTATCGATAGTTAATAGCTCAGATAAGTTGTAAATTGTCAGTCCAGTAGCCTCCTTGGAAAAGCAACACCCACCTACTCACAAATATTCCAGTCGCCCAACAGAAATTGAGTAACACTTATCTCGTAACGTTCATCAAATGGCACCCAGTTTTCCTTTCATTTCAATGACAAAGGTAAACCGATCAATGGGATTGAACTCACCAGATCAGTTGGTATATAAACATAAACTATACAGCATAGAAGCACACCAGAGCGTTCTCACCAGCCCTGGAAGTCGGCCCACTGCCTGATGAGTTCCAGGGGCGGCTGCGCGCCGTACACCTCCAGGGCCGGCATGTTCAGGTCGTCGATGAAGAAGACGAGCTGCTTGCCGGTCGGTGGACCGAACTGGCCCTTCCTGCGGCGGTCCAACTTCGAGTCGATCAGATCCTGAGTCTGGTTGGCCGAAGTGCGCGCCGAGAATGTGATAAACTCGCTGAGGAAGGCGGCCGGCATGCCGGTCATCAGCTTCTCCGAGATGGTGGCCGTCTTGGAGGTGCCCGTGCCACCGACGCACAGTACAGGCATGCTGTTAGTCAAGTACATGCCAATAAGCTGTGCGTTGCGCACGATGTCCATGGTGGGGATGAGGATGTCCGTGAACTGGGTGGCTGTGCTGAGAGTGAGTTCAGAGCCACCGGCCAGCCAATGCTCCCACTGGGGAGGCTCCACGGCGTCGTCCTCCAGATCAGGGTCGAACAGACCACCGTCCGTGACGCGGTAGTCGTAGACGAGACCCTCCTCGGGGAACATCAGCTCGTGTTCGTCAGCGGCCATCTTCTGTCGCACCCACTGGTCCATGACTCTCCTGCCGGCGTTGTCGCAGGTGCCGGCAACGCTCCAGATGAGCGAGAAGACGAACCAGGGCTTCACCAGCGCGGGCACCATCTGCAGACGTTCCACCGAGTAGTGGCGCTTGGTGAGCATGACCGAACAGGCCGTCATGAGCCTGAGCAGGGTGGCACACAGGTTCGAGTCCACCGTGGTCACAATCTCCGTGGTGTTTGTGCGCATGTGTTCAATGCCCGGCTCCAGCCAGGATTCGCAAAGCGACCTCAGCGTGTCGGCGTGCGGCTTCATCGGATCGGGCAGCGTGGCGAGCCACGACTCGACGAGCGCGAACAGGCCGAGCCCGCTGGGCTCCAGGTACACCATGCCGCATCGACTGACGGTGGCCGGAGACGCCTGCGCCAGGTCGCCGACCTCGAACATCATCGTCTGCGTGGCGTCCAGCTTGATGATTTCCCCGCTGCTCAGGCACAGCTTTTTGTTGTCGTCCAGCACCGTGTTCATGTTCTCGATCCACACGGCGTCCACGGGTCCGTCGAACATGTACCACTTCTTGTCGGGGCTTTCGGCCGCGCAGCCGCCGCGGATCAGCGACGACAGGATGCCGTCGGTCCACTCGTGCGACAGATCGTCAAACTCGCCGTACAGCTGGCCCATCGTGATCGACTTGGGGTTGAGCACGTCGACCAGCACCGGCGTGAACGGCGAGCCGTCCGGTCCCGTCTGGCCCTTGATCCGACTGATGGCCGCCTGCAGCACCTGGTAGCAGCGCGTCTTGCCGGACCCGGTGGGCCCGACCAGCATCAGACCGTGGCGCACCATTGTCGTCTCGAACAGCTGGATGCACTTGCTGATGAAAGTCGGCACCGGTTGCATGTTCCGGCGACGGCATTCCTTCACCAACGACTCCTCCAGCTGGTCGTACTTGACGGCCTCCTCTTGCACTCGCGGGAATAGATCGCTGATGATGCCCGTGAAGAGCGTCAGGTCCTCCTGCAGGAACTTGGGCACGTTTACATCCTTGAGCGCACGCAGCACGATCAGCTCCTCGGCCATGCTCTGGTTCTGACGCTTCAGGTTGCCGGCGGCAGCGATCACCGTCTTGACGGCCCTCATGCCGAAGTCGTAGTGGTCCTGCGTGCTCAGCTGCTCCGAACTGAGCTTAAACGTGCTGGTGATCTTGTTTGCCAGCGACCTGGCGTTGGCGAAGCCGAAGGAGAAGAGGGAGATTTCGGCGATGAGCGTGTAGTTCGGCACCATCATGGCCACCGGCCGGAAGAGTGCGCTGAGGTTGTCCGGCAGCTCGGTGCGTCCGGCGTAGCCAGGGTTCATCGTGATGAAGACGGAGCAGCTGGGCTTCAGCTGCAGCTCGACGCCCTCGAACATGAAGCGGTCCAGCTTGGCAACCAGCGCCTTCTGAATCGAGCTGATCTGCTGCGCCACCACGGACAGCACCTCGATGTCAATCCTGTTGAACTCGTCGAAGCACGCCCAGGCGCCGGCCGCCGCCAGACCTTTGAAGAACTTGCCCATCGCCATGAAGTCGAGCTGGTCGGAGCAGTTGAAGACCACGCACTGCACGGCCATCGCCTTGCCCAGGTCCTTGGTCGTCTCGGTCTTGCCGGTGCCGGCGGGGCCAGCCGGCGCGCCGCCGAACTGCAGGTGCAGGGCGCCGGTCAGCGTCAGGTAGCACCGGTCGGTGAGAGGCGTGATCACCAGCCGACCAGTGTTCCCCAGGTACTCGAAGCCGTAGCCGAACTCGGCGTTCACATGCTTCAGCCGCAGGTCCTCCTCGATCCAGTAGTATCTGTGGGACAGCGCACGTACCATTACAAAACTTCATGTGAGTACTTTTTGTGTGACACTTAGAATGTATATACATCCCATAGCACGGTAGTATAAATCAAGCACATAATTCTTAGACATACGATGTATGTGCCAGCGTGTACGCCGTGCGCTAACAGAGGACACTGTTACATTTCTTCAAGGTTTGGAAGCTGCATACTAGGCATGCATAGTAGGTATGTGATAACGTCTGCATGCCTCGTTTTGCATAGGTAATAGAAACGTCATTGATTTAATTATTGATTAAGTGATGCAAACGGGAAGAAGTGCTTACAAATATAAACACCTTAACATCGGCATGTATTTGTTAGCTTAATTCGGTCATAGGAGGCCTACGATATGCATACCATGCATACTGCATTTTTGCTCTTAGACCATGACATCATGGAACAACCACTTGCATACTGCAAACAACAAGTGAATCTCAATTTGCAGGACCACGGACACTCGTTGCGTCAACAATCTTCAACATAAATTGTTACTTTCCACAAAAATCGAAGCGTAAACAAGCAACGATGCGCCTGTCTTCACCATCCCACACCACGAATGTCTATATGCCTGCGCGCTTCGTGCGCTCCCGTTTCGTTTTCGGCGACCACCGAACATCTGCAGCCATGTTCTGCAGCACACCTCAGCTGACCCATCCAGGAGAAGTTGTTGACGTCGGTGACGCCGTCGGCGACCATCTGGGCGACCACGTCGCGAGCGTGCACCTCGATCACGATCAGCGCCGACAGGATGTTGCGCTGCAGACCTGTCAGGTCCGTCTTGATTAAGGTGCGCAGGTCGTCCAGCTGCTCCAGCTGCAACTCGTACCTGCGCGGAACACAAGTGTCCCGTACTCTTCCGGACAATTGCGCGACTTTTTGCCACTGGCGCACTGAAAATGCCTGCAATTAGTGTTTGGTCAGCTGATTAGCCGAACTCACCAAGGTACAAACTGGCATGTGGATTTATCATCCTCTGTTGGGTTGGTGTATGTTTGTAGATATGTATCATTGCTATTGTGGTTGGCACACCACAGCAATCAGGCGAACCCAGCGATTACCAGAAGAGATGGAACCGGTGACCCTAATTATCATTGTCCACAGTGTTGTCCGCGATTCTAGTTACAACGATATCTAAGGGGTCTCGCAATATGCATAGCATTTACACTTTTCCTCACACACAGCATTCAGCTACCTAGTTTTTATGCGATCTCTTTTAGCTGGGTTTCTTGAATGATGCGTACGCATTTAAACGAACTCTCTTCATCTTGTATGTGTTGCTGGTAATTATTATCACGCTGTAGCGTGAAATGTGCAGTTTTGAATATCATTGTTTGTCATGCTTTGCGTTTGTTACTATCTGAAATGTAATCTATCCTATTCCGCTTGACTTTGCCTTCATGTGGATCTTATCTGTTAGCGATAAAGAGTAGTTAAATGAAAAAGAATAGTACCATGTCGAAGTCCGATAAAAAATAATCGCATTACGTAAAGTCCGTTTGAAATACACCTGAATTAAGTCCACGGGAAGTGTGCGAGGATGACACCTGCGAGATTCCACATGATCGCCTTACCCCTCCTTGAGAGCACCGGTGGCGATGGCCGTGTCGGTGTTGGCCGACCAGACACTCTGACAGCCGGCAATGACCAGCTGTCCTGGCCACTGCAGCACCCAGTCAGGCCTGTCCGGCTCTGTGTACGCAGCCAGGGCCTGCGTCAGCTGGTCCCTCAACGATCCACGCATTGTCACCTCCACCTGAGGCAAGCAGGACGTGAGATGAGCCAGCTGCTCAGGTCAGCCCCACGATCGGACTGGGTCTCGCACGGGCTCCTCAGCTCGCCCGATGTCGGCCAATATCGACTTCGACAGACAAGCTCCTCGACGTCACAGCACTATCTAAATGGCTGCTCCAGAATCTTACCATTTTCTAAGAACACGTTCAAGATGATATTTGACCCTTGGGATAAACGCACGGCAATATAAAGCTGAGTTGAATTCTCCAACAGGAATTTTTCACGTATTTCTTATTATTTATCGTTAGTCAATCTGACATTAATATCAGGGGACACCATGATTCAGCACTGTAATGGAAAGGACTGGTGAAGTATGTTCGCAAATTGCTGTTGTTGTCGCGGTCAGGAAAAGCTACAAAGCCGATTGGTTGACGCTACTAGCGTCAATCAATCGGCTTTGTAGTTTTTGTACGGGGTAATTGGTACAACAATATCGTTGAACGATATTGTTGTACCAATTACCCCGTTTACATGAGCAGGTCAGCCGTAAACAGACATTTCCGATTCGGTCGATTCGCAAAAGTCCCGATCGCGCGGCCCGTTTACAAGAGCAAGGCATCCACCTAATAGGATTTTTATGATTTGACGGCGGACACAATGTGGCGAAAAGTGCCGAATATTTGGCGCATTTTTGCACTTCTGACGCACCTGCTTCGAGCAACGGCGTATAGAGGCACAAGGTATTATCAATGATCCACATAGTTAGAGGTTGTTGGGCAGAGATATAGGGGATTTTTTAATTCGAAGGATTCACGTAGCCGATGACACGTTGTCGATTACAACATAGCCCTTTCTTCTTCGTGAATCCAATGGTGCATTGTTCCAGACTGTGCGATAGTCAAATACACAGGGTAAATCAGGTTCACTACGCAAGCCAAGAGATAAATCAGGAAAACCCAAACGTTTTCACAAATCCGCAAGTTAGAACACTCCTCCAAATCGCAACTCACGGTTGGGTCACGCACTAATAACGTGACGTCTCAGCGCCGCTTTCAGCTGTTACATGTTTGATTTTGTGTTTCATAACTAGGTTTGCAATTACAATTAAAAACAAGACGTCTATGCTTCATAATTACCATAAAATTACTGAAATGTTAGCAGCGAATAGCTTCAAGAAGTGTCATGACCCTTGTATCCGTACCGTTATTTGTTCATGATTGGTGCTAATCGCAAAATTCCACTTACCGAACCGTAAAATTGCGTTAAGCTTTTCGCATGTTTTGCGACGCAAAAGCCCGTTCATAAGATCATTATTGTCGCAAGTTGTCCTAATGACATCGTATTCGGAAGTTTTGCTGCTCATGTAAACAGGGTAAATATGTTATTACAGCATGATCGATATTGCTATAGCAACATATTGCTGTAACAATGCTGATATTACTGTATTGCTGTATGTATTGTTACAACAATATTAGCTGTAATGCAATATTGCTGCAACAATGCTACGATATTGCTGCAGCAATGTTGGGAAGTGAACTGGCGTAAATCGTTGCAGATCGGTCTGCCAGCTGGGGTAACTTGGGCAATTTAAAGTAATTCTCCCCCTCCAATTATTAATTTGACCCCCCCATCAGACCGAAGCTTAACGATTGGGCCTATTGAGGCGCCCTTTCAGAACGCCCGAGTGCATCCCCTCCCCTAGCTCAACCAGTTTTTTTTCAGCTGATGGCGCCCCTTTCCGAAGAAAAATGCCATCAAAAACATCAATCCCCAATCATTTTCACAAAGTGACGACCATGGTGCGCACTGTAGCGTACCAACAACGGGGACAGCCAGTGCACCATGCACGCTTGAATCGCCTGAAACACATTTTTGTTGCGCCTTCATGACATAGCAAAAGTATGATGCGGCTTGGCTGAATACAAAACATGACGCATGGTGTCGATTGGCGGCTATGCTACAGGAAACCGCAAGCCGCCCAGTATCGCACAGATACCAGACATGATCTAAGTATCTGAGATAGAGCAGCACTGGCACAATGCGTGACTGCTACTTACCTGCAGCAGCCAGTCTTCAACGTTGCCTTTCGGGTACATGGGCTCGTGGAATGGCACCGTCTCACCATCTGCCGAGCTCATGGCCGTGATCTGCAGATCCTCCTGAAAACATGCACAAAAACAAATAAAGCATATTGATGATGTGCGACAACACAATTCATTGTTTGGCACCGCATTGGGTAGTGAATGGTGGCCGTTACCGACGTGCTAGAACAGAAGTTGCTGCATTTATTTATTGCCCATGTCCCTTTCTTCTATGCTCGCAGCTCCTCATAACTAATAATACTTGTCAGTTGGTTGCGTCTAATAAACGCAAAGGCGTAGGTATACATGCACAATTCCTCTCCTATGATTTATTGAGCAATTAACGGTACTGATCAATCGTTAATTGCTTAAGAGATCATTAGAATAAAAACCTATGGCATACGCAGCTTGCTTAGTGACGATATATTAAAAGACAGCGGGGAACATAGAGAATATGTGTGAGGAAATTTGCGCCAGTACTGTAATTTCATGTGCGATTTTAGTTATAAAGTTGTCCTGAAAGCAAGACAAAGAAGACTAATGCAGCATGCTTTCAAGGATAATTGCATGAGGACTCAGATTACACAGCGACAGACGACGGTGTTTCGTGAATAATGTAGAAACTCAAATTGTGGGAAGAGCGGCAACATTTAGGTGTTAGAACATTATATCTCACAGAATATGGTATCGAAATGAATGCTTTCCTCTCACCTATTCTGTTAACGCCTCCCTTTGCACGCCACCTGTCACTGTCATTCGTGTTACATCTCCTGGGGCCACCTGACTGTCACCATTATCACCTATCGCATGACTTTGTTATAGTTATCTAATAAGTTCCCGCGTGCTTCGATGCAAATCCGTCGACACTTGCAGCCCTTTATGATATTGAGATAATACATGTATGAACTATGGAGCTGCTCGTGAACGTTGCCACTCCATTGTGTATCGTGTTACATCCTGAACACGTGGAGGAATTCAACCTGTGGAATAGACAATAGCCGATCCAGAAGTACATAGAAAGCCATGCGCGGTGATCAAACTACAGCACATCAGTAGTTACCTGGAAAGTGAGACGGGAAATGTTTTCGAAGCACTTTTTCAAATGAGGCTGCACGGCTCTCGGGTTTTTGGTCTGCGAAAGTATCTCCAGCAGTTCTTCGTCGCTCAGGAAGAAGAACCGTGGGAAGGCCAACCGCTTCGTTTCGAGATACTCGCTCAGACCCTTCTGGACCTGTTGGCGAAGTTGTCGGCGTTGAGTGACAGTCGGGCCCAACACAATATGGGATTCGTGATGATCGCTGATGAGCTTAACACCGAACGTAAAGCAACAGTCCCTTCGATTGCGTCATCGAACGTTGTCATATCTGACGTTAGCGGTGTTTGTGTCATTAATAACGAGGTTTCAGTACGACTTCAGAAGAAAATGATACCAACTATCATGTGTGTAACTTTACGACGCTTTGTGGGTGCACATGCAGCCACAAATAAAACTTGTGCATCCACAAGCATTGCTTGTGGCTCGTGCACACACAAGGTGTCTAGGGAAAATGCACAGCGAACCCTGTTCCTCCCACTCCCTCTCAACTACCACGACATATTTATTTGGGCTTGTATCTCACTTTATGAAAAGTTGAGTGTCAGGGTCATACATAAAATGAGCACCCACCAGGATTTTTTTGGACAAAAAATGCACCCTTGTGAACGAATATATGAAAGTGTATAATTGTACAATGAGCTGCATTTACTAGGGTATGCTGTTTTCATCTACCTCCCGTGGGCCTCGTCGGTGCGAATGGTTCACAATGTACCAATTGGTAGGTACCATGCACACAATAATTCACTTTGAAATACAACACGAAAACTATCTGATGTTGGTGTATTTACCTATTCCTTTTCTTGCTCATGTTTTTTCTTACCTGTTCTAGTAAGTTATTGCAATCCCGAAGGTTATCGAGCAGTCTCTGGTCGGGGCAGAGTTCCATGACCTGCTGGTTGTCCTGGACCTTTTTCATGATTTTATTCCACGTTTTCTCCATGGCGCTGTAGCGCTTGGCCTCCACAGGCAGCTGCCGACTGATGTCGTCGCTGCTGAAAATTGGCTCTAGGTACAGCCAGGAACGCTGACACGCCACCCACTCGTCAAACACATCCTGCACCAGCATCAGCTTCTTCTCCCACGTCGAGATACGTTCCTCGAATGCCGCCTTGTATGGCGAGAACACCATGGACTGGGTGAGCACCATGTGGTCATCCAGCAGTTGGTACAAGTCCTCACTGAATTGTATGATCGAGTGTCCGGTGTCTTTGTACGGTATGACCTCCAGATCCAACGCCTTCCACTCCGATTCCATTTTGTCTAGCGCCTGCTCGATGGTGTACTCTTTACCAGCGATCTCACCAACTTCAGCGATCTGATCAGTGTAGTTATTCAGACCCATCTCCAGACACTTCGAGAAAGTTAGGTTGGCCTTCGGGACGATCTTGATGCCGATCATCTCGGACAGGTTCTCCCAGTGTCGATGTCTCATGCCGGGGTTACGCAGCCCCATAATGAGCGGGATGTTCGGTTTGAACAATTCAATTCGATCCTTGATCTCCTCAGCCACTGCCATGATAGCAGGCATTTCCTCGAAATTTTTAATGGCCTTATACATGGTCTTGAACGCCTCGGTGACGTTGCGCTCTATGCCCTCGGCGTCGATACCCTGGAGCGGGTCGTTCAGCCACCCATCCTGCCAGCGTAGCCAATCGCTCGCCGTCAGCCAAAGCGACCGGTACGGCTCGCAGTCCTTGATCAGCTTGGCGATGTTGTCGTACGGAGTGACGTCCACGCCGAAGAGACGTTGTCGCTGGTTGAGGAGCTGGCCTTGCTCCTTGCATTCGTTCAGGCCCTTCCAAACGCGACGCACTTCATTCGCCACCTCCTGCGCCTTGCTGATGTCGTTGAATGCTGTCATTCCGGCTACCAGCATGGTCAGGTTGTCAACTTTGTCGTTGAGAGTCGCCTGATCCACTAGTTGTCTCTCCTTGAACTTGTCCTCCTCCTCCAACAGACGATCGGTCGTTTCGTCGATCAGCTGATCCAACTTGTACGGCCAGAACAGCATGTCCCACCTTGCACTGAACTCGTTGTTTGAGAGTGGGTGGTTGAAGTCATACACCACGTCATAGTCCTTGATGAACCTGGCTGTGTTGTCTTTCTCTGTACGCACCAGTTCCGGAACTGTGTCCATGTACTCTCTGAGCTCAGTGACGTCCTCCATCCGTGAACATTTCGCGATCATCTTCGCAGACATCTTCATGTAATTTCTGTTCACTTCTTCTGCTTGTTCAAAGAGTCTCGCCGCCAGCAAATCCAGAGTGGCGTCTAGCAGCGCCTGCTTCTTCTTCAGTATTGCCGATCGTAGGATGTCGGTGTTCACTAAGAAGGGTCCAATCGTGATGCTTGTCGGAATGGCACGATCAGTAGCATTATAATCGATGATGAGCGATGTGATGTCGTCGCTAAAGTTCTGAGCAGTAGCCTCTTCGTCATATCTTTCTTTCAGATACTGGCCAATATCCAGGTTGTAAATCCACACGTATTGCCCGTACTCCTTTCCGTAAGCCAGCATTGGAATGCTGATTTGCTGCATTGCCAGCTCCAAGCGGTCGTGAAGAACAGTGATCTCCGGATTCATGAGTCCGATAGAACTGAGCGGGGTGCGATCGGGCCAGAAGATGTTGTCCAGCACCATGGGCTCCAGGGGTGGCACTTCATGGGTCACTGTGATGCCATGCTCGAACACTGTTAGCATCATTGTTCCAAACTTACTGATCTCTGTGGAGTATGACGGCGTCTCCCCGTTTATCTGAAGCTCCACATGGAAGAAAGGGGAAGCCGGTCCCACCAGTGGATTTTGGCACAAATCCTCGCCCCATACAAACTCTGCCGGACAGGCTTTGAACTTGCCGCAAGTGTCCTCGATAGCTTCAACTAACGCACTACACGAGTCTCTTGCCAGAAAACGCAGGGAGTCCTGCATCATGATCCGGATCAAGGCAAGGATTTTGCACAACTTCGACATACAGAAGATATCCCATTTTGCCACATTCAGGTCAAACCACCCCTTGCCCACGTCTCTGAGGTGGTTGTGCAGATGATCTCGGAATCGCCCCAACCATATGGTCTTCAGGAACGTCAGAACCTGATCGTGGGACGTAATCTGGGCCAGCTCGTACTCGTCTATCTTGAGAGGTTTTCCCAGCTTCAGGACAAACAGCTGCATCTCTCGAATTTTCAAGCACTCCATGTTGACACATTGCATGACCAGAATTGACTCCTTTTGCGTCAGAATGCTAAGCACCTTGACAATGCGAAGGGTCTCTACAAAGTCGATTTCATACTTCCCTTTCCTACTGAAAGTCACTTGTGCCTGCAATGGGTTCTGCTGTGGCGGCGGACGCAGTTGCACGATGGCGCGCAGCTTCTCGTCTCGATGAAGAGCTGTATCCAGGATGAGGCGGTTCTGGTACCGCATGTATTCCAGCTGGAGCTCGTCCTGCAGACTGAGTATGCGGTCGTTGCAGTTTCTGACAGTCAACGGTCGACCAGGCGTTGATCTAAGGTACGTCATGATCCTCGCCACCTGAAACCAATGCTGGTAGTCATGAAAAGAACGGCTGTCGAAATAATATACCGGTTATGATGCATGCATGTTGCAATGTATGAATGTTGTATGCAAAGGGGGATCATCATGTGGATATTTTTAATCTCAATGAAAATGGAAATGTTATGAAAAGCGTGGCGCCATGCAGGAAGCATCATGTTCCATCCAGACCTCAGCTAGAACAATGGTTCCATGCGAATGATTTCAGTACTAAGCAATTCTCGTGAAACCATACATATATATTGTGGCAGTTCACTTCCTCTAAAAGCGTGCCAGGTTTCAAGTTAATATGTCGTCCGTCACTACGATCTGCACTGAAACGTTTCGAATGCATGGATATGTATTCCATACACTCTACGGGCTAAAATACGGACTGTTGCGAAGTAAAAATGACGACACCAGATTATTAACATTATTTTTCAATTTCGGTTTTCAGGAAAATATCCAAGAATTGTTTGATGCGAAATTCCTATAGAAGGCGGAAACACATGGCTTTGAATTGATGTTACCCTCTACCTATTCATGATTGTTTCAGAAATCGTCATCTTCAGCAATTTTCAGCCTCATGAGCCAGAATCATTCAGTGTAGCGAGACTAGGCCAGCGCCCTCAGCCTGGCCAGGTCACATCGCGATCGCTTCCGCAGGCCCGACACGTGGTCGAATTTTCTTCGTCCTTTGTAGCGAAGTTCAGCACTTTTTGGACGGAATTTGTGGTTGTTACCTGCACTAGATCAAGTCTTCAGATTGAATATTATCAATATGAAGTAAGCAATCGCATATATTTGTACAACCAGAGTCCGAAAAACACGACGAAAACAGGTGGCTGACTTCGCCCCGACATTTATCTGCTTGGGATGACCTGGAAGCTCAGCCAAAAGATAGAGATCAATTTTGTTTCGAGCAGCTCTAAAAGTTCCAGGATGTGGTTGCGCCACGGCGCTAAGCACATCTCTCTACCGTGCTTGGAACATAAGTTAGTGAGAAAGTACGATTGACCTCCGTACTGGGAGGGGTAGATAATTATCCCATACTGCAAGGGCAGATAATTACCCCATAATGCAAGGGGTAGATAATTATCCCATACTCAAGGTTTATATAATTATCCCATACTGCAAGGGGTAAATAATTATACCATACTGTGAGGCTTAGTCGTCCTCCGTATGCAAGCAATAACCGATACGCCCTTAAGATACTCACTTTAATACTACTAAGTACCTTCGGTGAAGAACAAAGTCCAATGAGTTACATTTTCAGCTAAAAGTCAAGGGCTAAATGAGGTCGAAGTATTGATCTCATTCGCAGACGTCAGCAATAGTGCGTACACACTGTTTCCTTGTACCGGCGGGCAAAGTGAACGCCAAATTCAGTCTCAGCGTCCAAATTGATGTCAGAGTCGCTCAAAACGTCACGTTCAGTCACTCAGAAAATCACGGGTTAGCCTAATAGAATATAATAGCCAGCCTAATAGATAACTCCACATTCACGTAGCATGAGGATGGCAAAGGGTGCCGTGTCAGCCACACCAAGCGATGGTGCGCTGACTGAGGCCTGCTTTTCCAGTTTTCCAGATTTCCAGTGTCGCGAAAAAAAAGGCATCCACCCTTGTACGGGAGGGAGCCGACTGTGCCATGCGGTGCCGACTTTTCGTACGTCTCATTTTTAGCAAGCATCACGTCAGTTAACCCCAAGCTAAGTCATCCGCACGAATTTTCGTGATTTTCTTCATAGTTTGCCAGTGTAATTGCTAGCGAGAGTGACGGAGTCTACTCGCATGTATACACGGTGCACAATTTCACCTGAGCGCCCTGACCTGGTCGTCACGCTTTTCAAAACAACAACCTTCTGATCATAGCATTTTGCGTTCTTATTTCTTCACTCCAAATCAGACGTGCCTATCTAGTCTTTATTTTGCAAATCCGCATCATACTATTGCGAATTAATCAAGTAGTTGGTGTGTATTCTGGGGTATCGAGTCCATTCCTAGGGAGTGGTGGTGAGTTTTATTTTCACTTTAGCAGCACAATTTGGTGAATGCGTTGCATCAGCAACAACCTTGGCAGTGTGTACATACTTTCGTATATAGATGCGTAAATGCTGAAGGCCATGCGTCCATGACTGATGTACCCGGAGATTGCACAGTACTGGACTTTTACCATTGTTGTCATACAGCCAGTGCCCCAATGGACGTCTTATGCTGGTGTGGTCATGGGCTCATACTATAGGAGAAGACCCATGGCCTGAGACCTGATGTCTGATCATCTCACGCTGATATTTAGTTCGACTGGTAAATGCATGATACTGCATTGCCCAATAAAACGCACTTTGGGTCCAAACCTGGGAGCCTGATGGACATTGAATTCGAATTTGGTGGAGATAATTATCATAGTGTGAGCCCAAAGCAAAAGGGTCACTTGAGCTCACAGGAGATCACGTGATAATACTTCAATTTGCATGAGGTCATCCCCGGTCATTGACCTCACCAGGGCTATTCGGTGATCAAATAATACAATGCATATGTCACTAGGATATCTTTAGAAAACCAAAAATTTGAAGGCCTGACAACTTGAAGGTCACTGACATTCGGTCGCATCGTGTGATCTCATGTGGTCTCAAATTACAGTAATCTCATGTGACTTCAGGTAATATTTTTTTTGTTCTGGGGTGATTCTAGGGTCACCCCATGTCATCCCATGTGGTCTCAAATAACTAATCTCATGTGACTTCAGGTGAGCTTTGCTCTGGAGTGATTCTAGGGTCACCCCAGGCGTCCCTATGTCCTGCGCCTATTTCTAATTAAGGCTAAATCTACATGGTGGATCTCCCAAAATACGCTGTTATTTTCAATTTGTTATCATTAAATTTGGCTTTACTATATTGAGTAGCATTGACAGGATCCAGCTTGCTCAACTGTGGCGTGTCCTAGCTTCATCTCGTGTTCTAGCACCGCGTCATGTGCAGGATTGGAAAAAATAAGCTGTTCCTGGATTTTTGCCATCCACAACATTACTATCTCCAAAAAAATATGTTCTCATTTTTCGCATTCGGAGGTTGAATGGTGCTGTTTGATGATGAACTTCTTCGTGATAAAGTGTTTAAGATTTACTGGAAATTACAAACTGAGATTCTGATGTCACAGGTTTGAAGAAAAAAACACCCTCTCCATATTCGATTACCACCGAGTTTCCTCTGCACGTCCAGAATTACGAAGAACAAATATAACCATGGTCATGAATGAGTCACTAGTTAAATTTCGGCTGTTTGGTGCCATAATGTGTGACAAACTATATCGAATTGTTCAATTTGAACAAAGTGATGGCAATGTGCCATATTCGAACTAACCACAGGCCTTTAAAAAAAAACAGCGACTTGCAAATTATTGGCGCCATGACATGCGGTTGATGCTGCAAGTTGCAGAACAAAATTGTCAGATTTAAGGAAACAGGAATGGCTAAGCGTCTCGAGACGTAATCTCGCTTGCACTTACTTAGGACCGTTCACAGAAAATGCCACATTGATGAAGGAAAATGTACACGAAATACCAACCCGGAGCGTGCTTTGTTCATCGGATATCCAGAAAAGCTCAGAAGGGGCGAATGATCCAATACCGATCCCTACTTTCCTGCCACTGCGTTGATTAAGTGGAGGGAGTGAAGTGATGATTCGCTCAGTACCGGGAAATGTCACATCAGTGCAGCTGGCAAAGTGATACACTTGTTCTGGCCTTTACCCATGGCCAGTCGCTCCCACATGGCTTTGCTCTTTTAGTGAAGTGAAGTTGAGGAGAAAATTGAGTGTCTACATATGAAAATGCCCAGTGTTGTTCATTCAATAGTGCGACTTACTGACGCATGGCTTATACCATAATACCCAGCAGGCATTGCGTAATCAACTATACCTTATTAATGTCCAGCTGCGTGAGAAATGAAGTAGGCATGCAGTCCACGTACAAATGGTAGCGCAGGCAGTCCTGCATGTAAGATCGCAGCTCGACAGCAGCCCGCACCCGCTGCCGAAAGCGATCAGGGTCCTCGGCACGGAACATGACGAAAATGCGCGGTAGCAGGAAGTACTCCTTGATGTCATTTCTTCGGAGCATGTAGAGCTGGCGCGCTGGATGGTAGCCGATGACGGCGGCCGGAGTCCACGCGTGCGCTCCTGTCGACACGGTGAACACGAGGTGCTTGATTGAGCGTCGCCTGGACCCAGGGTCCTGCGCAATGGACAGCCTGCGGGACTGCTTCTCTTCCGGCAGCAGTGCGACCACAGGAACAGGGTGCTGCACGCCGTTCTCGACGGCTATGCTGAGCCATTCTTCGGGTAGACGCGCGTCGAAGGATGTGTCGTCAAACCAATGCAACGGAAGGCTTCTGACTTTTGGCACTTCTATGGGGTCCAAGTCATGGTTAGATCGGTTATGTCTCAGCCGTGTTAGGCATTCGATACCTTCCAAACTCCTCATACTGTCGCTGTCACTGTCACTGTCATTTTCATTATCCACGTCTTCTTGTTCCACTGGCTGCTCCACTTCTGCTACGTGCATTTCTTCGCCATCCGAAGGACATTTGGGAAGGGTTATGCCCTGCTCTTCTACAGCAAAAGACATTCGGAGTGGATCGTTCTTTTTGACCTTATACACTTCGATTGAAACACCTTCGCTGACTGAGAAGCGCTTTGGGGACCTTGGTCTTCTTTGCTTCGATTCTCTACGATGCTTGTGTCCCTCTTTCATGCTGGACTTCCTTTTCTGTCCTTCGTCACTTCCAACAGGACTCTCTCCCGGTTCGCCATCTGGAGTCCGTTCGTCAGCCTCACCTGCATCTGCAGCTGTGGAAGCGGAGTCTTCGGTGGCACCTAGTCCGGGTGTTGCATCAGCTAGACCAACGTGATCATCTGTCACACCTTGCAATTCGGCTTTTGGTTCGTCCTGTAAATTAACGTGCTGGTTATCATCATCTTCAGCCAACTCCTCTTTCTGATTGCCATCGCTCCTCTCAGCCGAGCCGCTAGAACCGGAGCGTTTACTTTTGGCCGATCCTGATAAACTTGAATGCTTTCTTTCTGCTGAGCCCTCCTTACTAGGGCGCTGACTTTTTGCTGGGCCATCACTGCTAGAATCTTTACTTTTTGCAGAACCCTCCTGTCTGGAATGTTTGCCAGAATGGTGACGTGACTGTTCGTCGGACCTCTTGCTAGCGGCGGAATCCTTTTCAGCCGAGTGTGCGCCCTCAGCGGATTTTCCCCTGATTGAATCCTTGCTAGAACCTTTGCTCTTAGCAGAGCTGGAGCTGGAGTGCTTACTTTTAGCGGAACCGGAATGCTTGCCCGCAGAGGACGTCCCCTCCTCACCGGAAAGCCCGGTCGAGCTGTGTTCGTGACCTGCGCTGCCCGCCTTATGCCTGGTGGACTCGGAGCCGCTGTGTTTGTCTGGCGGGCTGTGGTGTGCTCCTGAGCCAGGGTGGACAGACTTGCGTGTGGAGCGTCGCCGGCTGTTGCGGCGCGGCACGTACATGGACTGACGCTTCACCTGGCTGACCATCTCCTCGCTGTCAAAGTCGACCAGACTCTCGCCACTGTAGTATTCCTCCTCCTCTTCGGAACCGAACGATTCTTCACTGTCGGATGCGGAATTTGAATGATCGTATGGATTTCCTGCCATCACCTGTGAATAAGCGTACAAGGTCACATACTTTTTCTTCAAATAGCCTTCGAGCATTTGTGACCAGTGAGCAGCTGTTCTGGCGTGATATCAAACTGGTGCAAAAGCAGCCCCTCACGTGCAATTCCAGTCATAGTCTACGAGCTTGGTAGTTGGGGCATGCTCAACCCCAGATATCACATGTCAACCAGTTGCATGAATGTCACGTGGTAAATGTTACATATGGTATCAGTTGCCAAGGAAGCGCACAAGTCGGCAGAACATAGCCAGGGACATTGGAGTGGTGTCGGTCCCACTTCCTCCAGACGACACACGTTCGCTGGATGGTGAGACGCCGGTGATATGCTAAGTCCACCTCCTTGGGACAAGCATGGTCACGGGGAGGTGGGATGTCGGTGGAACGAGTAGCTCACCTCCTTCAGGAGACGCACGCTAGGGGGAGACAACTGTTGGTGAGGTCACTTAGCTCAATCTCCTCAGACTGTCCATGATCCGAAGTTGGGCTGCTGGTGGAATATGCAGCTCACCTCCTTCAGGAGACGCACGCTAAGGGGAGATAACTGTTGGTGAGGTCACTTAACTCACTCTCCTCAGACTGCCCATGATCCGAAGGTGGGCTGCTGGTGGAATATGCAGCTCACCTCCTTCAGGAAACGCACACAAGGGGGAGAAACTGTTGGTGAGGTCATTCAACTGACTCTCCTCAGACTACCCATGGTCCGAAGGTGGGCTGCTGGGGGGATGTGAAGCTCACCTTCCTCAGAAGACGCATTTCCATGAGCACGAAAGGTGCTGGTTGGATACCTATCCCACCTATTACAGAAGAAGTACGTTTGTCAGGAAGTGGGGCGTCAGTGACGCTATTCGCTCACCTCCTCCAGGGGACGAACGGTCGGTAGGAGGCGGGGTGGCGTCGGGGGATCGGCGCACGGATCGGAAGGTGAGCTGATGTCGGGTACGATCTTGTCTGTCTCGATATCGACCTCTCTAAGCAGCTCCGATATGTCCAGCGAACTGAATTCACGTTGGTGCCGCTCCACAGCCACCCGACGAGGACACGATCCTGACGGCACTTCAAACGGCACCTGCAGCTTCGGGCGGAAGGAGTTTTCTGGAAAGTACCTGGCGCAGTGCTAGAGATCAGAAATCCACGCAGCAAGCGCCTTCGAATGTCACAAGGCAATGCAGCATAGATGCAATGCTACTGTGAGATATGCCACAAGCCTGAGTTCGGCAACAGACAAATACATAGATGCTGTATGGGGCTCGCCGACATTTTTGACCGCTTAGATAAAGCGAACGAGAGTTCATGGGAAGACTGGGCCGAACTTCTCAGTTGATATATTCCAATGTTCGTCCATGTGTGGCCGTAAGATTTGGAATCTCCACTCCTGCACAAACGTTTGCTGTGGTTATACGTGATTTGTTGAGGAAACATAAAGCCTTGGATTAATCTGAACAATGAGCAGTGGGTCGAATTCACGCCACTTTATTCACTTCCAAATGCTCAGCGCATGAACCTAGGTGTATTTCACTACCTGAAATGACCTGGCTGAATAATATTAACCCATTCTAGAGATTCCAGCACCTTACCAACCGATGCGAAGCAAATTTGAACGGGATTGCATAGCCCTATGTCTCGACGTCCAATGGCGTAGCCTTCGGACTCTCTCCTAATATATGTTGCTGGAAGTCAAATAATTATAGAACCATGCCAGCTTTAGTGTGACGAAGCTGTCAGCTTTAGTGTAGCAAGGCTGCCAGCAAGCTGAACGACTGTGTCGCCATATATATATATATATATATATATAATGTTCAAGTCCAATATTTGCCGCTCTGATGATTCAGTTGGTAAGAGTTCCGGCCTGCGTCGGCCTGCTCCCGTCCTGGTAAGACCCTTCCGTGACCCCTGGCTGGGAGGGTCAGCTAGCAACTGGCCCGATGAGGCCGGGAACGGGGCAGCTAGCAACGGGGCCGTGTCGATGCACTGACGGCGCGTTGAACTCGCGGTAGACATTCTTCCGTTGAATTAAACTACTCCGCTCGGGTGTTGGGGCCAGGGTTATACAGTCATAAAGTCATAAAGTGTACTCAGAGTTAATACGAGGCACAGGGCCCTGTCCAGGTTAAGTATGTGAAGAGAAGATACCATAAGCCTGGAAAAAAGACACTCATCACCCCAACCAATACCACTTCTCAAATTCCAAGGAAGCCATCCACCAACATCCCCACACCCATCAACACCTATATACCTTACCTATCCAGCCATATTCAGTCGATAGCGCGTAACACATGTGTGGTTCGGGTGCCACACCAATAATTTTCAAACGCTGTCCATCCCTACCTAAAGGGACATGCACCGTGTACACCTACTAACATAAATCGCACCCCATACACCACTAATTATAACTCAAAAACAAGATTTTCCAGCATGAAAAAAATTCAAACTAGTTTAAATACATTCAATGAGGGACTCCCCACAACATTAGCACGCAGCCTATTCCACTGAGCAAACACCCCTTGACTGAAGTCGGCCTAACTGTTCACGTAACAAGACCTGCTTCGCATTGGACCTGATCTATACAACTACCTCAGCAAGCAATTGGACTACATTTCTTTATGATATAAAAAAAAACTCATATGATTGATGTGTCGATGGCAATAGGTGCCATATAGTATGCTACACCGATGCTGGTCGCATGCAATTTCGTTGAGCGGGGATCAGTGGAGTACCCAAAGGGGAAAAGAGGAAAATCCGCCCCACCCACGAGAGGTGGTGGGACTCAAGAATCTCGCCGGGGTTTGGAAAAAATATGCCGGGCCCCCTGAAAAATTGCGCAGGGACGCCAAAAAATTCGCTGGGCCGCCAAATATCGCATCAGAGCTTCCAAAACTCGCGCTCGGGCTCCAAAATTCCAGTTGGGGTTCCCAAAATCCCTATCGGGGCTCGAACTAAGTACAGCGAGGCCCCAATGACTCGTACCAGGGCCCGAAGAATCGTGCCGGGAACCCCAGAATAGAGCTGGGGCCCAAGAAATTCCTGTCGGGAGATCCAACTTACAACAGGCCCCGAAAACTCGTGCCGTGGCCTGAAAAAAAACGAATCAAAATAAATATCGAAGTAACCGCGCCGGGGTCCAAACAATGGCGCTAGGGTCCCAAATATTCCGGTTGGGCCCCACAGTTCGCACCGGTGGAGCAACAAAAAAAATATCGAAAATTCCCGCCAAGGCCCGGAAAATTATAGCATGGACACGAAAGATTACACCGAGCACCCAAAAATTGCACTGGAACACAAATATTATCGTCCGGGGACCAAAATAAACATCTGGGTCACAAAAATCGGACGTCCCCCCCAAAAAAAAAAATAACGTCGGGTTCACCCAAAAATACGTAGGGATGCTTAAACATGAATGTTCTGGCTCGGAAAATCGATTTGGAGCAGAGTCGAAGCAAAGGGAAGGGGAGGGACATGGGGCCTCACACCTTAGGAAAACATACATCACGTGAACTAGAAATGTTGTGATTTGCATCAAGCTATCGACAAATTTTCGGCGGGCTTCCTGCGGCGAAAGCGTTCTCTGACATGATTTTTTACTTGGGGTCGGCCCGTTAAGTAAATTATCGCTGTGGCACTGCTGTGGAGCCCAACAACGTCACACCAGAAACCCACACAAAAAATCGCGTAGGGCCCCAAAAACGTACCCCGGTTCGAAAACTTCCGGCGGGCACACACATATCCCCTATCTGGAACGCAACTATGTGGGCGGGGCACACGCCAGGCCGACGAAATCACGCTGGGATCCAGAAAAGCGACCCGGGCTCCGAAAAAAAATCAGAATAGATCCCCAAAAATCGTGTCGAGCCCAGAACATTCGCGACGGGACCCGGAAAATCGCGCCAGGATTTCCAGAAATCCCTCGGAGCCGACCAAAATCGCGCTTGGGCCCCAAATAATTGCGTCGGGTCGCCAAATAAACACAGCGGGGCCTAAAAGCACACCGGGAGCCCGGAATGGCATCGCTCCACCCAAACTTCACCGAGCATTGCAAAAGAAGAGACAGACAAATATGAGCGGGGGGCCTAAATCGGCATACAGGGAGCCATACGAATGCACCAGATGCCTTCAAAGCACACCACGGCCGCGAAGACAGCACGAAGGCCACACAAACATGCTGAGCCAGTAAAAAGCGACATGGCCCTAAAAATCGCGCTGGGCACTAAATAAACGCATCGGGCAATGGCAAACATTCCGGCCCCTCAAAAATAATGTGCGTCCACGAAAAAGCCACGAAGTCTTAGAAGGTACCGTGGTCTCAAGAGCATACCGGGGCCCCAACAGAATGCGGTGAGCCCTAAACACACATCAGTAGGCGAAGAAACAATCAACGAGCCCCGCCCCCTCAAAAAAGAACACCGAAACAACGTCTCGGTTCAGTGGCCAATCTGGGAACATATTTAAGGAAAACGATGAGGTACATCAAAGCTCAGCAGGGTACAGTTACGAACACTGCGAGCGCTTGTCTGGCATTACCTAATGTGCACCATGTAGGTTCTGGGGGATCAAAGGGATCCTTGGTCGGCTACGGACTCTGGAACAATTTAAGGTTATATTGACTATTTTCAGACAAAATAAGATGTGCTATTATATTTATCTCAATGTCCCTTACTATTTGAGTCGACCAATGGTTAACGATGAGCAAAATCTTATCTTCCCATGTTGCCAAATAGCAGAGTGGGCAGCATAGCATGCCGAGCGAAGGCCTATAACTCTTGCCAGGACATTGCTCCCCTTGGCGCGTGAAGCACTCCCTCAGTTCATATGCCATTCCCCACAAGTCACAGCTTGCAAACACACAATGCGGCTTGTTATGCCTTCACTTGCATGTGACGTACACCTCCCTCCCCGCCCCGAAAGTTCAGAATCCTCCCGAGGTGAGCCGCGGGCTGAGAGCCTCCGATGTAGAAACTCACTTGATTGTGTCGTCGGCACCGTACTGGGCGAGCAGATCGGCGACCTCCTCCTCAGTGTGATGCGTGAGTCCGTCGCCAGATCCTGCGGGAATGTGGACGTGGCAAGCGCGACTCAGGCGCCACGCGTCGGACGTGTCCACAACATCTCTTGGCTGGCGACCAGGGGCAGATCGTGTTCCGATGCGTGCGCATGAAATGACGTTGGCGATCGTGTGCGGCATAATGCGGTTCTGAACTGCAATAGGCGCGCTTCGGCAGGCGATGGACTTGTAGCTTTGCTATGCTCGTGCAGCTGTCGGCTAATGAGGAGCCGCGGTGTATGCTTCGTTGATTATCACACAAGTAGATTCCATACCGTCGCTATGTTTGTGCCTTACTTTTAGTTGACTTAGCCCACTGGGTGTACAGCACCCGTGCCATCTACTGGCACATGTGGTCGTGAATTAATAACTGAACAAGTTGGAATCGCAAAAACATTTTCATTTTATCAATTGATTCTTGCTTCATTACGTTTTGGGCTGGGCTTGCATTATAAATATATTTTGAGGGTGAACATATTCTCCTAATGGGGTATGCTGAATGGTGAGGTGTGTATTATTAAAACACGATGCGGTGAGCAGTGGACATTCTTGGATTGAACAGTGGGTTCAAACCGTGGATTGAAGTTCTAATTGACCACTTTGATCTTAGCCATGAGCCCGAGAAGCGATGATTCATTGTTGATTGATGAAGTTCATTGATCGAGACCTCTCGATACAGGATACTCGATACAGGATACTCTCGATACTCGATACAAATGCACGGTACAATGCATACCTGCAGGCAGAGCAACAGTGCAACAGAGTGCAGCCCCCCGCCCCCTGTACTTCTAAATATATAAAACAATGACTTGAAAATACTGCACTTATGCCATGCGAATTATGTCTTATGTCCGTCTGAATTACGACATAATTTGGTGTGGCTTTGTTTGGTTTGGTGTTTGGATTTGACACTCTTCGACTAGTTCTGACCATTTATAATTTGGTTATGGGCGCTATATGACCAATATGGTCGATGCGCCCTAAAGCCCAAATAACTAACTAACTTAGAATTTGGGATGAAGAAGACGGAGCGAATATTGTTGAGAGAAAGATGTCTAGAATAGGGAACGGAGCGGGGTAGGATGGGCGGGTAGGGTTCCAAATACAATATAATCAACAGTATAGTATGAGGGCACCACTGCAGGCGCTGGACCAGCGAGGTGAAGTTTTAAAAGCAGAGTTTAGTTGAATGTAACTACATGAATATTAGCCATTGAAGCAATTTGCTCGCGTAGCTACACGACTACATCTCGACATGCATAACAGCATGATGTCAGCAGTAACTATGCATGCGCACTCACCAATTTCGTCACTAAAGGCATATATAAAGCAAGTCCCTCCCCTGGGGCCAACCTGCTGATTACGATCCACCTATGTACCACCTCTACCGACCAGGTCTGAGTGCAACGTTGTCCCGCAGTCGACGCGACCTGACCCCAGTAACTGACCAGTTAATACGACCTGACCCCAGTAACTGACCAGCCAACCCGACCGGTCAACGCGACCAGTCAACTGACCAGCCACCCGGCCGGTGTGGCACCTGACCCCAGTAACTGACCAGCCAACCCGGTCGATGGCAACCACTGACCAAACTGACCAACCCGGCCGGTCAACGCGACCTGACCCCAGTAACTGACCAGCCAACCCGGCCGGTCGATGGCAACCTGACCCCAGTAACTGACCAGCCAACCCGGCCGGTCGATGGCAACCTGACCCCAGTAACTGACCAGCCAACCCGGCCGGTCGATGGCAACCTGACCCCAGTAACTGACCAGCCAACCCGGTGCCCGGTAACTGACCAGCAACCCGGCCGGTTGGCAACCTGACCCCAGTAACTGACCAGCCAACCCGGCCGGTCGATGGCAACCTGACCCCAGTAACTGACCAGCCAACCCGGCCGGTCAACGCGACCTGACCCCAGTAACTGACCAGCCAACCCGGCCGGTCAACGCGACCTGACCCCAGTAACTGACCAGCCAACCCGGCCGGTCGATGGCAACCTGACCCCAGTAACTGACCAGCCAACCCGGCCGGTCGATGGCAACCTGACCCCAGTAACTGACCAGCCAACCCGGCCGGTCGATGGCAACCTGACCCCAGTAACTGACCAGCCAACCCGGCCGGTCGATGGCAACCTGACCCCAGTAACTGACCAGCCAACCCGGCCGGTCGATGGCAACCTGACCCCAGTAACTGACCAGCCAACCCGGCCGGTCGATGGCAACCTGACCCCAGTAACTGACCAGCCAACCCGGCCGGTCGATGGCAACCTGACCCCAGTAACTGACCAGCCAACCCGGCCGGTCGATGGCAACCTGACCCCAGTAACTGACCAGCCAACCCGGCCGGTCGATGGCAACCTGACCCCAGTAACTGACCAGCCAACCCGGCCGGTCGATGGCAACCTGACCCCAGTAACTGACCAGCCAACCCGGCCGGTCGATGGCAACCTGACCCCAGTAACTGACCAGCCAACCCGGCCGGTCGATGGCAACCTGACCCCAGTAACTGACCAGCCAACCCGGCCGGTCGATGGCAACCTGACCCCAGTAACGGACCAGCCAACCCGGCCGGTCGATGGCAACCTGACCCCAGTAACGGACCAGCCAACCCGGCCGGTCGATGGCAACCTGACCCCAGTAACTGACCAGCCAACCCGGCCGGTCGATGGCAACCTGACCCCAGTAACTGACCAGCCAACCCGGCCGGTCGATGGCAACCTGACCCCAGTAACTGACCAGCCAACCCGGCCGGTCGATGGCAACCTGACCCCAGTAACTGACCAGCCAACCCGGCCGGTCAGTGACCGGCTGCGGTGCCTGTTCCATGACAAACTTCACTGCCGTGAAAGGGACCGCTACAAATTCTTCCCTGGAAAAACCATTATGAGCACCGCATGGAAAGTATTATTACGAAAGCTAGAAAAATCGAAACTTGGGCAGGAGCCCGTATGGCTGAGTATAAAACAACAATAATTTGAATCCTGGAAAAATGCATGAAGCTATTATGGATTCAAAACGGCGACGATCGCCTTGGGTTTGGCCGAGCCCGCCGTTCATATGAACTCACCTTTCGAATGAAAAGGGAACGAGTCCCGCTTGGGCTTCACCTCCCTCCTTCTTTGATTGCGTCGCTTTGAGCACCGTGTAAAGCTTTTATTGCGGGGTGTGGTGCAGCTTTCGTACAAAGCAAAGCAAATTTCCGTCAAGCTGACCAAAGCTTAGTGTGATTCAACAGACAACGATATACCGTACTTAAATATCAAGAATATGTGCATTCGTGACCTAAGGTGAATTAAAGTCAGAATGTGCGCAGTGACAGAAACTTAAATAAGCGTAGAACGAGCCTATGCAACGGCTAAAACAACAGATATATTTAGCTCAAGGATGGTTCACTCACTCGGACGGAACGATTCCGCAATTGGTCCGTGTGTCTCCAGGTTGCTTTCCCACCGCCGTTGTAAATGCTGGAAGGCTCCCAGTTCGGAGTACGGCAATGGAGCCTCATGCTGGGCGTCTTTCGGTTTGGTCACCATCGCCGAGAAATACGAATGCGCCATCGTTGTTTGTGTGTCCTTTTTAAAGCTTAAAGTTCATTGCTCCACGACACCAAAGGATGCACAACACCCAGCGTAATGTGAGCATAGTCTATTGCGTCGTTCACACATTTATCCATGGTTATTAAGACCCCATGGTTGCCGCCATCTTGTAGCTTTATCAGCTAGACATGCGGTGTCAAATTCGATGAGCACTAACTTGTAGAGCACTTGCACTATGAATCGTGACGGGATGCTTCACTTCTAGTATTTATTATTCTTGTTGTTTATTTTGTCCTTCTTGCACTTTCCCAGGTGTGGTGGCCTCACAACCTCCCGATTCCAAGAATGAATACTGGTTAATTATATAACGGTTAATTCCTCAGGATTATCCTGAAATTTACATGAAAAATAGTGCGCGAGGAAGTCAATTGAACGTATCATCCACCACTTGCGAGAAACTTGTATGAACGGTAATGGAATGACAGTATATGTACTAACAAAAAAAAGAAGAGGGAATAATGTCCAACATTAAATCACTGCACGCAAAATTTTACTGCAGTTTAGCATGGCGAGAAAATGGAAGAAATGAAATTTGGGTTTCAATTCAAATCACCACCATTACATTCAGCACCCATAACCTTGTATATGCACAGAGTACCATCAGCCCTATAATAATATTAATAATAATACTAATACTAATACTAATACTAATAATAATAATAAAAATAATACTAATAATAATAATAATAATAATAATAATAATAATATTAATAATGATACAGTTAGTTCACGCATATACAAGTGGTACCATATATGCGACTGGTGTATGCAGCATAGGACTCCTAACATTTCACCAAAAAAGACCATCACTGTACACATATCACATATTGGATGAACTCCTCCTCAGTGTATATAGACGTTGAGTATATGTGTGCATAAACATTGAATATATATGTATTTATAAATGTACACGTGGATATATATATATATATATATATATATATATATATATATATATATATATATATATATATATATATATATATATATATATATATATATATATATATATATATATATATATATATATATATATATATATATTATATATATATATATTTATTTTATTATATATAAACAACTTAATTTTGTTGGTTGCAATTACAAATTGCATGTACAAATGTTTATACATCAGTTCATCAATTAAACGTCTTCAGCATCCCATCAGCACGTGTTATGCTCCCTTTCCAATGCAATGTGTAGCTGATGTCTAGCCAACAAATGGTTTGCATCTGACTTTGTACAGCATTCAAGGTAACAGTGAATTAAACCATACTAAACGCGAATTCTTAAGTGCTCACCCATAAGAACATCTTGCCTCCCTGCATCTTTCCTCCCTACAACATCTTGCCTCCCTACAACATCTTGCCTCCCTACATTGCTGTTCACAATGTCGGTAGTCAATGCATTGCTACTCTTCATGACATAACTATACCGAAGGAGAATCCTCCTGCCGAACAAAAAGCCATGCTGGCCGAAATGGAACCCCGCCAACCATATAAAGATAGCATTGTGAAGCCAACGATACTTGGCTATATAACTGAATGACTAACTCAATATTGATAACTCAATATTGGTAATCAATCATGCCTTAAAGTTGTATAGCGACTGCTGATGAATGCCTAAGCGAACCTGAAGCCGACGAATGCTGGTTCGTGATTACTGAGATTGTTGGTGGCACAATATATTACGGGAATGAGTATTGCAGACCGCGTGATGCTTTAAGGCCAGCAGATGAAGTGCAGAAGCGAATGGGAATTTTCTTTCGAATCAATTGGGTGTTTCAAACTGACCGCTACCCTCCGGGAAAAACAAACCACACGAAAGGATCCGTGCTGCAAAAGCACTTCCTGCGGGATTGCAACAAACTCAGAACACCACCGATGAGTAGGGAACCCTGAGATGATCATAATGGCTTAGCGATCAACCATGCGGAACAGACGGCAAGGAGCCCTGTGATCATGGACGTCGTTTTGTTTTGCGGACAGTGGAATTACGTTTGTTAATTACGATTGTTTTGGAATTACGATTGTTTTGCGAAATGATCTGCTTCCTCGTTTCCTGGGATCCCACAGTGACTGGGCACCCACAGGAAACGGACCTTCATGCCCATCAGATGAAGTGTTTCAGGTGTGTTATAAATGGAAATATGGCAATGGTGCGAAAAGGAAAGTGAAGAAAGAGATTGAGAACAGATTTAGAGTCGGAACAAATAACGACATGGCGCATGGGGTGGCAAATTGAACGGTTGCGGACATAGCGAAGGGCAGTGAGAATGGCGTGCAATTCGGCGATGAAAATGGAGGTCCCGTTTGGCAAGCGATGTTGTTTTGTGTATGCACCGGAAACAATGGCATTTCCTGCGCAATTTGCGTCTTTGGATCCGTCGGTGAAAACAAAAGGAACATGGCGATAACGAGAACGAAACTGGTGGAATTTTTGTTTGGCGTATTCTGGACAAAGCTGTGATTTTGGAGTGGTGGTGAAATATAAAATATGTCTTTCGGTCATCTGCCACGGTGGTGTAGTTGGTGAGCAGTAATATGTGGAATGTTGTATTGGAGTTGTGTAGAAAATGTTTGAATGCGTGAAGCTATGGTAAGGCCGGTTCGCTTTTCGTCGGGACCTAAATATTCGTGGTGTAGATTTGGGAGAATTTGTAAAGATGCTTGTGTGGGGTGGTGTTCTCGAAATTGAATTTTTGCAGCATACCTGAGTGTTTGTTCAATTATTCGGAGAGCTAATGGTGGAATTCCTGATTCGATTTGTAAAGAAGTAATGGTAGACGTGGTCATTTCACCGAGTGCTAAACGGATGAATTCATTTTGTATGGTGTCCAAAAGTTTAAAAGCGGAGGTACTGGCACCGGCGTAGACTAGCGACCCATATTCTATGATGGGAAGAACTAAGGATTTGTAGAGATGTAAAAGCGTATGACGATCGGCTCCGAATGAGGAAGAAGTAATACAGCGAAATAAATTGAGTCGGTGAAAACATTTGGTCTGAACGTGTTTGATGTGTTGATGCATGGATAGCCTACGATCAAAAATAATGCCTAGAAATTAAATGAATTTACAAAAGGTATGTTATTGTTACCGAGGTGAAGCGGTGTGTCTGGGTTCGGGCAGGGTGTCGATTTGCTAAATATCAGTGTTGCAGATTTTGGGGCCGAAAAAAGGAAGCCATACTTTAGGCACCATTCGTGTACTCGGTCAAGTGCGTTTTGTAATCGAATTAAACAATGTTCATAATTTTTGCCGGAGCACCAAATCGTACTATCGTCTGCATTGGCAGGCACTATGATAGATTGGCAGGCATGTTATCAAAAATATCATTAATGATGATGTTAAATAATACTGGTGAAATACAGCTCCCCTGTGGTAATCCGTTCTGAAGAAAACGTGGATCGGAGATGGCTGACCGGCACCTGATATGGAATGGACAAGAGCCAGATAAAAAACCTACTAAATAATGTGCTAAGTGTCCTTTTATGCCGAGTTGCTGAATTTTGAAAAGTAATGCGGGTTTGAAAACCATATCGTATGCTTTGCTTATGTCTAAAAATACTGTTACAGTGTGTTCATGTTTTTTTTGTGTAGCCTAGGCGGATGTCTGTCTCTAATCTAATAAGGTGATCTATGGTGCTGCGTCCTCGCCGAAAACCGCATTGAATGGGAGGTAGAAGATAATTTGTTTCCAGGTGCCAGGTCAGTCTTTTTATAATAATACGTTCGAAAAGTTTTCCAAGACAACTGGTGAGAGCAATGGGTCGAAAATTGTTGGGGTCGCTGTGATCTTTACCTAGTTTTGGTATCGGAATGATGGTGGCTTCTTTCCAAGATTCGGGAAAAATATGACCTGACCATAATGAATTAAATGTTCGTAAGATGGAATGTTTCGTGTGGTCGGATAAGTGTCTAAAAAAGGAATAATGTAAATTGTCGGGTCCTACAGAAGTGTTACCGGCGGAGGAAATTGCATCTTATAGTTCCGAAATTTGAAAAGGAGCATTGTATGTTTCAGTGTTGTCAGAATCGAATTGTGTTAAATCGGTGTGAAAAGCGTGTTGCGCATTTTATAAGAATTCTGGTCTGTGATTGTTGTCAGAGCTATTGTGGGAAGTGGTGTCTGCTATTGTATTTACTATTGTTTGTGGGTCTGTAATGGTGATATTCTGGATTTTGAGTGCCGGGAGTGATTTAAATGGGATACGTCCGGACAATTGGCGGATTAATTTCCAGATTTGGCTTAAAGAAGTTTGAAAGTTGAGTTGTTGTAAATATGATGACCATGAACGCCGCCTAGCATCGCGTATGATGCGGCGGGTTCGGGCTCGTTCACGGTTTCGGTGAAGTAAGTTGTGTGAATCGGGATGTCTGAGATATTTTCGAAATGCTCTTTTTCTAATTGCGATGGCCTGTGCTACTTCCGGACACCACCATGGAACTGGAATTCTTTTTGTTAAAGGTTTGGTGAGTGGAATTGTAGTAGATACTGCTTCAAAAAGTGTATTTGTAATTAAGTTGATGTTTTCGACGGGAGAAATGTTGGAGTTGTATTGAATTTGTGAAAGTTCCTGAAATGTTGTCCAATCAGCTTTCGATATTTTCCAGCGTGGGATAAAACTGGGTGTGGTATCGGTCGCAGTTGAAAAAGTGGGTATCAATGTTATGGGGTAGTGATCGCTGTCATGAATGTCTGTGTCTATGGTCCAATCGAAATCGTTGGCCAGAGTTGGAGAGCAAATTGTCAAATATATTGCAGTTTCTGTGTTGTGTCCGAGGTGAAAAAAATGTTGGCTCTCCAGTGTTAAGTATTACTAAATTGTGTCGGTCTAAAATATGTTGAATAATGCGTCCGCGAGTGTCTGGGTGTGTACATTTTTGTATCCCCCGCTGGGCTATGAGCGTTGAAATCGCCAAGTAAGATGAACGGGTTTGTGAAATTTGTGATGAGGTTTTCTAATTGTGTCAAAATGTTTGTGTTGTCTGTAGACGGTGGAATGTATAGTGAGCATACATCTATATTTTGACCATGTAAACGTAATGTACAAGCTATGGCTTGTAACGACGAATGAAGTGTAATTTGTGTATGTGTGTAATCATTGTTAATGTAAAGGGCTGTACCGCCACTGCGGTGTGATCCACGGACCTCATCGTGGCGGTATAGCGAATAATTGAAAAGATTGAAATGATATGTATCGGTAGGCAAGAACCAGGTTTCTTGAAGTGCGATGAGAATCGGAGTTAAGAAGCTAAAAAAAGCTTTCATTTCTGCCCATTTGGAAATCAAACTACGGCAGTTCCATTGTAGAAATATGGACATTGGTGAAAATTAATATTTGTCGGCACCTTTCGGTGCCTGGCGCAGTCACAATTGCAGCTCGGACGGGCATGTGGGTTGGGTGCGTCCGGTGGCGGTTGACCCGCCTGAACCGTCCGACCGACCGGTGACCTTGGCGGCCGGCTCACGGCGGCCGGTCACTGCCGCGGAGGATGCCCGCCCGCTGGAATGTGTCGGTCGGGTCACGTGGGTGCTGGCCGGCGCTGGGCACGCAGGGCTCGATCGGCGACCCGCTGATGGTGAACGACAATTTGCTCCCACAGCTGAGTGACTGCGGGGACTGTCACTCCTCCCTGGAGTGGTTCGCTTGTTGGGAGCCGGAGTGGTCTGTGTGTTGGGAGCCAGGGTGGTTTGTGTCAGTGTGGTCAGTGGTGTGAGTTTTTTTTCAGTGGAGCTAATCTGGGAATCATGTCTGTTTGAATCGAGGCAGAAGTAGTGTTGACGCGACGTGTGGGGGGAGCAACGGTGGCCGCCTGAGCATACGTTTTCGTTGACGGGGAGGTGGCTTCGACAGACCGTCGGGCCTGGGGGTATGACACCCCGGTCGTGGCCTTCACAGCGCAGACCTCCTTCTCCTTGCGCCAAACTGGGCAGAGTGGTGATGTGGTCAGGTGATCGGATGTGTTGCAGTTGAGGCAGTGGGCAGGTTTGGAGCAAGTGGATTCTGGATGAGGTGGTTCGCCGCACTTGGGGCAGCGGGCTGTTTGGCGGCATGTCTTACTGCCATGGCCGAAGCGCTGACAGTTAAAACAGCGGAGAGGATTGGGGATAAAGACACGGACTGGGTATCGAAGGTAGCCGGCGAGGAGTGTCTTGGGGAGAGTTGTATAGTTGAAGGTAAGGACTAGGAGACTCGTGTCACGTTTCTGGCCATCTTTGAAGGATGTGATGCGGCGGACGTGGGTCACCCCCTCCGGCCTAAGCTCCGCTTGAATATCTTCCTCAGACATGAAGCGGAGCTCCGGCGCGAAGACGGTGCCCTTGGTGGAGTTGCGGTTGGAGTGGAGTGAAATGGTAACGGATTTACCACAAAATGTGGTGGTACGGAGGAGGGCTTTGATCTGGGCTCGGGTTTGGGTTTTGATGACGAGGGTTCCGTTGGCTGAAGCTTCAATGTCAGGATTGGCTGAGGAACAAATGGCGAGGAGTTGCTTGGTTGGCCAGAAAACGTTGACACGACGAAAGGAGACGGACTCCTCGACAGGCTTTACCACAATGTATGATCCAGCACTGTCGAGGTAGGGTTCAATGGGTTCAGGTTGGGAGGACATGGTCTGGTTCGAGCGTGGGTCAGGGGCGTGGAGAGTGATGGTCTGGTCTGGATTGCGAGGCGAGGTCGTGGTCTTGGGACGAGCAGGGGTCGGCGAAGCGCAAAGGGCTTCCATGGCGTCATCAAAGGGAATTGTCCGGCGTGGGTCATCAATGGTTGTGTCGAGAAGTTGGGCATCAGGGGCCAAGTCCGGGGTCGCGTAATGGTCATCTGGTGTGGTCAGCGGAGGAAACTCAGACTCGGAGTCCTGTGGCGAGCTGGGGTAATTGTCCTTTTTCCTTTTTTTCTCCATCACGGGGAAAAAACCCTATCGAACGATATCTAAATAAACACGCAGAACAAAGGGAACGAAAATACTACGACGATGTAAACCGAGTGGGGCGACGGGTGTCACCCCACAAGAAAACGAAATGAGAAAAGAGCGACGGGTGTCGCCCCACGAAAATGAAGAACAGAAACTGCAGTAACAAGCAGTCAGTCGCGCCAAGATTATGGCACAGCGGAGTAGTCAGCGGGCTCTGGTATTGTATGAGCGGATAGTACTGAATACTCCATGGGTGGTCTCTACTTTCTTACGAGGAGCCATTTAAAGTAATCTGGTATCATGGCTAGGTCTAGGGGATATGCTACATGGGATTCCCTCTGTGATTCACTTGAAGCTGATCAATGAGGACAATACAATTAAACAATGCAATTGACCAGTGAGATGAAGGGGTAGAACAGATTGTTTCTCCTATAATACTGGTCTATGAGTCTAGTGGATTGTAAGTGTTTACCGACAAACTATTTTTCGGAATAGGGCACAGAGTCAAAATGTGCAAATATAATTTGTACATTGTACACATAATGTCCAAAGATCAGAATATCCAATAGCCAGAAACACTGTGGTTTCGCACAATGTCCAAGGCGCAGAATGTTATATGCGACAGAACGTCCAAAACCTATATGGAGTTCCATGTTCATTTTGCAGCTGCTTTGCACCTGGACATCATGACGTTCGGACATTCTGTCGTAGCCCAGTGTTTTTCGTTGCTGCACTGACGGTGCACCGCGACAAAACGTCCAAGTGTCTTAATGTCCAAGAGTCAGAATGCTAAAAATTGTTTGCTTTCTCACATAAGCCATCACAGGAGGGTATGATTTGTCGACAGAGACGGTTGTAGCATTGTTAGATATGAAATTTTTCAGCAATAAGAGCACAGCCATGTGCACCTACGAAAGGACATGTGCTATTTCTGCCTCTTGATGGTCTCAGAATTTCACATTTTGTATTACACTTGTTGTCTATTGCACATATTCCTGGAAAAGTAACAAAATTAAAATTAAAATTAACACGTGGGTAAGCTTGCAAGCATAATGAAAACCCCAGTATTTCAGTGTCTGTAATTATCGTACTGCACGCGTTTCCCTTCACGTTGAACATCTCTACCTGGTCCTCCATTATTTGTCAAGTGTTCATACGTCCATGTCTAAACACAGTGGAGCAGCCAACATTATCTTTCGGTGCGGCGCTGGAAAGGTGCCTTGTCACCTGGTATACCCCTTTCCTTCCGCCGGGGAGCGGTCTACCTAGGTGCCTATAGCGGTGCATTTAGTGGCGGCATAGATGGCGCTGAACGCGTCGCTGCGCCCCAATGGTGCCGCCACGACGAAGCCACCACCATTCTCGGCAGACAGCAGTGGGTGACCAATCTCCGGTCTGCAGCATGGAAGCTCTTTGCTTAAGCAGTACAGTCAAATATGAGACACGTGGACGATATTCATCAGTGCAGCCTGAATGGCATTGGTTTGCATGATCAGCCGAGTCTGACGCATCCATGCCAAATTTTAATGCAGTTCGGCGAAGTGTTTAAATATTTGTTGAATGTGCCAATTGTTAATGTGCGAACTGTTGAAACTGCTATCACTGCTATCGAAATTGGACGAAATAAGTGCAGATCACCATGGACGACCTAGACAGCGCAGTTACGGGCCATCAGTCAACACATACACCTACCAGTCTACAGTCGCATCAGTCTACAGTCTATACATTCTCTGCTGCGACTCTATAATGCCCGAATCTATAATGCCTGAACCTGTTGGTATTTCATAACCTGGGTCTTGCCCTTGCTGGTCCAGTGCCGCTGATGACCCTATTTATTCGTGGGAATATATTCATCCGCGGTTTTTCTCGTCAGTACCCAAAATGGTCCTGCCAAGACGGCCCAATATCCTCGCGTGAATGGTCAGTCGCGTTCAATGCACCGATGAGAATGAAAACTGCGCGGACTAGGGAGAGATGCTTCCTTGTTTCTTAACCGACCAAGATCGTGGTTCGCAGACACTAACATCATCCATTTGGCAAAGCCGCGACGTCTGTTTAAAGGACAGGTCTGGCGAAGTCGGGCATGAGTGCGTTGCGAGGCCTCCCGAGTGTGTTATCATGTCGGCGTCCGGGTGTTGACCAATGCTGCTCGCCAGACATGCACGGCTGTAGACTGGTTTTCCACCCAACTGCAGACGCGCCCACATCCTGTAAAATGCCCACACGCCAGACAAGTACAGCTTCCCATTCGTCCAGAGAAAACACCAGGTGATTCGTCGAAATCATATTCGGAAATACTTCTGACATCGACTGAAACCTACCAGACGCGAGGATCGGGAGAAGAATTGTGGAGCATAGCAGTCACATATCTTCCAATAGTGGGGTCAACAAACTGGAAACTGGAAACAACTGGGACTTGATGTGATTACTATTGTTACTAAGATTAGCATTACTATTACCGTTGATATTACTTTATTATAAAATATATATCGCAATATGCATATCACCATGCATTATTAGCAGTAGGAAGTGCGGGTATGCATCTTTCTTACATTATTTGTGTTATATCCAATGCTATTGGCATTAGCTAAGTCACTACAAATGCTAGTAATACCGGGCAAAAATAATTCATACCTGTATGATAACTCTATAAATATATATCTGATTACCTGCTTTACTGTAATTTCATTGGTTAACTTCTGGCGTGCCAATATCTTGCAATGGTGCATATGGACACTTGTCACTCTTTCCAGCTGGCATTATTTCATCTCCTCTTTGCAAGGCCCGGCATGCCGATCTATTTCTAGGCTTCAAGCTATACACATAACGCTTCTGAACAAAACCATCCAAATTTTGTCCGTGCAGCGTTAGCTTCGTGATTGTTACACAGCATGATAAGTGTGGCTCTGGCGCGGGAAGGATAAAGCAGCATATGCCGTCCAAAGTTTTTCATAACATGTACACGGCTGCGTAAAAGAAGAGATAGTCAGTTGGCGAGGTGCCAACTGTACCCACATGCGGTGTCCCTGAACCCTTTGGCGGTTTACCGCAACATCTTTGCCTCTCGTTCGGACTCGTGCCAGCGGTAGTTATCGTGACGGGTGTAAATGCAAGTGGAATGCCGGCGTGGCGCAACCACCCCTGTCTCTCGTGCAGGACAGAGTCCTTAAACATGTCATTCCTCCAACGTTGTACCCTGCAATGACGTCATCACGTCGTGTGCCATGTGCCAGCATTTCCCCATGCAGCAGCATTTCTTGGTTGTTGCTGTGGGTTTGGCTGGACATTGATAGGGCAGCCTCGTGCAATTCACAATAAATATCCTCCCCAATCTATCGTTGTCGCATCATTCACCCTCCGTTGCCATCAAGATGAACGGATCCCACTGCAGTGCACAGTGCACGTCTGCGAGCCACTGTTGCCGGGGCCGGGAATGAGGCGACCACGAGCACAGGACTCACGAGCGCCTGCTGCTGTGCAGGCTCCGCTGCTCGCCTCACAAACATCGATGCTAAGTGGATGCACACAACGGCCATCGATGTGCACCCTGGAGATGTGATTATAGGTGATGGAAGACGCGAGCATTTCACCGGCGCATGTAAATTTCGGGCCGTCCTTGCGCCCGCGATGTCTAAAGCCGACGTGCGCTTCGCCGTGGAGGAGGAGAGCGTGCCGGGAGACGGGATTATCACGGTGTTCGCCGAGTGCCTCACGCTGGGCGGGCCAAGCACAGTGTGCACCGGACAATTACCGGACATTTGATCGAGGCAAGACAGAGCGGCTGCAGGCCGTGTCTGGCGCAGTGGGGGACGGCCGGGCTGAGAGAGATCCGTGCGGGTTAGCTGCGGTGTCGCTGGATAGTCGGCTGGTGTAGCGGGCTCGCCGAAACAGCCACGTATGGCGTACACGAATGCCGGCTGTCAGCTGGGTTGCCAGTGACCGGTGTCGCCCATCAGCTGGGCTTCGTGTCGGATCAGAGTGGGCTGGTGTCTAGGAGTGAGTTAGTATGCCACCAAGGTGAGTGGGTGGATTCCACACAGGCCATGGGAAACTCACCTCGTCATGTCAGCGACTGTTATTGCAATAATTGAGCCATTGCTTGACCATTTCTAGCACTATTCTACGAGCCTCGGATAGTGGGGAAATGTGAGCGTTATGGAGCTGCATATACGCTCGGCGGCCGGAAGGTACTCAAAACGTGTTTTGCTAAAACTTCGACAGTTTTTTGCGCATGCATTAGTCCACACGCATATCCCGATGCCAGCTCCAGACCGGCTTCTCACCACTAAAGGAAATATATAGATAGCGTTCGATAATTAGCCTAAGGTCATGCTACCCTAACGGAAGTATGATGAGTCTAAATCGGCTCAACGATGGGAAAAACGTGACCCATAAAAGTGCTAACAGGGCGTATACAATGGCCTTTTTGCATTTAGATGACGATTGAGGACTTCATTAGCATATTGTCTCCTTACGCGTAAACAATTTGAGTACCTGCACTATTTGTGACCCGTATGGTATGTACATTCATGCCTCCCTGGTAACATTGTTCACGTATCTGAGGGAGCACGTGGCAAGCAAAAGCTTAATATTTTTTTGGCCGCAGATATTGCTGGGAGTTTTGTGATTCGGCTACGTGTTTTCTACTTCGGTCATCTTCGGTGACCGAAAGACAAGGCAACTGGCCAAGAAATTGGCCAGTTGCCATTGGTATGATGTGCAAGACGCTAAAGGTGCTATTCCCTTGAATTGTGGTCCTATACAATAACGGGTAATCACAACCCAGCTGCTACTTGTATTTTTTCTGAAGTCTTGAAGTCACACATAGGATACTGTAAAAATAGATCAACAAGTCAGCAAATGACTACATTAGATAGCTGCCATTTCGCAAGTATTCCCACCAAGAAAAGGATGCTTGCTATCACCATTGCGAGCACATTACCAATCATGATTCGATTCGAGCACAGTATCAATCATGATTCGATTCGAGCACAGTGCCAATCATGATTCGATTCGAGGACAGAACCAATAACGATTCGAAGCTGGTGCCATGCCGTTTGGCCGACACGAGCACAACAAATGGTGTTCAATGTCGCGAGCACAGCAGACGACCGAGTCGGGCGGCGAAGCCAGCCAACTTCACACTGCAACGTGGCAATAACTGCCAGTGCTGTGTCATCCAGGCTGAAGCAGTCGACACGAGTCGGCATGACACAGCACGGAGGGACGTGACCGGCGCGCATCCAACAAGACACAGCACGGAGGGGGACGTGACCGGCGCGCATCCAACAAGACACAGCACGGAGGGACGTGACCGGCGCGCATCCAACAAGACACAGCACGGAGGGGGACGTGACCGGCGCGCATCCAACAAGACACAGCACGGAGGGGGACGTGACCGGCGCGCATCCAACAAGACACAGCACGGAGGGGGACGTGACCGGCGCGCATCCAACAAGACACAGCACGGAGGGACGTGACCGGCGCGCATCCAACAAGACACAGCGCCACACGAGCACACCGGCGTCTGCCTGTGCCGGCGCATAGCACCGGTGCGGTGTACCGCCTCGACAGCTCAGCTTGTTGGAGCGCCGGCCTGCATTGGTCTCTGATGGGGAGAGGCGATCTGACTGCGGAGCACCACCGCTGTGCAACTCGTTGCCACCCGAGCTGGTGCGGCCTCCCGTGCCGATCTTCGGTCGCCACCTGCGGCGGCACCTGCCCGACGCGCCGCACGAGCCGGACTGATTTGCTGCTCGTCCTGCTGTATTTTATTCTGACATGCGTGACCACCGGTTTGGGCGTTCTGTGATTTTGACCTTTTCTGCCCTGCTGTTTTATCATATTAACCCGAGGTTGTGAAAGCCACAAGTTCATTGTGGATTACCGCAATACAAGTCTGTATCTGTATCTATCTGTATCTCCCGTGTCCTGGCAAGGTGGGGTTTAAGTCGTTCCACGCGCTGGCATAACCCCCGGTTGGGAGGGTCAGCTGGTGCGGCTGGCCTGATACGACCGGGGACGCGGCACCGGGGCTTTAGCGGTGTATTGAATTGGGCCGCAACTAAACACGCAAACGACGTCTTGGTTGAGGGATTACGGCAGTTGAGGGATTAAAAACTAGAAACATGCATGAATAAATAAGTAGAAAAACTGAAGAATGCCTCCTTCAGGCATCCCCAGCACACCCACCACTACTTCCTTTCACACTACTTCACACCCACCAGCACTTTTTAGAATGTCTTTTTGCAAAAACTTTCTTTCATATTATGACAAATTGACTTCCAATAAAAACGATCCAAAATCGATTGTTCCAAGTGTAGGCACATTTGTGAAAAATAACGAGTGAAAAATTTCCCGAATACTCGGTTTATATGTGATCATGGGCCGTATCCGAAATGCTGTATACTATAAAAGTATATACTATAAAAGATTGCTTACAAGTTTCCCCATACCCAGCCGGGAAAACGTACCAACCAGCGCGTAGCCACCTTTGTGCCACATGACCACTAGCTGCACATAACACATGACTGCTCCACACTTCGTCGCTCGTTGGCTGGTTCGCCACCCTCGCCACCAGCAAACCTGCTCCTGTATTGGGGACACCGGGGCTATATGATACTTGATACAGCAGCATTTTCTCCAAAAGCATGAAGCCTGTTACCATGGCTACCACACATTCTGCTATGGATGCCCTCTTCTTGCGGCAAGAACAAGCTCAAGTCCTTTCGACCCGCGGCTGCGGAATGGTAACGATGTGGCACACTTTTGGGTCGGAAGGAAAATCTCAATGTCTGTGTTTCCCACTTAATTTCTAATTATAAGCCCACTTGCTATTTTTTTTAAGTGTCTGTTATTACTACCATGTTATCTCAGCTTTGCAACGGTGAAATGCTTTTATCGTTTGCCACTACACTGTACTCGCAATGTTGCATACAATGTTGCAGCCTGCATCAGAAAGCCTGCGAGGTAAATTGATACAGCCTGTATCAACTTAATCAGCCTTTATCACCATCAGACTATTTCAACGTTTTGTGGACTGGTAATGTAATAAAATACCCACAGCATTGCTTATTTGTATTAATATGTTTGCTAAAACTGTTTGAAGATCACCTTATTCAATATTTCTACGGGAATTTATCACCTGACGGAATAGACTCAACGAAGGAAAAGGTGCGGCTACGGAATGAACGCTTCCGCATTCCATAAATGGCATAAACCATGAGCTACGGTCAGCCAGGGCTGAAAACAGTATTATTTATACCGTAAAGGTGAAACCTTTCAGATGGCGTAAAGTAATGTCACCTATAGATGATATATTTTATCTAACTTACATTTTATCAACTTACCCCATCGTCAGTAACAAATTACCCCCATAGTGGGGTAAGTTGATGAACCGGTAATTGCGCGATGTTTGGCTCTCTGGTAGAAATCCCAGAGGATGACACGAAAAAAAATTAGGGATGATACTAGAAGGTTTAGGCTTCACATAGGTGTAGCTATCTCCTCGCTACACTTCCAAAGTGATAAGATATTTTGAGGTTCGCCAAAATTGTATCAACTAGACCCGGTATCCCCTACATGGATACCCACATTAGAGGATTGAATGGGTGGAGGCATGGAGGTCATGAACATTAACGTCTGTATAAGTCAAGCATAAATTCAGAAAGAATGCCGCTGTGCTCCCAGGGTGTAGTTTTGCATGCTTTTGGGAGGGCACTTGCGCCCCTCACCCCCACCACCGACCTACCGAAATATCCAGCCATTGCGCCGCTTTAATAATTTTCAGAAACCTACACCTATGACAGTACTAATAATGCACGGATTAGAACGGGCTTTTGCTTTGGCCGACATAATTGATCCCCTAAACCAAACAGAATATGTTTGGTTATTACTACACACACACACACACACACACACACACACACACGCACATACACACACGCACATACACACACACACACACACATATATATATAAGTATACATTTATGTACATATATATATATATATGGATATATATATATATATATATATATATATATATATATATATATATATATATATATATATATATATATATATATATATATATATATATGTACGTATATAGCAAAAAGCAAACATATTCTGTTTGGTTTAGGGGTCCAATTATGTCGGCCAAAGCAAAAGGGTCCATCCAACTCCGGGTATTATTAGCAATGTCATAGGTGTAGGTTTCTGAAAATGATTAGAAGGGCACCATGGCTGGAGATTCTTGGCATGGCAAAGGCCAGGCACCATGCCAGAGGGTAGGTCGGGGGGGGGGGTGCGCAAATGCCAGCCCTCCCAAAAGCATGCAAAGCTACAACCCTGAGAGCACTGCGGTATTTTTTCCAAAGTTATGCGTGACTAATGCAGACGTCAGTGTGGGGAAAGTTCATGACCTCCATTCTTCCACCCCTTCAATCCTCTAATGTGGGTATCCATGTATACAGAGGAGGATCGCCGGTGGCGAGCACGGGGAACCAGCCAACGAGCTGCCAAGTGTGGAGCAGTCATGTGTTATGTGCAGCTAGTGGCTGTGCGGCACAAAGTTGGCTACGCTTGCCTCCTCGGTACGTTTTCCCGGTGTCTGCCGAATGAATGTGAGTGGGTCGCTCGCTGCTGCTGAGTGGTGGGTGAAGATTTTCACCACGCAAAGCCGAAACCGAAAGACGTTGGATTTAGACTGGACTCAAAACTACCCTTTCTTAACATATATCTCAATCAGACATATCTTAGCTACCGGCCGGCCAAATCACGTCCGTTGGTCCCCATTCCTGGAAGAAAATAAATAAAGCACGTCAAAATCTGAATCCATAAGTATGCAGCTCAAAAACTTGGTAACGTATAAGTTAAAAAAAGGGTAGTTTTGAGTTCAGCTTGACACGGGGAGTCGTTTGAAATGAGACATGGCCGCATTCTGATATATCTGCATGTTGGTGAATGTTCCCACCCCTGTATTGGGTGAGAATATGAATGCACTCGGCTAATTTGCTCACCAAGGACGTGGATGCCACACCGCTCATATGCCACAAATCAGGCAAATCAGGCAATATGTAAAGGGCCTTGGGCAAATCTGAATCTCGTAATGGATGACATAGTTATTAAATATATAGTGCAATATTTTACAGATTATTGAATACTGAATGGACGAAACTTTGTGGTCGTCTTTATTTTGCAATTTTTTTGCTGCTTCCTTATATTGATGATGATAAGAAATGGGCGAATCCAAACTAAGAATAAGAAAGACAAACATGTTTTAAGAAATGCTTCGTGTGCATCATGCTGTTGCTATCAATGCCCTCCAATACAAAAAGAAAATGTTTATAAGAGGTATATTTTCAATCCATGTTCTGGAAGTAATGGAGGCTTTCGAAGGTGATATGAAGTGCCCATTTGATCTTAATTAAGCAGAAAAAACAATGGTGCTGTGTGCAATGGTGCAATGGTGCAAAACTGGTGTGTAGTACAAAATTTAGTTTATTTTGACCGGGCCTCGATTGGACTTATTAAATCTACTGAAGTTGAGTTGGCTTAGGGTGCGTGAGGGGGCCTAACATTCAGTGATTTGCATGATAAAATCTCAAAATTTGTGTTTGATCTAGCATATTTTTGGTTGATAAGAGGAGAGGGGTGGTCACTCACCACCTTGGATGAACTGACTATTGGACCTTAATTAAAAATATAGCAATGGTGCTGGTTTTGATGCAAAAAATGTAGCACAAAACTAGTCTTTTAACCGAACGTTCATTTTCATCGGGCGCCGATTGGATTTGTTAAATTTACTGAAACAGAGATGGCTTACCGCGCGTGAAGCGCGTGGAAAAGTTAGGGATTTGCATGGTAAAATATCAAACTTCGCTTTTGATCTAGTAGTGTATTTTTGGTGGCTAAAAGGGGAAGGGCCGGCCATTCGCCGTCTTAATATATATATATACACACACACACACACATATATATATATATATATATATATATATATATATATATATATATATATATATATATATGCACATACATAATTACACGATACATGCTGACAGCATGGTATACGTCGTCACCATGACGCAGCATCGAGCTCCCATGTCCCGGCGGAGGACAGAGGCGAGTCTGGATGCCAGGTACCTGCCACACAGCTAGGGATCTAATATCCGCTCTCCAATGGCGCTGGACACAACGGCAGCCACTGGCATTGTCTGCCACTCCCCTACCCCTCATCCGGGGGCATAGGACTTATACAGGAGGAATGGGCTCCGGGGGCATGCCCTCCCTCCCATGGCCCATCCGGCGGGGAAAAGGACCTCTTCAGGAAGGCTAGAGTGCACCCATTCCCTCGAGCTCATCATTCCCTTGGGTCTTTTCTCATGGGTTCTTGTCGAAAGACATGCCTTGTTCGCACAGCTTTGGAAAACTGCATCCTCTTCCCCTCTTCGAAGAATGTTTTTCCCCTCGCAGATTGAGGCCCGGTCATGTTATGGCGGGGAGCGGGGGCCATGCCTGGCGAGGAGCGGGTCGATTATTCGGTCACGATAGTCGATTGTGAAGGGTGTGCAATGTGCAGCATACCTCATCAGCAGCGCGATTAATCATGGCCAGGGACCATGACCGATGAATGCTGCCTTCCCCTGGCATTGTGCAGAGACATCCTGTGGATTATGTACATATTATTGTGAATGTGAGTCGAAGGACAAATGTGATTATGCTCACTTTCAGTTCACCTAAAATCGAGCTTTTTGTCGTGTGTATATGTGTATGAAAAAGCATCGCCATGCAGACACCTTCCTCCATTCCGACTCCTTGATCTTCATTCACGTGGGCGACCACCACCGCTGCTGTGAAATGTCAAGAATTGTAACTGACAATGCAGTGTTCACGTATCCATGGTATACGTAACTTTTTGTGCCTTTTTCACAATTGCTGAGCAATAAGATATACGACGTTCTGTACAAATGCATATAAATAGATAGATAGTTAACTAAAACGCTAATGAATAAGCAAATTAATAACTACAGAAAGAAAACACACCAGTCCTCCTCCCACACGCATCCACAATTGGCACCTACCATCGGCCGGGGAAAACGTACCAGCGTAGCCACCATTGTGCTGCATGGCAACCAGCTACACATAACACATGACGGTTCCGCGCTTGGTAGTTCGTGGGTACTACCAAGCGCGGTAGTATATATATAAATAAGTATATATATATATATATATATATATATATATATATATATATATATATATTTATAAATAATATATATTTATATATACACATACATATTTGCATCTCTCTCTATATATACAAAAATATATGCATGCACATGCATAGCATATGTGTGCGTGTGTGCGTGTAAATTTGAAAGTCTGTGCCTGTTGATGCATGGTTGCGATATACGAATTGGGAGACCCAGTCGTCAATGTGCCGTGCACTGAGTTGTGGAGAGCTGACCACCAACGCAGCAAAGAGGAATGGCGAAAAGGCCGCAGTATATGTAGGGATACGTACATTTATGTGCGCATGTATATACATTCATAGTGATGAACCTAACCATATTCAACTAGACTTGGAGGACCCAAAACATTGGGCTGATAAATGGCAGATGTCTTTCAACTATGACAAGCGTAATATTATGCATCTGGGGCCTGGGGATGAGACATTTGGATCTACAATTGGATGTAGTGAACTGGATGTCATTGAAGAGGAATGAGATTGAGGTGTGTTATTTTCATATAGCCTTAAAGTAGACAAACGAGTCATCTCAGCTAGGAACATGACAATCAGAATGTTATGAATCATTAATAGGAGTGTGAGACATAAGAGAGTCAGGAAAAACTGTACTTAGCCCATATGCGACCCCACATAGAATATTGTGTACAGGCATGGAACCCTTACTTTGAAAGAGATATTCGTGTGCTGGAGAGAGTGCAGTACATATTAGTGGACTAGGTAATTTAGATATGGAGAAAGGTGTAATGCTTATATATGTACTCACTCATGTATGGGAGATTAGGGGGCGATGTGACTGAACTATTTAAAGTCGTTAAAGGGTGCAAATCTCAATGATGCTCTTCTGGTTTAGACTATCACATGAGGGTCATCAATTCAGGTTGGACAAGTCAAGGTCAATGTGTCAAGGTGACGCAAGCAGGTTTCCAGTCAAAGGGTAGATGATCAATGGAACAGGCTGTCTCTTGATGTAGTGGGAGTCCCTCATTGAACGTATTTAACAATAGAGTGGACGAGGTTTTAAGTCGGATAACCTCATTCTTGAGTGCTGGATGTGGTGGATTGGTGATGGATGGGGTGAGGCTTATATTAATAGGCGTGCTCAGTGCAGGTTCCTTCAAGCAGGCATAGCTGAAGGAGTTTGAAGATGACTGATGGGGTATGGGTGTGGAGGAGTATGTTATGCAATATGAAGTGAATGTTGCTTGGTAAGTTGGGGTGATAGCTCCTTTGGAGCGGGCATCGGATGGATGTTATTGATTGGGGTGTCTCGGTGTCATTTGCGTCATCTTAATAGTATATCTCCCTTATAGGCTTAACTCAGATGAGCCCCTGTGGCTCTTATTATGCACTATCACTTGATGACTTTATGACTTCATGACTGTATTTTTGTATGCATACGTACGTGCAAATGTGTATGCATGTATGCATGTATATAGAATGCACGCATGTGGGTACGCAAATACCGTGTGTATGTGTGCATGAACACCGTCATGCAGACACCTGCCACATTGCAGACCCGTGCCCCCTTGATTGTCACGCCCATGACCATGATTAATTTGCCACTTCCTATATTAGCCCCGAAATCTGCATGCAGCATGCACAAAAACGAGAAGCTAAATATTTCGGCCTGCATAATTATCCCGCGAAGCATGGATATGTTCTTGTTTTCCGCGATGATGCATGACCAAAACGGAAACTGCATCACTCTGATGGATTTTTTTTTAGAAACTTGCGCCCTGGATCTGGGGACATAGTAGAATTTGTGATTATTCAACACCTTGGCATTCAATTGTGAGATCGCAGGCAATTTGTATCGTAGGTGCATGGCATTTCATACCTGTCTAATGCGTCAGCGGGTATTCAACAACACAGAGATAGCAAACCTTTATATATATTTTTTCTCAAGTTGTGCGCCCTTTGGTACACACATAGTCATTGTTCACCTAGCAGATAAAAATGTCTAAAAGATAGTAACGTGATTTATCACTGTTGATGAGCCATTTCACAGCCTGCCATCGTAACCGACTAATCGAGCTGGTTCCGCAAGCCAAACATAACCTGTCCACAGCTGCGCGCCCACACCTTCGGCATGGGGTGGCAGCTGCCCGCAATAAAAAAAATCCTTCGAAGAGAAGAAGAGGATGCCGCGAAATCTTGCAAAGACGGAAAGCTGGAGTGCCAGCGAAGTATTTCCGTCAAGAGGAACCCATGAGAAAATGCTTTCGCTCCTGGCAATGGGTTTTGGGGCAGGGGTGAGGGTTAGGTGAGTGGCAGACAATGCCAGTGGCTGCCATTGCTGTGTCCACCGCCACTGTGGAGCGGAGATTACATCCCCAGCTGTGTGGTAGGTGCCTGGCAGCCAGCCGCGCCTCTGTCCGCCGCCGGGACGTCGGAACCCGCTGCTGCGTCATGGTTACGGCATATATCATGCTGTCAGCACGTATGTTGCTGCCAGCATTGTCCGCACACAGTGTGCATTTATGGAATAGGCGCCGTGATACATCGGCATGGTGCACAAATGCAAGATGATGGCCACATATCCAGATGTGTTTTAAATAAATCAGCTTGGTTCTACACCAACCTTGCCGACAGTGGTCTTTCTGCGTCAGTCCAAAGACACTTAAGTGCGTGGTGCAATGAGGGATTCCGAAGAGTCAATCTAGACAGTGGGAATTGACTGGAGAGTGTGAAATATAGACAGAGAGCTAGAGCGAGGGCCAGGGCTAGGGCCAGGAGAGAGAGAGAGAGAGAGAGAGAGAGAGAGAGAGAGAGAGAGAGAGAGAGAGAGAGAGAGAGAGAGAGAGAGAGAGAGAGAGAGAGAGAGAGAGAGAGAGAGAGAGAGAGAGAGAGAGAGAGATATATATATATATATATATATATATATATATATATATATATATATATATATATATATATATATATATATATATATATATATATATATATATATATATATATATATATATATTATATATATATATATATATATATATATATATATATATATATATATATATATATATATATATATATATATATATATATATATATATATATATATATATATATATATATATATATATATATATATATATAAGATATATAGAGAGAGAGAGAGAGAGAGAGAGAGAGAGAGAGAGAGAGAGAGAGAGAGAGAGAGAGAGAGAGAGAGAGAGAGAGAGAGAGAGAGAGAGAGAGAGAGAGAGAGAGAGAGAGAGAGAGAGAGAGAGAGAGAGAGAGAGAGAGAGAGAGAGAGAGAGAGAGAGAGAGGACAGCGAGTGCACTACAGATTGTGCAGTCTGCAAATAGCAGTGCAGGTGTGGTGCTGCACCGACATCTCCACAGGAGTCAGACCGCTGACATCGTCACCGTCGCTGGCCAGGACCCACCGTGGCTGGCCAGGGCCCACCGTCGCTGGCCAGGGCCCACCGGGGCACCCGGTGCTGCACCGTTGGCAGCGGCGGCTGTAGTCCCGTCGACGAAAAAGTTCTGAAGCTGCGACCTCCCCAAGAAGTGATCAAGCTGTGACCTCCTCAATAAAATGCCAAGGTGCGGCTGGCGTCGCACCTGTCTATGCTGGCTGTGTCCAGTGGTCTTGCCATCCAGTCTGCTAACCCATTGATCAGATGCAGCAGTGTACTGTCGGGGAACAGACTATGTGCAGCTTGCCATGCAAATGTTGACCGCAATGATCGTGCTGGCGATTTTCCAACATAAATCATAGGGGTCGGATAGTATCCGAAGTGGATGCATGCCCTCATGCAGTCTATAAACAGCGATAATATATTCTGTTGTTGGGCGGCGTCGCCCCACACTGCAGTCGAGCGTTGTCCCTGTGCCACTGGTCTGGGTGACAGGACTGTGCCCATTTGTTTTATGGCCATGGCCCAGGCAGCCGTTTCCGCAGCCGTCAACCATATTCAGAACCCAAGTACAAACATTATCTTAGTGTTTTTCATCAGAAAGTGGTAATGAATTTATCTTTGAGCTGTCACATGTTCCGTGGAAATGTTGGATAAAACTAATAAACAAACGGAACATGCCACTATTAAGTCAACCCGCGGCGCCAAGAACGCCTGTATTTCAGTCCTTGTCAGCACGAGGCACTGGCGGATCCAGCGGGAGTGGCACAGGGGTCATGCCGTCCATCCCCCTAAGAGACCGAGCTTTGTCAAAATGTTCAACAAAAATAGCATTTTCTCTAAATCGAAGCACACCATATTTTGAAAATATTGTCTTAATCAGATTCGACGACCGCTCGGTGTTCAAATCTAACAAGTGTTTCGAAAAATCGAACAACATCTTTCTTCACCCCCCCCCCCCACAACCGGTACAAAACGAGGCTTCTGGATCAGCCCCTGGAACGAATGGTTCTCATTGTGGTGGCAATTTGTCTTCTGCCATATTCTTTCTTCACCACACAGTTCGGCTGTCAACAGAGCTGGACGCCACCGAGCACGTGTCGACAGGCTTCCCCAGGATGGGGGGGGGACGGCAGCTCTGCCCCCTCGCCATTCGCCCCCAATCGAACCTCAGCCGCGAAGCGAACTTAAGCTCGTGACATCACCAACAGCCAAAATTGCACCATATGTTTTTCGTTTCGGTCAGCCAGTCACTCTTCAGGGCAGGTGAAGGATGAACATTCCTCGAAACGCCGGGTATCGGAAACTTAAGCAGTACTGTGTAACGAATTGGTCTGAGTGAACCGCAAGGTAAACAGCGGTATCGTTAAGTTGAGGCCCTTACAAAGATGAACGGCATGGCTAGTAGGGGACGTCACCGGTCAAACCTCACAGGTCATAATAGCGTGATATACCGTGCCCGCTTAATTCCCTCGGCTTGCCAAACGTCACTATATTCGAATTCAGGTCACTGGGATATTCATGTGTTTGCACAAAGGTCATTCGAGGTCAATTGAGGTGAATGGTCTGACTTTGTTGTTCATAGCATCGCCAGTAGAACGGCGTTGCCTGAAAACACAAGACATGACTTGTCTACCATCTGAACACATTCATTACAGTAACATTTGCAATAACAGGCCCAGCGTTAGCATACTGCGTCACACATGTCTTCAGTTGGTTCAGTCACGCATTAGTTCAGTCACGCATTAGTTCAGTCACGCATGTCTTCAGATAATGTTGTGACGGGTTAGTGACCCGATCAAGACGTGTTTCTTCCGTCAAAAATCTGCGAAGGATGTGCCATCAAACACATCAGACTGCGGAGCGCCGCGGCTCTACGCTTTTCTGCCGGTCTAGACAAAACCGCCCGGGGGTCAGTCTTCACACCTTCGAATAGCAAGAGTTAATATTTCTTTGCCATCTGACGTACAGCGTAGTTGGTTGCTGTGCAGTGGAGCGGTAAAACGGCGCACCGTTCGGGACCATTACCTCTCACTTCTGCCTGATAATGATGGTATTTGCAGCCGGAACCTCTCTCAAGAATTCTGACTGGAGGTGCCAATCAGTGGTGCAGAGCCACCGTCCCAGCCAACCAGGTCCCCCCCCCCTCCCACACATTTCCCACCACCATTCTGCAGTAGCGTTACAGCCATGACGAGTGGCTACTGACTGGGGAACAGGCATGGCTGTGACTGGGACACCCCCCCCCCCCCTACCACAGCTGGAATGTCAGACGATGCTTTGCTGCAGCGATTGTTAGGTGGAACGGCTATGCGGGCCGAATTAGTTTACTGCTCATCACAAATGACTAGCGAGGGCACGACTAACGGATACAGTATCATGAGTGGCTACCAACTAGCGGCCACTGGCGACTTTTTTGGTGTTAATGAATGGTTCTAATATACGATGTCGTCCTTTTCAGCGCCGATATGTCGATCGGGAACTATTTGTTTTCGAATTTGCATATTCCTTAGATCGTTTTTATCCTTGAATCCGTGAATCATTAATTCAGCTACTTTAGACTTCCAGTAATTTATCAGCCTATTTTAATGAGTTTTTCCGGCAGATTAAGTCGACCAGTCTTGTGAACAAAAGCCAGGGGAACAGCTTAGCTCAATCCAATTATGGAGGATCTCGGATGGTTCCAATCTCAGAGGTCCGGTGCAGTGTTATTTGGTAGCGTTACATTGCATGGGCCTTGCCTTCAGGCACTTCTATGTGCAATGAGGAGATACTCAGGTCATATTCCATGTTCCACAAGAGGCAATTTTCTTGAAAGGGCCAAGATCAGATTCCAACATGATCTGACTTCGATTCGTTCCTCCACATCCGCTATGGACCTCGCTATACACTGGCACTCCCGGCCGGCAGGCTATTGTCTATCACAGTTCAAGGTGTTGAGTCTAAAAGCGGCTGTGAAGGCAACGTGTTTATGCATAGGAGGGAAAGGGAGAAGAAATGGATATCGTTGTTAGGCACGGACATAGGTTCACGTGGGTTGAGCGCATGACTCGGGTGATGCACATAATTGTGACGTGTCACATCACATGACTACTAGACATGCAGACTATAACGCTTTAGCACGCCAAAGGTGCTAAAAGTGGTGTGCGATAAAGTGTCCGGCCTCCTTCACTCAGAGTTAATTAAACCTGGTCTTGTAATGTTCATTTCTGACAACCTTCACCTTCATATTTTCTTTGAACATCTACGCTTTTTCGTAGTTGTTGCATGGCTGGTCCTTCGCCGGTACCGGTCTAGCCGGCACCGGCTAAGGGCCAGCCAGACATTCGCCGGTCACGTAGCTATGTCGTCATGAGATGCGACCCGCGCGACGTGCAATCCGAAGCCCGGCAACCGCGTGGTCGTGTTAGATCTACGGATGGTGCCGAGTGGAACGGTTGTATTGTGGCATGAACTGAAAAAGGGTTGTGCCACAGCGTGGCATCGATGCTAATTGAACAATTCGGCACAGTGCATTCCAGTGTGAGATACCTGCATCATATTCGGTAGATGAGCTCGATTTGGGCAACATTGCAGCCAATGTCGGCTGAATTAAATTGCTTTGCAATGCACATGCGTCGAAATTGGAGGCACTGTTTGCACAAACAGCCTCCTCGGGTGAATATGCAGAGCGTGCCCTAAATTGAAATGTAATGTAGCGAATTGTTAAAAAGGATTTTATTTCTTTCTAAAGTGCCTCCAGTTCCACAGAAATTGGACGGAATAAATAAAGCGCATGGCATGAATGACTGACAAGGGACAGAAGGTGTGGCCGGCCCTCCAATTTCCTGCCGCATTATGATGGCAAAACCTGTGCCCGTAGCACAGAAGCCTCAGCTCGCCTCTTGCCCTCACTCGTAGCCACTCATAGCCGCCCTCACTCGTACACATTGTACTCAATAGCGTCTAGTGCTGATGTAATGTAGAAGAGGCCGACTGATGGCTGCACTGGCCAACTAATCCCAAGGGTGGAGCAGTCGCGTGTTATGTGCAGTTAGTGGTTACGCAGCACAGTGGTGGCAGCTCGGTACCAGCTCGGTTTGATCCAGCGCTGGTTTGAATTCTTGTTTGGCCAAGAAGAAAGAGCCTAGCTGCCTGCTCCCCACTCATCAGACTCGTTGGCTCAAAGGCACCTGACTAAGACTAGGGAAAAACCACGCGCCAAAAGTGATGTACCTCGCCGGTACAATAAAATGCTCTACAGCAAAGGACAAACAACAAACAAAGAAAGAAACAAGATACCCAAAACAAACAAAATATATTCCCAGTAAAGTGCAGACAAAAGAAATCAGCTAGCTAACTACTGACCTTGTTGCTTGGTGACTACGCAATTCTCGCAATGCGGAGACCGACATCCCCTCCTCGCCCACTTAGTTCTGTGGTAACTTCCATACAATTTAGGACATCGCTCTCCATTTTTGAACACCTATCCTGTCAACGAGGGCACCCCACAACAAATGCTCCGGACTGTTTATTACGATCGCCGAGATATGGCAGACTAGTCAAAACCAGCTCAGCCCTTCTTTGTCTATATTCTGGTTTTTTTTACGTACATTGAAACATTTGCATTAACTAGATCGTAAAAATGAGTAAAAAGTTCAAATAAGTGTGTGCGTGTGTAGTTGGGATTTTCGGGCGCGTCACCGGCTTCGGCTATATTGCGCCCATAACAAGTTCAATATGAGTGAGTGCATATGCATATCACCTAAAATGCCACACAAAAATTAAATCAAATACTAGTGTCACCAGCTGAACTGAAGAATCAAACTGTGCAAAAAAGGTGCTATGCACAGCTTCAGTTAGTTGACCTTTGGGCGCCTCGACTACTGTGGTCATTCTGCGCCCGGTTAATGTGGTTGAATAACCGAGGCATAATTGACACATTTGATTCCTTATATTGCTCATGTTTCGCGTTAATATCTGATCAGGCCCCGGATAAATGATCTGAACCGTCCTCAGAATGGATATTTTAGAAGCGCTCCAGAGGGTAAAATTCCAATAATTACGAAGGAAAATGGCTAGATCAGTGTTTCCAAGGCGGACGACGGTGTCAGTTTCGTTCCAAATACAACAAGTGGGGTAAGGACATTTTGGATGTGTCGGGTCTGGGATTGTTTTGCAAAAATAAGTGAGTGGAACATAACCAGATCATCTCCAACTATTAACATCGAGCTTATCGGATTGGCTTGCGTTGATGTTAGATCCTACCTTTTCTTGACAACAATGTATTTCGAAGTGGTCAATTTCAGCAGTTCATCTCATAGTTATCAATCATTGACCTGGGCCTGATCGGTGACATTGACCTGCATACCTGACATCGTGTCAGACTATGTCTATATTTTGCATATCTATATTACTGCACCCCGACATTACATGCTTCACTGTCAATGTCGGGAAACAACGGCAACGACCAAGTGACTGACTGCACCCCGACATTGACCTATCTGACCCGAAGTCAAACGTCAACCAAAAGAAGAAGATAACAAATTATTCAGTACACCTGAACGCTGAAGGACGGAGCGAAGTCACGTAGTGTATTCAATTCTCTTTCTAGGCGGGAGCAAAGTTAGCGGAGTCAAACTGACCCTGGCCGCAATTTGGGAGCTGAACGTTCTGTCATACTGTGAAAACTGCGCAACAACACAAATGTCAGTCATTAGCCAACTGCAGGTGAATGGATCCTCGACAGCATGACGGAGTACCCCTCAAGTTAGGTGGTTTCCTGAAGCCTGAATGGATCTCCTGCAGCCCATGAAATGCCCCTGCTGGTTAACAAAAAGAGAAGTTGATTGCAATTGCTTAGTTGTCCCACACAACCTCACCACCTGCACGGTAGGATGAAAGCCAGCGCTCCGCCTGTGTCTAGTATCCGTGTTATATTGAACACTCGGTTGGACTGAGTGAGCTCAGCGCAGAGGTCACGGTATCTGCTGCACATCCTTCCATCCCCGCTATGAAATCGTTGCTGGTGGTCTGCCCCCAAGACCATGATGATTCATTTAACACGCGCCCTGGAGGGCCTCTGAAAATTACGCGCACTGGAGGGGGGCGGGTTCCACCCCCTCTAAGATTTCGGCTCCTATTAAAGCTGGAGTAACGAAATTCGCAGGGTGGATGGGTACGGTAGTGAACTCTATTGTGTGCAAGTTTAATGTCCTTAGGTCAGCATCTTGAAGATCAAATGAGATCACATATATCAAAATTGTCTTGTTTTGCGTGGCTTGGCTTGTCATTGTTATGGATCGCTGTGATTGTGTTTAAATGCTCCACAATTGACATCAATGATGTTTTGAGCATTACTAATGGTGCAATACAGATGCTAGATCCGGAATTTGACCTCAGGTCACCTATATAGCAGCACTATATCAGGTCAGTTACCTGTTCCAGTTACCGGAACCGGGCCGCCCGCCCGACTGCTCCGTCGGGCAGCTCGGCGCAATCGGCTTTGCGAAGAATGGAGTGAAGGACATGAATAAAGTATGGAAACGCTTAGGTACACAATGACAAACAGTAGTTTTCAGAATGTTTGGGAGTAACATGCAAAGCGACATCAATCGCATGACAGTCATTTGCATTTATGACAACATTCCAGTTGACCAAATTTGGTTCCATTAACCTGTCATGAACTTGACCTGACTTGACCTCGGTGACCTAACATGACCTTGAAACTATATAGAATAACAATATACATCAAACAAGTCGCTAGTGTTGCCAATAACACTTCTATTTTGTCAATATACGGGAAGCGCATCAGCGCCGATTTTTGTGGTCTGGCGCTACGAAATGTTTTGACTTTAACGGCGCCTAACTCTAAAAATTTCGACCGATTTCCGTTTTTCTTGCTTTAAACGACGCGCCGGTCACTTCTAAGCAGGTACGCAAAAATGGCGTACATCGACCGGTAAAATCTGGAGTTATGTACAAAACTGGAGGGGTGGGCGGATTTCGCCCCCTCCAGTGCGCGTGTTAAGTAATCCAGTCCGAGAAAAATAAACCCACTCGCTACTATGCCGAAATATATTAGAGAGGCGTCAAACATTATCTCTACCCTTGGTGTGTCACCTATATATTGACTAAATGTAATCGGATTCTCCATTCTAAGCACGATTAGTCCTACCGTAATTGCCCACTTCTTCAACCCGCCTCAAACAACGTGTCGCCACCCGACGCGCACGCCGACCCTGGACAGCCGGACCGCACATCATCGTAGCCGGGCGGTCAAGCCGAACGCCAGACGCAGCCGAGGCGGGCGGAGGGGGGGGGGGCGTCCATCGCCCCGGTGACGGCCCAAGCGGCGGCCAGACGGCACCATGTGTGGACAGACGGCGCCATGTGTGGACAGACGGCGAAGGAGCGCCGAGCGACCGGCGGAGTATGCACGGCCACCAGTGTGCACGGAATGGTGGAAGGTAGAATGCCCGCCCGGCTATCGGCCGACGGCGTCGCTCAGCCCGGGCCGATAGGGTCGGGCCGCTGCCGTCCCAGCGGCTGCGGAACGAGCAGCTGTGGTCCCAGCTGTTGTGGTCCTAGCTGTTGTGGTCCTAGCAGCTGCGGTCCCAGCAGCTGCGGTCCCAATGGCTGTCCGGCGAGGTGGCTTAGCAGTGATCGCTATTCCCAATCTCCCCGTCCTGTGAGGACATGTCAGTAGTATCAGACGCCGAATCCGGCGAGGGAGGCGCCCCTCCCCTTTGATGGATCAACAATTTTTACCAGCTGTGATACCAATGTCTTGCAAGGGGCGTTCCAATTTCCTCTGTGCCTTACAAATGCAAACATGCAAACAGCCACATGCAATCAGCCAAACTCCTTGAAGACATTGTGCGGAGTGGCGTACCAGCAAGCCTTACATCCCCTCCCTGTGCTGGCGCCTGAGCTCCGCTACGGCCCCGTGAGGTCGTGTCACCACGACGTCGGTCGGTGTCAGCGGGTGGGCCGTACCGCCCTGGCCAGTCCGGCACCCATATCCCGTTCCGACCTGGTGAGGTAGCATTCGTTCCTACGCGTTGCCACATTCTCGAAAACGCCGCGCGTCGGGCCATTCGTCAGGCTTCAGTCGTTCGGACCGCGCCGCAGAGGCCTGGGGGACGGCTTGTAGCCGGTAGAGCCTGCCAGCTCGGGCGAATCCGCTGTACGGACTTCGGTCTCCCACGAATGCCTATAGGCCTTCGTCTTGCATAGGCTAACCGCCTTAGTCATTGATGATATATCATCAACCGTCTGTGTCTGCAAGACGGGTAAGTCATGGGACTTACCCGGTAATGAACTATGCTAAGGTGCTCTGATGTTTTCGAAGCATCCCAAATATATTGCAAGCATGCTCTTGCATGTAAAATGTAAATCCATGACGACTGAACTATGTGATGGGCACTCCCTCAAGGAGAGACGCTGCTAGCAATATTAAAGCGGTGTTGTTTATGCAACTTGAATGGGCCTCCCAACGCGAAATTTCTGCGCCCATTGTGTCCAGCTTTTCGCCACTCTCGCAGGTTTTTAAGCATACATCACTCAAACCCTCGTTGGCTGACCAATACTTGTATGTCAATGACAATGTCTTTGAACACTGGAGTGATGGAAAATAACACGAAGAACATTTTTCCTTTAAAAGGAAAATAACTCCTCGATAAGTCTAGAGAGCTCTGTTGAAGCGAAAATGTACCAGAGTTGGACTTGTGCTTTGCAATCCTGTATGTGAAGAGGGAAATTCTTTGGTAATCAAATACGGAGGGGATATTTTCCTTGAAATCCGTGACATTAGACCCTCAGATCGTACGTTCTAGTGAATATTCAGCACTTTTTCACATGCCAGAAATTGTCAAACGACAACATACAACTTCCAAATGAGAAAAATGGCAGGACAATTTTCTTGAGAAAATAATATTCTGGATGCCAAAAAGACCCAGGAACAATACGTTTTTCCAACACTGCATTGTGGCACCATGTCCAAAATATGTATACTCGTCGGCTGTAATATCACCATAAATTCAAATACTAGGTCAGTTTTTTGGCCGGGATGCAAGACCCCGGTGTTCCAAGCTTGTCAGTGGCCCGAACGATTGCTTTGTAAGCAACATCTACTTCCGGTTTTCACTCATGCATAAACTGTTCTATTGTTTTTATTGATTTAGTGCCACGTAGGTCGACAAGGGCGCCATTTGCCTCTTTTTTAATCAACATTTGGTGGATATACCATGGTCGTGTGCACGGTTGTTATTGATGCCCATCACATCGGTATGGTTTTTAACCTCGCTGCCAGCATCTTTGAGTTTGTCGATGCAATACGTATAGCGAGACGTGACCCCACGCTAATTGTCATTTTGCACCTCTTTGCAGACATGGTTTTTACTAGTTGTGACGATTATTGTTCTGAAGTGCAAAAATGTGCATGGTCTTTACGGTTTGCATAGCAAACAATGACACTTTTATATTCTACTTACTTTTTTGATAAACGGAATTGAACATTTGTACACGTATTTACGTCTCGCACCCAACCGGCAATTGATTTGGACGCAAGGCCTGCCACATTTCACACTGCCAGATTTCATAAGACATGACATTGGTGAATCGGAGAGTTCAACTGATAATTGAAGGGAATCAGCCCCCAAAGCTCTTTCCTCTTCCCCAATGGCAGATCTGTGTGCGACGCTCTTGGTTACATGTCTTTATTGGCATACTGTTTTCTATTATACCAATAATGGCGTACAAAACCCGACCTCATGCACCAATGTGAAGGCAGTAAGGAACTCGCACCGCATCGTATACACCAATCACCGGAGCGCGATACTTGCGCGGAGGGTTTACCCTGGAGACTGCCATGCGAGGCGCCGCGGCCGCGAGCCGCCGCCCCCTGGCGGCGCGCGGCGGACCAGTGCGGCGGACCAGCGAGGCGCGACACGACCCACCGGCAGTAGGCAGCGCGCGGCCGCCGCGGAGGGTGCGTCGGGCGTTAGGTCCGCGCGGCGCGCACAGCAACGACGTCGCTCAGGCTCCGCCGTTGATAAGGTAGGTGATGCTGGTGACAATAGACCAGAGTTGTGGGTGGAAAGTCTGATTATCGCCCAGGTCGACGAGCTCTGGACCTGAACACCGGCTAGGGCAGCGAGTTAGGCCTGGTCACCGCCCGGCTCAGTGGACTCTTGGCCTGATTCCTGCCCAGGTCGGTGGACTCTAGGTCTGATTACCGTCCAAGGCGGTGGGCTCGAGGACTGATTACCGCCCAGGTCGGTGGGCTCGAGGTCTGATTACCGCCCAGGTCTGCACGCGGGAGCTCAATTGCGGCGGCATGATTGCAGTCGTCGACAGTGGCCGGGTCGGGGGGCGGAGGGCGGCGGCATCAGTGTCGCTGTTGCAGAACGCCCACCGCTGACACTCTGCGCGGCCGTCACCACACCGCGCGTCCCGACCGCGCCACCGATCAGCTCGCACGGTGCCGGCGTGCTGACAGGCGTGCTCCCACGCGTGCTCCCACGCGTGCTCCCGCGCGTGCTCCCGCGCGTGCTCCCACGCCTGTCACAGAGCGGACTCCCGTGACCGCCGAGAACGGCACGCCGCCCGCCCACAAATCGCCGGCCGCGGCGGCGTGCGCGCGCCAAGTGCACGCAGCTGCGGGCAGTTTGGCACGCGCCCGTCCGCGGCGGACCTCGGCAGACACTCATCCAGCGTGTCTGCCGGGGCGGGGGCGGGGGCTGGGGCGGGGGCGGTGCTCGTGACGCCGCGCAATCGGCCGGCCGAGGCTGCACGTCGCGTCGCCGCTCGAATCCCGGCTCGCGCCGTGTCAGTCGCTGAGCCGCCGCGTCTCGGGGGCTCTCCAGGGCGTGCGGGCGGTGTATCCCGGGTGTCCAGGGCGCCCGCCAGGGTGTCCGGAGTGCCCGCCAGGGTGTCCAGAGTGTCCGGCGGCCGAGTGGTGCGCCACTGCACGGCTACATGACGACACGGCACGTCTCCCGCCGCGCCGGCGCTCACTGTTTATGTACCGAATGTAGTCGTCTCCACAAGCGGAGTCTGTGACACATGCGTCTGTTTTTCCGCCACGTGTTTGGACTATAATTGCGGCGTCCTGGATTATTCCTGGATTATCCCCCGCCAGATCGCTGGCCGCGATTTGGCGGGGGACGAGACCCTGCGGACCCCCGACCCCCGACCCCCGACCCTGCGGACCCCTGACTCCTGACCCCCTGTGTTGGGATGTCTTGTGGTGACTTCGGTGCTGCCAGACTGGTGGTGTGATGCGAGTCCAAAGGTGGTGGCACCGGTCTACGCCGGTGGATGTTGTGGCGCTGCGTCGATTGCTCGATGAGATTACGATGCTTTCTGGCATATTTTGATGATTGGAGCGGGCAGGGAGCACACGTACGTTATCTACGTTTTTTTCCCTGGGTGCTGTTGTGTATGTATGTGTATGTGCGCGTCGCGTACCCCTGTGACCACACGCATTGGTGTGGTGACAGGGCGGTCAAACACGCATTGCGGTGGCCGGTAACCACACGTGTTTGGGTGGTGAAACACACGTATTTGGGTGGCTACACGTATTTGGGTGGCCACACGCATTTGGGTGCCCACACGCATTGTTCATCTCCGTGGCGCATTTACTTGCCGCTTGTAGCCTGACTTCAGCCGTAGTTCGAGGCGTAGAAGCCAAGTGTGCAGAGGGGTAGCCCTCTCTTCATCCCCCCACCTTGCTCAGCATTGATCCTGTAATCTTCGCATGGAAAGAATAGACTTCAACAGGGCTTTACCACCCTCCCATCCTCCTGTAAACTTTGGAGCACTTACTGCAACCCTGTGTTGGTGGCACCCCTGGCGCGAATGGCGCCATACATGTCGCCCCCCCCCCCGCGTGCCCTAATACGGCGGACCGCTTCGTTTCTATGCGCCGACACCAGCCCACGGCCAATTATGTGTCGGCCGATGCAGGGCCCACCTCCGGCGTGCAGATTCCAAACCCCAAACGTCACATCTCCGTGACGCGGCAGTTCAGCAGGGAGTGCACGGTGGTGCCGCACTGATCACCCGCACCGCCATACACGGCCTGACGTACGGTGCCGTGATGGACCGACATTCTTGGCGAGCCGTGTTGCAGAACAGTTCCCGCTAACGTGGAATAAGCGTAATGAGAAATGACCGAGAGCCAACGCAGCGGCGATAACGCTGGAGTGAGCCACGTGCAGGTGGGCCGCGCTCACCTGCTGCAGGAGACTGCGTGCACGCGACACCATGACTGCCGCCAGATGATGTGCACGGGGATGGTGCACGGTGCTAATCACGCCCGAGTGTACGGCGTGCAGTGCGCTATTGCGCGGCACGGCAGTGACTTCTATAATTGAATGCTCCTTGTTGCACACGATAGCATCGCGTTGCAATAACGCGTTAACATCGCTCACTCCCCGGCGTCCTGTTGTTCTCCTCGCTGCCGGCCATCGTGCACAACTGTCGCGGTGCCCCAAGTGGCCCCAGCCGTTGGAGAGCATGCTGCACTGTGCACAGTTCGACCTCCACCAGGGTGCACACTGCACGCTATGTTCAGCGTCGCTGCAATGCGGCTCTCTCCGCTGTACCAGCATGTCAGCATGTTCGGGCCACGTTTATGCAACCCCAACGACCTCGGCCTTAGTTCTCATTGAAGACATCGACAGTGCTTGTGTTTGACTTGGCCGGTCACCAGTGCTCCCGGGCTGGTTCCGCTCCCGCGGTGTACGACTGGCTCTCGACCCTGTGCTGTTCAGCTGCTGCAGCTGCTTCAGCTGCTTCAGCTGCTTCAGCTGCTTCAGCTGCTTTAGGTGCTTCTGACCCCGTGCATGCTCGAGTGATGCCGGACCGTGCGGTGTTCACATGGTTCTGTGTCCTGCGATTCTTGACTGGATTTGAGCTGGTTCTAGTTAGTTATTAGGGCTTTAGGGCGCATCGACTTGAGCCGGTTCTAGATAGTTATTAGGGCTTTAGGGCGCATCGACTTGAGCCGGTTCTAGATAGTTATTAGGGCTTTAGGGCGCATCGACTTGAGCCGGTTCTAGATACGTGCGTGGTCTCAATCCTTTGCTGCTCAATCGGTGTGTGTAAGTGCTCGATCGGGTCCAACAGGTTCTGTAATCCTCAATTGGGTCCTCAGTTAGATCCCACAGGTTCTGTAGTCCTCAGTTAGGTCCTCAATTAGATCCAGCAGGCTCTGTAGTCCCTGTAGTCCTCAGTTAGGTCCTCAGTTAGGTCCAGCAGGTTCTGTAGTCCTTAGTTAGTTCCTTAGTTAGGTCCAGTAGGTTGTGTGGTCCTCAGTTAGGACGTATACTTCGACAAGCGCTTCCAGTGGGCAAATTTGTACCACTCAGGGTGTCAAATTTTTGTCACGAAACTATTGGCTTTATTTATATTCACAAAGTCCTTAACGGGTAGGTATATCCCTTTAAGGACGTTTGTAATAGTTTAAATCACCTAATTACGCTACCAATATACCTGGACTTGTGAGAAAGTCATGCAGTCATTAAAACTCACAAACCATGGTATTCATTGATACTTTTAAAGCTAAAATTATCATGTCATAGGTAGCTAAAATAAGTGAAAACTTTGTTTAGCATAGTAAATTGATAGAATATTAATATCGAATGCAGGTCTGTTTCTAGTGGTATTACTTGTAGTTGGATGGAAACTTCTTCTTTTTAATCGGGATTAGGTAATCACGTTTAGGACATGCCACAGCGTTGTATGCTACACTAGTGCTATGTATGCCGAAACGTGATCTGTAAAGATAATTGCTGTCCGACGAGCTCTCATTTTCCCGTCTCCTCCGTTGCAATAACACGGAAATATACGGCTGCAAAGACCGAGAATACTTTGTATTATCTCACTGGCCCTGACTTTCCCCAACAGTTTTCCTGGTATTTTTGCGTGTTCCTGCACTGATAGGAACTTGCCAACCCGTCCGTAATTGATGATAAATGACGTTCTTAAGCCTTAGCTGTCTTATCCTCTATTTTTCAATCCGCTGGGACATTTCCTTGAATTGTCTGATATCTGTATCCCTGAAAGTTAGCCCAAAGTTAGAAAATGATGTGCTCAATTAACTGGTACTATGTGAGGTATCCTATTCCATATTAGGCTACTAACCAAAAGATCGCCTGTTTATGCGATGTTTATATGGGTGGATGCATTTTTCCAATGAATTCTCAGAACCGAGCAAAACTCAAATACAACTACAATCCTGCCTGACTTTTCAAATCGGATATGCTTTTCCAGCGAAGACAATAAGAATTATTTTCAACTTCGAACGAAGGATCAAACAATCGAAATTCTTCTTCATCCGTCAGGTGTTGAAGCTACGTTCAGCCAGCCTTTGCTACATGATCATTCCCATCAGGACAGGACATGTGATATATGGGACCATGGGACCATGGGACACATATGGGACCATGGGACACATATCACATATGAACGTTCCTCAGTACCTCTTGCTGATTTGCAACCACCGAAGATACATTGTTTTTGTATTATCTGCCAACTTGGAGGCAACCACGCCACGGTGTCACTGTATCCGTCTTGCTTTCTGACAACTTCCCCGCGGCCTTTAGCCGGGCCTTGGACCACGTCAGGCTGTCGCCAAAACTAGGTCAGCTGACGAATTATCTCGACAAAATGGCATTCGCCTTCGATGTCCAGTTTCCGCAGCCATGACGTTGCGCATGGTGTCATCAGTCCTTTCTTTCATGACCAGCTCCCGTGACGCTTATTGGTGCTGACAAAATCCAGCAGCGAATACAGACAAGGTCCTGGAAACCTGCTGCACATGAAATATTCATCGGAGAACGACATAACGGGCGCCGCTGGAACATTCCAGACGATAGGCCAGCGTGTGCCAAACACAGCTAGCACGGGCTGCAGATGCACTGTTGCCAACACAACAACTGCAAATTAAAAGCGATGGCAAGAGTTAGAATGTCCTTGGGGTAGGCGTCTTTGATGAGATGCAAGTCCATATTATAGGTCACGGGTCAGGCCCAAAGAAAGCTTCGAACATATTTCGCAGCAAACCTTCCTTTGCACGCGCCGGTATGCATGGTTTATAATGAGTTCTGCAGTGCGAGATGCGAATATTTGCAATACCTGGATGCCATTACCCACTGGATGATGATTGCCCACGCAACATGGATATCATTGTCCAGCTACCGTCTCCGGCATACTCACGACATTCACAGCTCGGAGCCTGACTGTAAGCGCAAGCGCGCACCAGCGTACCTTTTGACACCTCGTATCGTCATCGTACATGATCCAACACATGGATGCTATCCACGCGGTCACACGACGGCCACGCCCACATTTCTACCGGGCCAGTTTTTGCTCCCGCTGCTCGGCCGATACCAGGCGACATATGGACTCCGGTACAGCCAGACCGGTACCGACATATGGACTCCGGTACAGCCAGACCGGTACAGACATATGGACTCCGGTACAGCCAGACCGGTACAGACATGGACTCCGGTACAGCCAGACCGGTACAGACATATACTCCGGTACAGCCAGACCGGTACAGACATATACTCCGGTACAGCCAGACCGGTACGGACATATACTCCGGTACAGCCAGACCGGTACGGACATATACTCCGGTACAGCCAGACCGGTACAGACATATACTCCGGTACAGCCAGACCGGTACAGACATATACTCCGGTACAGCCTGACCGGTACAGACATATACTCCGGTACAGCCATACCGGTACAGACATATACTCCGGTACAGCCAGACCGGTACAGACATATACTCCGGTACAGCCAGACCGGTACAGACATATGGACTCCGGTACAGCCAGACCGGTACAGACATATACTCCGGTACAGCCAGACCAGAAGCGGTGGCCCCGCCTGCACGCCGGTTTTATGTCTTGTCCCGGCGTGCAATACAAATCGGCGGCCGAATGTGACGTCAGACGGGCTCTGGCACGTCCACGTCACGGGTCACACGTGACAGAGGAGCCAAAACGCGTGTCGTCTCTTGATCTTGATCTGATGAATGCTGCTGGCTCGGTAGCGATTCCCAGCAATGTTATCGATCTGATGAATACTGCTGGCCAGGTAGCGACTACCGCCATCGCTACCGATCTGATGAATACCGCTGGCTAGGTAGCGATTACCACCAATATTACGGATCTGGTGAATACCGCTGGCTAGGTATCGATTACCACCAATATTACGGATTTGATGAATACCGCTGGCTGGGTAGCGATTACCAACAATTCGGAGAAAAACCTTCCGACTTCACGGTCTGTCCAGCTAGATTCCCCCAAAACGAAATCCGCTGGCTGGAAAATTTCGGTGAAGCCAACAAAATACTTCATCTTCAATCACATTTCGTAGGCACGTAACCCCTCCGCCCCCAAGTGAAAACCATCGAACAAATCTCTGGCATCCTGCCATGTTCAGCAACACCGAACTTAGAAGGTAGGGGAACTGAGAAGGTGGGGGAACTTAGAAGGTAGGGGAACTGAGAAGGTAGGGGAGCTTAGAAGGTAGGGGAACTGAGAAGGTGGGGGGAACTGAGAAGGTGGGGGAACTTAGAAGGTAGGGGAACTTAGAAGGTAGGGGAACTTAGAAGGTAGGGGAACTGAGAAGGTGGGGGAACTTAGAAGGTAGGGGAACTGAGAAGGTAGGGGAACTTAGAAGGTAGGGGAGCTTAGAAGGTAGGGGAACTTAGAAGGTGGGGGACTTAGAAGGTAGGGGAACTTAGAAGGTGGGGGAACTTAGAAGGTGGGGGAACTTAGAAGGTGGGGATGTGCACACAAGTTCCGCGTTGGCTCATAATTTAGCTCACAAGAGGCTCACTCAGCCAACTGTAGGGTGAACGACGTAAACGACGAGGCTCCCGGAGGAACAGCTGATTAGTGAGCGTTGCATGACCTACCTTGGCCGATGCGACCAAAGGCCGTAAGAACTATGATGATACTAAAGGACCGCTGATCATTGTGTGTGCTCTCGTACTGTTTTCGTGAGATTTGCTCACACTGCGTGCGGTGCGTTCAGCTGGGAATAGGCTACTGCACTGGACACGGAACGGCTACGGTGACCAGCAGCTTGGAAACGGCTCGTCGCCGTCCCGATAGCTCAGTTTGTTGGGGCGACACGGGGTTCGAGTCGCTTCACGCGCTCCCATGGCCTCCTGCTGGTGTGGGGGGGGGGGGGAGGGCGTCAGTTGGCAACTGGCCTGATGAGGTCGGGGCGCTCGGCACCGGGGCGGCCGTGTCGGTGCATTGACGGCACGCTAGCTCTCTGTCGACATTCTGCCGTTGTGCTGGAATTCACGGATCGGGTGGTGGGATCAGGGCTGACACAACAAGCTCTGCTTGGCGCAGGACCCTGGCCAATACAGCCACCCCGACACAGGACCCTGGCCAATACAGCCACCCCGACACAGGACCCTGGCCAATACAGCCACCCCGACACAGGACCCTGGCCAATACAGCCACCCCGACACAGGACCCTGGCCAATACAGCCACCCCGACACAGGACCCTGGCCAATACAGCCACCCCGACACAGGACCCTGGCCAATACAGCCACCCCGACAAGAGGTCGCGCCAATCAATTTGTGTTGGGTGGTCGCTGAGGTTTTAGCTATTAGTTCAGATTATGCACCCTTGTGTATTGATTTCTTGTGGGGATTCAAATTTGGCTAACAATCGTATCATTAAGACTCCATATTCACTCCTTGAGTGCTGCAACGCGTTTGCTTCAAAAACTGGGCTTATCCTGCAGATGGCCTACACTTGCCCAAATATTTGGAGCTTACTACTGTGTCCTATCCCGGGATCATATCCAGCGTGTGAAGTACCCAGGATCCCTGGCCAGCGTCCTATCCCGAGGCCCTGTCAGTCTACCATCTGGTGTGCCCAGAAGTTCCGACCACTGGCTAGCGTCCTATCCCGAAATCCTGTCCAGTCTACCATCTGGTGTGCCCAGAAGTTCCGACCACTGGCTAGCGTCCTATCCCGAAATCCTGTCCAGTCTACCATCTGGTGTGCCGAGAATGTCCGACCACTGGCTAGCGTCCTATCCCGAGGCTCTGTCAGTCTACCATCTGGTGTGCCCAGAAGTTCCGACCACTGGCTAGCGTCCTATCCCGAAATCCTGTCCAGTCTACCATCTGGTGTGCCGAGAATGTCCGACCACTGGCTAGCGTCCTATCCCGAAATCCTGTCCAGTCTACCATCTGGTGTGCCCAGAAGGTCCGGCCGCCGGCCAGAGTCCCCACGGACCGGGCGGTGTCGTCGGCCGCGACACCAGAGGCCGACTGGACTGGCCTTCACTGGCTATCGGTGGACATCCGCGGACGGCGCACTGCGGCGCAGTTCGTCTCACGTGCGGCGCAGTTCGTCTCACGTGCGGCGCAGTTCGTCTCACGTGCGGCGCAGTTCGTCTCACGTGCGGCGCAGTTCGTCTGACGTGGGGTGCAGTTCGTCTGACGTGGGGTGCGGTTCGTCTGACGTGGGGTGCAGCTCGTCTTACGTGCGGCGCAGTTCGTCTCACATGGGGGTTACGGGGGGATTTTGGGGGGGTTTTTTGAGGGGGGTTTGGGCGCAGTTCGTCTCACATGCGGCGCAGTTCGTCTCACGTGCGGCGCAGTTCGTCTCACGTGCGGCGCAGTTCGTCTGACGACGTGGGGTGCAGTTCGTCTCACGTGCGGCGCAGACTTCAGTTGACGCTCACGCAGCCTACCCGGTGTCAGAACGTAGCCGGTGCTGCCCGCGAGTTACGGGCTCATCGTGTCCTTCTCGGGCGAAGGACATGGGAAGGTCCTTCTTGGGCGATGGACAGCTCGATGCGGGGCTCACGGGCTCCGCGCACCTCCCTCGCGCGAAGGCAAGGTCACAATTGGCAGTTGGATGTGGCGCTCATGGGCTCCGCGTACCTGCCTCGCGCGAAGGTCAGGTCACAATTGGCAGCTGGATGCGGGGTTCGTGGACTCCGCGTACTCTCCGGGCGTAGTTCAGGTCATAATTGGCAGCTAGATGCGGGGCTCACGGGACTCCGCGTTACCACCGTGCTCAGGTCGGGTGACGATCGCGCGGGGTTCCGCGGCGTGACGTGACGGAGATCTCCTCAATTTCGCTGTCGGTCGTGACGAACCGTGACAGTCTGCGGCGCGCGTGCGTGTGCCCATTCACGGCGTACTCACGAGCGCGCTCACGCAAACACCGTCGTTAACTCGACGACGCCCGTACGCGAGCTTATTCGCCGGGCAGAGCTGTCCGGGACCAGGTACATGCGGCAGCTCTGCTGGTCGGACAGTGGTGGCGATGTCGGTACAGAGAGACCAGGTACAGCACATGCGGCAGCTCTGCTGGGTAATGGTGACAGTGTCGGTACACCGAGACCAGGTACAGCACATGCGGCAGCTCTGCTGGGTAGTGGTGGCAATGTCGGTACAGAGAGACCAGCTACATGTGGCAGCTCTGCTGGTCTGACAGTGGTGGCGATATCGGTACAGAGAGACCAGGTACAGCACATACGGCAGCTCTGCTGGACAGTGGTGGCGATGTCGGTACACGGAGACCAGGTACAGCACATGCGGCAACTCTGCTGGACAGTGGTGGCGATGTCGGTACACGGAGACTAGGTTCAGTACATGCGGCAGCTCTGCTGGGCAGTGGTGGCAGTGTTGGGGATGATGAAGGCAGCGGCCACCGACCGCCGGTCGGTATCTGTAAACACGCCGGTGGCCGGCCCCTCGCCTGAGCAAATAGACAGCTCCACCGTAACTACTGCTGAGGCATGCAACGCTGTCGTGGCCCGGCTTTCATGAGCAGCGCATGTTGAGGTCAGCATGGGCACAGCCTCCTCCCCTCCCCCATCATGGTTCTCTGTCAGTCGGTTTACTCTGCTTGGGGCTCTGCATGTATATACTATGTCTGACCGACAGACGGCGGGACACTATGGAAGAGTTGATCTGACTTCTCCCAGCTCAGAGGCAGTTGCATTGTCGTCATTATTTTCTTTTTTTGTTATTTTCTAGGAAGACGTTGACGGTTGCGACTGGATGCCATTGTAAACTGAAAGCAAATCCGCAGCATGCGCAGTTTTTTTACCGCATTATATTTCTGACGGCAGACAGCCAAATGCGTGTTGTTTTGTTGGTTTTTTTTTATTAACTTCTTAATGTAGGCTATGAAATGGAGCGAGGTCATTTTCAAAAACAGGCACGCTGAAGAGAATAATCAGCGGCACTTGAACTTGAAGGAACTGATATCCTCACCAGATGGTACCTAGTCCGTAGTCGCCATAGATATCGAAGCAGCGACTTGTTAGCGATCTTCACGGTAGCAGAGAGCGATTCTTAGCGACATTCCATGTGGCAGTTTCCAAGCCATCACCTCCCCCCGCCCCCACTCACTGAGTAGTTTTAAAAGATGATAGCAATAAAATCCGAGCTGAGGGATTGCTTATTCCTCTTACGACATTGGGACTTCTATGTCAGAGATTGCCTAGTCCTCGTACGACATTGGGACTTCTATGTGAGAGATTGCCTAGTCCTCGTACGACATTGGGACTTGCAGCCGAGAGATTGCTTGTGCTTCTGGACATTGTGACTCCTAGCTGATATATTGTGCATTCCTCTTACGACGTTGAGACTTCTAGCTGATATATTTCATATGCCTCTTACTATATCGGAACTTCTAGCTGAAGTATTTCCTGTGCCTCTGATGACATTGAGACTTCTGTTCGTCCAGGCACCGGAGCTTTTGGAACAATTGGAAGAGGTGAAATTGGATTAGTCGCTTCACGTTGAGCTCTACCTTCGTGCCACAATTTATGCATCCATTGTGATGTCAAATCATGGAAGTGTGAACGAACTGCTTTTTGTTCATTAGTGACATATTAACAAACACAACATACCTCGGTTTTATTTTGGACACCACCAAGCAGAGGCGTGCAAATACTGTGTAAAAGTGGGGATTTATTTCGTAAATACTCTGTAAAAGTGGGGGTATATTTCGTCTCATAAAGCGCGCATTTAAGATCACGTGAAATTGGAGGTGATCACATTGACCCCCACCCCCCACCCCACCCCTCGGTTTTTACATCTACACCACCACTTTTTGGCTACTCACCTACGTCCCACCTGCCACCTTTCCTCCCCACCTGCTAGCCTACTCACGCCTCCGTCCGCCTCTGACGTGGGAACTAACATGGCAACTGGCTGCATCGTGCAAGCCATCCTTGACCCGGGCGTTGGGGATGATCCCGGCCAGTAGCGCCGAGCCAACTCCGGATGTGGACCGGGCCAATGGAAGGCCAGACCGGCTGACCGCAAGCCGGCGTGGGCGAGTGGACGAGTTTGAAGACCACTTGCTGAGTGAGCTGCACGCATCGTTGCAGACAGGTGATACGCCAGCAGGTAGTTGTGCAGAATGGACGGAAGTCACGCTCCGACTCGGTGGCCGGTGGACACAACAGTTTACTTGAGCAGGCCTCTGCTACACAAGCATGGCATAGAAGTGTTGATAGGTCGCCTGAGGTTGGTTGTCATACCAGTTTCTGAGGTCGGGATTCCTTGAAGAAGGGGCGTCACACACCCGCGCTTTAGTTCCGACTCTGTAGCTTACAAACAGCTACCAACAGGCTCTGTTGTGTCGGCACCTCTGTGTCTGCGCTTTAGTTCCGACTCTGTAGCTTACAAATGCTACCAACAGGCTCTGTTGTGTCGGCACCTCTGCGTCTGCGCTTTAGTTCCGACTCTGTAGCTTACAAATAGCTACCAACAGGCTCTGTTGTGTCGGCACCTCTGCGTCTGCGCTTTAGTTCCGACTCTGTAGCTTACAAATAGCTACCAACCTTAGGCGGCACGACTGCAACCTGTTGTGCCGGCACGACTGCACATTCGTTGTGATGTAAAGCACGTACTAATGCTAAACAACCATTGGCTGCTTGATTGCTTGCTTGACTCTGCTTCAGATGCAGGTGCCTTACCGTTATTTGGCAAACCCCAACAATATTGCCTTATTTTTGCACGATGTAGCTCGAACTGAAACACGGAAGTACTGCTGCAGAATGAAGGTGTGTGTCGGTACTGGCCCCGTGCACATCCGTTGGCCTCACGGTATTGTTTTAAGCTCCAAGTTCCCGAGACAAAAAGAGCTTGCAAATCCGCCAAGTGATTTCAAATGCTGCGACCTATGACGCGGCAGATCTGACAAAACGTCACCCCCTCTGGTGGCCTTGCAATGGTTGCCTCCGCTTGTCGTTTAATCATTGAAACTCGGTCGACACTTCATGAATATATCGGTGCCCAGCTCTTCCGCCCTCGTTCCGTGGGATATGTAATGTAGCACAGCATCTCAGTAAATGCCAAGACAGCAACTCGATATCAATGTACAGGCTGGAAGATAAGTTACATTGAAATTTCCGTGAAGTAGCGATGTTCACATCACGTACCTCTGTATGATCTCAAATGTATTCGGCTGCCCCCTGGGCACGCGCCAACGTGCGAAACGCGTGCAACACGGATCGGGAGGGCCGGCACAAAGGCGGAAATTATGTGTTTAGACATGTGGTTATGTCTTACAAACGGCTACGTACAAACAAACGGTGCCTCCTGCGCGCTGTCGGACACGTTAAGCAACGTGTTGAAAAATGTGCGTGGGCAACGTGTCCCGCGGGGTCGGCCTCAGACCGTTCAGGGGCCGTGTCGAGCGCCTGCCAGCAATGTTGTGATGTATGAGACGACCACGGCCTGTTTACTACTACACCGTGCCTGGGGCGCCGTCCAGAGTCGTCGCCAACTGCTGCGGTCACGATGGAGGTGCACATTTGTCTGAAGGCGGATCCACGTCGGTCCTGCACGTTAGATTACCACCGATGCTGCTGGCTACAGCTTGGGCTGGCGCGGCAGCGGCTGGCGGACAGCGGCAATTTGACACAGCTGCTCGTGAGCCAAAGCTAGCCGTGATTTATCGTGCAGCACAAGTTCTTGAAAAGCAGTATCGGAACTATTTCAAACCCTTGAGGTTGAGCATTTATATTCGTACGACACATAAAACACCGGTATTCGTAAAGAATAGGCCCCAACCCCCTGCCGTTTCAATAATATTTTCCGAAAATATTCCTCGGAATGTTTTTGTGCCGGTCCAGAAATCCGTCAGATGGGTGACGGATTTTTTTCGGACGGCCTTCTTTTCGATGAGATCGAAGTTAGTTCCAACTGACAACGGCAACCTTCCTGAATGGCGACACAAGTGGTAGCGGTAATCGGAATAATTCAGCATGCTCTGCCAACAGCCGCAGACCTTGGGTCATGTCAGCCGAAACTGCATGGCATTTCACGGCCGGCGTGTCGAGGAGAGGGTCCCGTGGGATTGGGGTCTCAACCCTCAATCAGCCTTGTCACCACACCCAATTCACAAGCGGGATGCTCTGAACCACTTTCAGGTCGCACGAACTGTGCAAACACAGAACTATGCGTAGAAGCGATCTGACAGCCGGATGGACAAGATCATTTTGAAGTCGTTTCTTTCCGTCCAAGCCATGGTTGGGGAAGCGTTAAAATTCCCCAAAGTTGGGGGTGGGCGGAAGCAGCTGTCATCATATCGCATGCCCTTGTCTCTACATAGTGAGCGTATTTACGTTTGAAATTGAGTGTGTGGAAAAGAAACATTGCATGTGTGTAGGCGCCACTGAAGACGTGAACATTTTTTATATCTGTCAACTTCGCCATTCGATATATTGACCAGCTGATGTTGCATGGAAGCTGATGAGACCGAAGCTGCTGTCCAAAATTGGGTCAACCCGACCTGAAAGTTGCTCTCATACGTAAACCGCAGAATTGACCCGCCGGACCGTCCACTCACTTCCTGACTCAGGGATGTGGTGATTCTCCTGTGACTCACAACTTGCGCCACAGTGTCGCCGTACTGGCGCCGCTTCCTCCTCCTCCTGAGTCACACACCAGTGGCTCGAGCATGTTTCACGTTGGTGGTGATGCGCTGTCACCAGCTGTACGTTGGTGGTGGTTAGCTGTCATCAGTTGTACGTTGGTGGTGGTGAGCTGTCATCAGTTGTACGTTGGTGGTGGTGAGCTGTCATCAGCTGTACGTTGGTGGTGATGCGCTGTCATCAGTTGTACGTTGGTGGTGGTGAGCTGTCATCAGTTGTACGTTGGTCGTGATGCGCTGTCATCAGCTGTACGTTGGTCGTGGTGAGCTGTCATCAGCTGTACGTTGGTCGTGGTGCGCTGTCATCAGCTGTAGTTGGTCGTGATGTTCTATCGTCAGCCATACTCTGTTCGAAAATTGATACTTTAAGCAGTACAAAATCGGACTTCAAAATTTGTTGATTAATTTTGCGTTTATTTTTTCCCTAACCTGGCGTGTCGTGTGGACAAGGGACGTGGTAACTCTCTGCTAAGGGGGCTAACAGCCCAGCAGCCCAGAACGAGGACCAACGGGGTACAGGCTTTTCCAACTCTCAAGCTGAAACGAAACGGTGCGCGCCGGCCGTGTCCTCCTCCACAGCAGCAGCAGCACCCGGGGTACACCGCAGCGTGTCACGTGCCGGGGTCGTGCTGTCACATGACGTCACTGGTGAGGCGATGGATGTCGCACAGATCACGCGGGGGCGGCGGCAGCGCCGAGTTCACGCCAGTACCGGGTCACATCGTGACGCGGAAGCAGAGCGAGTCATGCGTTTCCGTGTGCGATGCATTCATGCGGTGTCCGGATGGCATGCTGTCCGCGCCTAGTCTGGCAGTAGCAGACTGTGTGTGACCGGTGTGGGGGTAGATCATCTCAGTGCAGTATGAGTTAGCAGGCTGTCGAGGTGCGGTGGGAGGGTAGCAGTCCGTCTCGGTGCGGTGCGACGGTAGCAGAGTGTCTCGGTGCGATGGGACGGTAGCAGGCCGTCTCGGTGCGGCGGGACGGTAGCAGACCGTTTCGGTGCGGTGGGACAGTAGCAGCCTATCCGAATGCAGTAGGCGTGGGTGGCAGACTGCAGACCGCAGACGGCGGGCGCCATCGCCGCTGACACTGGCTGTCAGCGGGGTCACGCCCGCCGCTGATGAATGTTTACCGCGTCCGACACCAGAGGTGGCGGCACTGTCGCACGAGCTGTGCGTGACATCACATCTGGCGGTCTGGCCGTGTCCGTACCGGTGCTGAGAGGGGGTGACGACCCTATCTGAGTGTGGTCCTCAAAGGGGCCGCTGTCCGCCGCTGCGATGACTGCGGGTCAACAGAGGTCGCGCGGCGTACTGGACGCATGAGCGGACAGAGCTTTCAGCTCGGTTGTCGACAGGATGTGTTAACTGGAGGTGCTGAGCTGCTGAGTGTGATGACAGCCCGGTGTGGTGGTTTGTGGCGGGGGGGGGGGGGGGGGGGGACCCTGTCATGTGCTCCGATGTTCCGAGGAATAGCACGAGTTATGTGTGCTGGTGACGTGTGGTGGGATGTTGGGTTGTTTGAAATTTGAGACATGCCATGCGTGTGAGATTCGTCCTCTTCATCCTCTTCATCCTCTTCATACTGTTTAACACTACACACATGTAGAAACTTACAACTTGTTGGACGGCCCTTAGTTGCGATCAGTGTGTCTGTGTGTCAGTGTCACACAGCCGTGATGTTGGCACATCAGTCAATCTAAGCTCTAAAACCTACCACGAACAATTGGTTCATTCCAACGTGGATCCTGCATCCAGTCAACATAGGCGTGAAATGTTGCCTTTTAAGCTCACACCTGAGGTAAGCGGAAGCCATATGACGGTCTATCACGCTGCGCGCTAGTTTCCTGCTCGCGGACGATAATGTTGTGACCACTGCCGGAGTCCGCTATCAGATGATCGAAAGACGCTGTCTGGCAGGCAATCTATCGCGTCATCGTCAGGGGGTGGGGCAGCCGACCACGCCGGGGTCACTCCTCAGCTGGGCCGGCAGACTAGCGCTACTGGAGGTAGACTGGGGCAGCCGACCACACCGGGGTCACTCCTCAGCTGGGCCGGAAGACTAGCGTTACTGGAGGTGGACAGCGACCCACCCACGCCTGTCGCTGGTGGGACAATAGCAAGGTAACGGACAATACAGCCAACCCGACCGCCGGACAATGACACCGCCGCCAGGCGTGGACCGGACACGGCAGAACTGAACAGGCGTGGACCGGGCGCAACAGAACTGAACAGGCCTGGACCGGACACCGCAGAAATGAGCAGCCCTGGACCGGACACCACATAACTGAACAGGCCTGGACCGGACACCACATAACTGAACAGGCCTGGACCGGACACCGCAGAAATAAGCAGCCCTGGACCGGACACAGCAGAACTGAACAGGCCTGGACCGGACACCACATAACTGAACAAACCTGGACCGGACACCACATAACTGAACAAACCTGGACCGGACACCACATAACTGAACAGGCCTGGACCGGACACGGCAGAACTGAACAGGCCTGGACCGGACACCGCAGAACTGAGCAGGCCTGGACCGGACACCACATAACTGAACAGGCCTGGACCGGACACCGCAGAACTGAGCAGGCCTGGACCGGACACCGCAGAACTGAGCAGGCCTGGACCGGACACCACAGAACTGAACAGGCGTGGACCGGACACAACAGAACTGAACAGGCCTGGACCGGACACTGCAGAACTGAGCAGGCCTGGACCGGACACCACATAACTGAACAGGCCTGGACCGGACACTGCAGAACTGAACAGCCCCGGACCGGATACCGCAGAGCCGGATGGGTATCGGCACCAGCAGGTTAGTGTTAGTAAAATAGTAATAAAACCGGATGCAACAGTAGACACCACAGGTAAAGGACCTGAGACGGACGGCAGTCACACCGAACAGCCATGTGAACCGTGCAAGTCGTGAAGCATAGCAACCAAAAGCCGTGACATTTTCCATGACTGAAGTGAAGCTGAGGTGGCCGATTTGCAGCAGTCATGCTCACCGGGTGGATGGTATCGACGATTTTAACTGGCGCACTTAAGTTAAATGTGCAGTGAATTGGGGTCGCCTGATTGTTTTCCCTCAACCACACCCTGATTATTTTCCATCAGCAACGCCCTGATTGTTTTCCCTCGGCCACGTCCTGATTACTTTCCATCAGCCACACCCTGATTGCTTTCCCTCAGCCATGCCCTGACTGTTTTCCTCAGCCACGCCCTGATTGTCTTCCCCAGCCACGCCCTGATTGTCTTCCCTCAGCCACGCCCTGATTGTTTCCCTCAGCCACGCCCTGGCTGTCCTCCTCAGCCAAGCCCTGATTGTCTCCCTCAGCCACGCCCTGATTGTCTCCCTCAGCCACGCCCTGATTGTTTCCCTCAGCCACGCCCTGGCTGTCCTCCTCAGCCACGCCCTGATTGTCTCCCTCAGCCACGCCCTGATTGTTTCCCTCAGCCACGCCCTGGCTGTCCTCCTCAGCCACGCCCTGATTGTTTCCCTCAGCCACGCCCTGATTGTCTTCCTCAGCCACGCCCTGGCTGTCCTCCTCAGCCAAGCCCTGATTGTCTCCCTCAGCCACGCCCTGATTGCCTTCCTCAGCCACGCCCTGATTGTTTCCCTCAGCCACGCCCTGATTGTCTTCCTCAGCCACGCCCTGATTGTTTCCCTCAGCCACGCCCTGATTGTCTTCCTCAGCCACGCCCTGATTGTCTCCCTCAGCCACGCCCTGATTGTCTCCCTCAGCCACGCCCTGATTGCCTTCCTCAGCCACGCCCTGATTGTCTTCCTCAGCCACGCCCTGATTGTCTCCCTCAGCCACGCCCTGATTGTCTTCCTCAGCCACGCCCTGATTGTTTCCCTCAGCAGCCACGCCCTGATTGTCTTCCTCAGCCACGCCCTGATTGTCTTCCTCAGCCACGCCCTGATTGTCTCCCTCAGCCACGCCCTGATTGTCTTCCTCAGCCACGCCCTGATTGTCTCCCTCAGCCACGCCCTGATTGTCTTCCTCAGCCACGCCCTGATTGTTTCCCTCAGCCACGCCCTGATTGTCTCCCTCAGCCACGCCCTGATTGTGTCCCTCAGCCACGCCCTGATTGTCTTCCTCAGCCACGCCCTGATTGTTTCCTTCAGCCACGCCTTCCGCGTTCCGTGTCATGCGATTAGCCTCCATCGTTGACTCAACGTCCCACCGCAGTCGAAACTCGATACCGATCGAACAGCGACACGGTAAGTCACGGCCGTTAGGCTTATCTTGTGACAACAGCCGTGCTGCTTTTTCCCACAACGGGACATGGATCGGTGCAGCCGAAAGAATGGGTCGAGCATGACCGGCGGTGGAGGTTCCAGGTGCTGTGCCAGCTTGTCGACTTGTTTCGGCTATTGTTTCTATGGATAGAGGTCCCTACAGGATTGGAAATATTGCTAGGTGATTATGTTCGTGTCGGCTTGGTTTCCAGGATTTCGCCTTTGTCTGCGGGAAATGATGCCATAGCTTGGCAGCCTGACATCACCCGACCACATTCGCTCACCACTGCACAGGTCGGCGACGGACCTGTGCACAGGTCGGCGACGGACGGACCATGAGTCGTATCAGCGGCGGCTCGCACCGTCCGCTGGTCGTCTCCTGATGGTCGCGGGAATACCACTTATGGCGTCCTCCCCTTGTACACTTTTACACTTTGGCAAGCAAGAGCAACGCAGATCATTCCAGGAAGCACCCGAATATCGCGTAAGCCTTGTCCAATCTGGCAATTCCAAGGAGGAGGAATGGCTTCAGCGAACACAAACGGCTCCATGCTGCCAAGTTCCCGTGGAGAATGTCAGCGCTCAGTGGTGGCGGCCTGGCCAGTGGTCTTGGTCACTGTTGTTGGCGGTCCTGGTCCCTGCTATCAGTGGTCATGGTCACTGTCATTGGCGGTCGTGGTCCCTGCCATCAGCTGTGTTGGTCCCTATCATCACTGGCGCTTGTGCCTGTCATCAGCAGTTCTGATCCTCACCATCGGTGATCCTGGTTCATGCAATCAGTGCTCCTGGTCCATGTCATCGGTGGTCTTGGTCACCGCCATTAGTGGTCCTGGTCCTGCTCCCTCAGTGGTCGTAATGACCAGGATGGTGGCGCCTGCATCGTTTCTAAGAAGTCGACTCGCCGCTCCGGCCGATCCTTCGCTGCTCTTCTACACCCCCGGCTGCCCGGAGCTCGACCCCCGGCTGCCCGGAGCTCGACCCCCGGCTGCCCGGAGCTCGACCCCCGGCTGCCCGGAGCTCGACCCCCGGCTGCCCCCAGAGCTCGACCCCGGCTGCCCCCGGAGCTCGACCCCCGGCTGCCCCCAGAGCTCGACCCCGGCTGCCCCCGGAGCTCGACCCCGACTGCCCCCGGAGCTCGACCCCGGCTGCCCGGAGCTCGACCCCCGGCTGCCCCCGGAGCTCGACCCCCGGCTGCCCCCAGAGCTCGATCCCCGACTGCCCCCGGAGCTCGATCCCCGGCTGCCCCCGGAGCTCGACCCCCGGCTGCCCCCAGAGCTCGACCCCCGGCTGCCCCCGGAGCTCGACCCCCGGCTGCCCCCAGAGCTCGACCCCCGGCTGCCCCCGGAGCTCGACCCCCGGCTGCCCCCGGAGCTCGACCCCCGGCTGCCCCCGGAGCTCGACCCCGGCTGCCCCCGGGCTCGACCCCCGGCTGCCCCCGGAGCTCGACCCCGGCTGCCCCCGGAGCTCGACCCCCGGCTGCCCCCAGAGCTCGACCCCGGCTGCCCCCAGAGCTCGACCCCCGGCTGCCCCCGGAGCTCGACCCCCGGCTGCCCCAGGAGCTCGACCCCCGGTTGCCCCCGGAGCTCGACCCCCGGCTGCCCCCAGAGCTCGACCCCCGGCTGCCCCCGGAGCTCGACCCCGGCTGCCCCCGGAGCTCGACCCCGGCTGCCCCCAGAGCACGACCCCGGCTGCCCCTGGAGCTCGACCCCCGGCTGCCCCGGAGCTCGACCCCCGGCTGCCCCTGGGCTCGACCCCCGGCTGCCCCCGGAGCTCGACCCCCGGCTGCCCCCAGAGCTCGACCCCCGGCTGCCCCCGGAGCTCGAGCCCCGGCTGTCCCCAGAGCTCGACCCCCGGCTGCCCCCGGAGCTCGACCACCGGCTGCCCCTGGAGCTCGACCCCCGGGGCTGCCCGGAGCTCGTTGGCCCATTTCGCCGCCATTAGACGTCCATTTGGCAGTGGCTGATGACAAACGACGCCGCGTGGGCTGGCCTACTGCTGACTGTCAAGCGCCGGAGAGGTAAACAGTCTAACCTGCGCGCACTCGACTGTCCTCTCGCTGCGGGTCAGACGCGCCAGGGTGATGTCTGTGTGCGCGTGCGTGTGCGTGTGCGTGTGCCGTGTGCGGTGTGCGGTGTGCGGTGTGCGTTTGCGCTTGCACGTGCGTATGAGTGTACGAGCGTGTTTGCGTGTGTGCTTTTGCGCGTGCGCGTGTGCGTTTGTCCACGTGTATTTGTGTACGAATTTATATGTTTGTGTATATGTGTGGGAGGGGGTATGTGTATGTGTGTATGTGGATGCGTAGCAGTTAAACAACTATAAAGGGTATGCTACGGAATAAAGGCGAAGGGGAACAGGTTTCATCGTAACATGCCTAACAAATGGTTGCATGATCTCTGGAGCATCATTGGTCCGCAATTCCTCAAAATCGTTTTGCTCTGCAACCTATCGTGAGCAGCCAAGTTTGCACCCTGATGTGCATGCTATCGCCGATGGAGGGGTGCCGTGCCTGCCGGCCAGAGGCGTCACCACGGGGTATAGTGGGGGGGGGGGGGAGAGCTATCCCCCTCCTCCACCCATCGCAAAAGTATTGTGGATTAGATATTGCTACTGCCCCGATAGTTGATTAGAGCGCCGGTCTGCATTGGTCTCTTGTGTTCTGACAAAGGATTCGAGTCACTTTCCACGGCCAGCCGGCAACTAGCCGGATAAAGCCGGAGAAACGGCAACCGGGCGGCCGTGTTGGTGCATTGGCGGCAGGTTGAACTTCTGGCAAAAATTCTGCTGTGAAGCTGGAGTTCCAAGATCGGGTAGTGGAGGTCAGGATTCATGCAACCAGCTCTGCTTAGCTGGTGCATAAAACCACCCCACAAGCATTCTGATCATTTTCGTTTTAATCGGGAGTTTTCCGATTTAAGGGCACATAATATCAGCAGAGATCGGTACCAAAAAGTGAACCCCAAGCTCCCCCATTCTCCAATGTGTCGCCATCACTTCGGCTATGTGGTGATGCCAGTGCTGCCAGTTGGAGACTGCTCGTCTGGTAACTCGTCAGCTTTAGCCAGGCGACATCCCCGCCGCTGGTTGCCGGCCTCCTCAGATCCGGCAGTGACCAGCGCTGCCACTTCCCCAGACCGAGCAGGGATGGCCTGTGCTACCCTGTCCCCTAGGTTCAGCCTCTGCTCCCGGTATCCAGTCGCTGGGTGACTCGCGCTCTCCGCCCCCGCTGCCCCAAGCACAGCAGGGCGCGTCGCTGACAACAGTGATTCAACACTCAGCCCAATTTCCTGTTTGCGACGCGACGCGTGCCGGTGTCTGTCGTCCTTCCCGTCGGACGGGAGCCGCGAGCCGGGGTCGGCGCCTCGCTCCCGCTCCCGGCTCCGGCTCCGGCCTCCCCTGCCGGCCTCCCCTGCCGGCCTCCCCTGCCGGGCTCCTCCGACGGGCTCCCCCGTTCGCCAATCGGTAGCCACCGCCAATTACCGGCATTGTTCGGCTCGGCCGGCGCCGAGAGCCGCATCTAACGACGCGTTCATTGTCTTCCCAGGTCGAGCCAGCACAAAGCAGGCGACACGTGACGCCGCGCCGCCGCCGCCGTCACGTGACCGGCGCGTCGCCATGGATACGACCGAGGGCGGGGTCGGCGAGGTCGCCGCCAACCTGTCGGCGGCGATGAACGGAACCGAGCGCATCATCCACTACCCGCGCGGCGCCACCATCTTCGCCTCCATCTGCTGCGTCGTCTTCATCGTCGTCGGCATCGTCGGTGAGTCGGGGCTGGTGGTGCGGCGTGCTGGCGTCTGGCGACACGAGGCGCAGACGCTTGAACGGACGGAAATCGCCGCTGGTATGCAGCCGCGGTGAGCCTACACGGGGACAGACGGCAGATGGTAGGTGACAGCCGTCGTGTTCCTGCTGTGTTGGGAGGAGGAACGGGTGGCGCACAAGCGCCATGGTCACCAGCCCACCCGCGACCCCTGACGCCTATGATCCCCATATTGTCGGGCAAGACACGCACTCGGCAACCCGACCAGTGAGGACCCCACACCGAACACGCGACCAGCAGCGGGACGAGCTCTGGCAAGGTCACAGAGCGGGCGGTGTCGCCGACAAGCCCGCCGACCTACGACCGTCCCAATAGGCGCTCGTGGCCCGCCGAGGCCCGGGCCCACCGAGAGCTGTCGTGAGGCACGCCGTCCGCCGACGTATGACATGAGACACACCGTCCGCCGACGTATGACATGAGACACGCCGTCCGCCGACGTATGACATGAGACACGGCGTCCGCCGACGTATGACATGGGACACACCGTCCGCCGACGTATGACATGGGACACGGCGTCCGCCGACGTATGACATGGGACACGGCGTCCGCCGACGTATGACATGGGACACTGCGCCCGCCGACGTGTGACATGAGACACACCGTCCGCCGACGTATGACATGGGACACGCCGTCCGCCGACGTATGACATGGGACACGCCGTCCGCCGACGTATGACATGGGACACGCCGTCCGCCGACGTATGACATGGGACACTGCGCCCGCCGACGTGTGACATGAGACACGCCGTCCGCCGACGTATGACATGGGACACGGCGTCCGCCGACGTATGACATGGGACACGGCGTCCGCCGACGTATGACATGGGACACTGCGCCCGCCGACGTGTGACATGAGACACACCGTCCGCCGACGTATGACATGGGACACGCCGTCCGCCGACGTATGACATGGGACACGCCGTCCGCCGACGTATGACATGGGACACGCCGTCCGCCGACGTATGACATGGGACACTGCGCCCGCCGACGTGTGACATGAGACACGCCGTCCGCCGACGTATGACATGGGACACGCCGTCCGCCGACGTATGACATGGGACACGGCGTCCGCCGACGTATGACATGAGACACTGCGCCCGCCGACGTGTGACATGAGACACGCCGTCCGCCGACGTATGACATGGGACACGCCGTCCGCCGACGTATGACATGGGACACGGCGTCCGCCGACGTATGACATGAGACACACCGTCCGCCGACGTATGACATGGGACACGCCGTCCGCCGACGTATGACATGGGACACGGCGTCCGCCGACGTATGACATGAGACACTGCGCCCGCCGACGTATGACATGAAACACACCGTCCGCCGACGTATGACATTGGACACTGCGCCCGCCGACGTATGACATGGGACACGCCGTCCGCCGACGTATGACATGGGACACGGCGTCCGCCGACGTATGACATGAGACACTGCGTCCCGCCGACGTGTGACATGAGACACGCCGTCCGCCGACGTATGACATGGGACACTGCGCCCGTCGACGTGTGACATGAGACACGCCGTCCGCCGACGTATGACATGGGACACGCCGTCCGCCGACGTATGACATGGGACACGGCGTCCGCCGACGTATGACATGAGACACTGCGCCCGCCGACGTGTGACATGAGACACGCCGTCCGCCGACGTATGACATGGGACACGCCGTCCGCCGACGTATGACATGGGACACGGCGTCCGCCGACGTATGACATGAGACACACCGTCCGCCGACGTATGACATGGGACACGCCGTCCGCCGACGTATGACATGGGACACGCCGTCCGCCGACGTATGACATGAGACACTGCGTCCGCCGACGTATGACATGGGACACGCCGTCCGCCGACGTATGACATGGGACACTGCGCCCGCCGACGTATGACATGGGACACTGCGCCCGCCGACGTATGACATGGGACACGCCGTCCGCCGACGTATGACATGGGACACTGCGCCCGCCGACGTATGACATGGGACACGCCGTCCGCCGACGTATGACATGGGACACTGCGCCCGCCGACGTATGACATGGGACACTGCGCCCGCCGACGTATGACATGGGACACTGCGTCCGCCGACGTATGACATGAGACACTGCGCCCGCCGACGTATGACATGGGACACGCCGTCCGCCGACGTATGACATGGGACACTGCGTCCGCCGACGTATGACATGGGACACGCCGTCCGCCGACGTATGACATGGGACACGGCGTCCGCCGACGTATGACATGAGACACACCGTCCGCCGACGTATGACATGGGACACGCCGTCCGCCGACGTATGACATGGGACACTGCGCCCGCCGACGTATGACATGGGACACGCCGTCCGCCGACGTATGACATGAGACACACCGTCCGCCGACGTATGACATGGGACACGCCGTCCGCCGACGTATGACATGAGACACGCCGTCCGCCGACGTATGACATGAGACACTGCGTCCGCCGACGTGTGACATGAGACACACCGTCCGCCGACGTATGACATGGGACACGCCGTCCGCCGACGTATGACATGGGACACTGCGCCCGCCGACGTATGACATGAGACACACCGTCCGCCGACGTATGACATGGGACACGCCGTCCGCCGACGTATGACATGGGACACTGCGCCCGCCGACGTGTGACATGAGACACACCGTCCGCCGACGTATGACATGGGACACTGCGTCCGCCGACGTATGACATGGGACACGGCGTCCGCCGACGTATGACATGGGACACGGCGTCCGCCGACGTATGACATGAGATGGACACGCCGTCCGCCGACGTATGACATGGGACACGCCGTCCGCCGACGTATGACATGGGACACTGCGTCCGCCGACGTATGACATGAGACACACCGTCCGCCGACGTATGACATGGGACACCGTCCGCCGACGTATGACATGGGACACGCCGTCCGCCGACGTATGACATGAGACACGCCGTCCGCCGACGTATGACATGAGACACACCGTCCGCCGACGTATGACATGAGACACACCGTCCGCCGACGTATGACATGAGACACGCCGTCCGCCGACGTATGACATGGGACACGCCGTCCGCCGACGTATGACATGAGACACACCGTCCGCCGACGTATGACATGAGACACGCCGTCCGCCGACGTATGACATGGGACACTGCGTCCGCCGACGTATGACATGAGACACTGCGTCCGCCGACGTATGACATGAGACACACCGTCCGCCGACGTATGACATGGGACACTGCGTCCGCCGACGTATGACATGAGACACGCCGTCCGCCGACGTATGACATGGGACACTGCGTCCGCCGACGTATGACATGAGACACACCGTCCGCCGACGTATGACATGGGACACGCCGTCCGCCGACGTATGACATGAGACACTCGGCGACACTGCGTCCGCCGACGTATGACATGAGACACTGCGTCCGCCGACGTATGACATGAGACACGCCGTCCGCCGACGTATGACATGGAGACACTGCGTCCGCCGACGTATGACATGAGACACGCCGTCCGCCGACGTATGACATGAGACACACCGTCCGCCGACGTATGACATGAGACACGGCGTCCGCCGACGTATGACATGAGACACGCCGTCCGCCGACGTATGACATGAGACACGCCGTCCGCCGACGTATGACATGAGACACGCCGTCCGCCGACGTATGACATGAGACACGCCGTCCGCCGACGTATGACATGGTCCGCCGACGTATGACATGAGACACTGCGTCCGCCGACGTATGACATGAGACACGGCGTCCGCCGACGTATGACATGGAGACACGCCGTCCGCCGACGCATGACATATGAGACACGCCGTCCGCCGACGTATGACATGAGACACGCCGTCCGCCGACGTATGACATGAGACACGCCGTCCGCCGACGTATGACATGGGACACGCCGTCCGCCGACGTATGACATGACGCGTCCGCCGACGTATGACATGCGTGCCGTCCGCCGACGTATGACATGAGACACGCCGTCCGCCGACGTATGACATGAGACACTGCGTCCGCCGACGTATGACATGAGACACTGCCGTCCGCCGACGTATGACATGAGATGTGGCGTCCGCCGACGTATGACATGAGACACGCCGTCCGCCGACGTATGACATGAGACACGCCGTCCGCCGCCGACGTATGACATGAGACACACCGTCCGCCGACGTATGACATGAGACACGCCGTCCGCCGACGTATGACATGAGACACTGCGTCCGCCGCCGACGTATGACATGAGACACGCCGTCCGCCGACGTATGACATGAGACACGGCGTCCGCCGACGTATGACATGAGACACTGCGTCCGCCGACGTATGACATGAGATGTGGCGTCCGCCGACGCATGACATGAGACACGCCGTCCGCCGACGTATGACATGAGACACGCCGTCCGCCGACGTATGACATGAGACACGGCGTCCGCCGACGTATGACATGAGACACGCCGTCCGCCGACGTATGACATGAGACACACCGTCCGCCGACGTATGACATGAGACACACCGTCCGTCCGCCGACGTATGACATGAGACACGCCGTCTGCCGACGTATGACATGAGACACGCCGTCCGCCGCCGACGTATGACATGAGACACTGCGTCCGCCGCCGACGTATGACATGAGACACGGCGTCCGCCGACGTATGACATGAGACACGGCGTCTGCCGACGTATGACATGAGACACACCGTCCGCCGACGTATGACATGAGACACTGCGTCCGCCGACGTATGACATGAGACACACCGTCCGCCGACGTATGACATGAGACACTGCGTCGCCGCCGACGTATGACATGAGACACTGCGTCCGCCGACGTATGACATGAGACACTGCCGTCCGCCGACGTATGACATGAGACACACCGTCCGCCGACGTATGACATGAGACACTGCGTCCGCCGCCGACGTATGACATGAGACACGGCGTCCGCCGACGTATGACATGAGACACTGCGTCCGCCGACGTATGACATGAGACACACCGTCCGCCGACGTATGACATGAGACACACTGCGTCCGCCGACGTATGACATGAGACACTGCGTCCGCCGACGTATGACATGAGACACTGCGTCCGCCGACGTATGACATGAGACACACCGTCCGCCGACGTATGACATGAGACACTGCGTCCGCCGCCGACGTATGACATGAGACACTGCGTCCGCCGACGTATGACATGAGACACTGCGTCCGCCGACGTATGACATGAGACACACCGTCCGCCGACGTATGACATGAGATGTGGCGTCCGCCGACGTATGACATGAGACACTGCGTCCGCCGACGTATGACATGAGACACACCGTCCGCCGACGTATGACATGAGACACTGCGTCCGCCGCCGACGTATGACATGAGACACTGCGTCCGCCGACGTATGACATGAGACACGGCGTCCGCCGACGTATGACATGAGACACACCGTCCGCCGACGTATGACATGAGACACTGCGTCCGCCGACGTATGACATGAGACACTGCGTCCGCCGACGTATGACATGAGACACACCGTCCGCCGACGTATGACATGAGACACTGCGTCCGCCGACGTATGACATGAGACACACCGTCCGCCGACGTATGACATGAGACACACCGTCCGCCGACGTATGACATGAGACACACCGTCCGCCGACGTATGACATGAGACACACCGTCCGCCGACGTATGACATGAGACACACCGTCCGCCGACGTATGACATGAGACACTGCGTCCGCCGCCGACGTATGACATGAGACACGGCGTCCGCCGACGTATGACATGAGACACGGCGTCCGCCGACGTATGACATGAGACACGCCGTCCGCCGACGTATGACATGAGACACGGCGTCCGCCGACGTATGACATGAGACACACCGTCCGCCGACGTATGACATGAGACACTGCGTCCGTCCGCCGACGTATGACATGAGACACTGCGTCCGCCGACGTATGACATGAGACACTGCCGTCCGCCGACGTATGACATGAGACACACCGTCCGCCGACGTATGACATGAGACACTGCGTCCGCCGCCGACGTATGACATGAGACACGGCGTCCGCCGACGTATGACATGAGACACTGCGTCCGCCGACGTATGACATGAGACACACCGTCCGCCGACGTATGACATGAGACACTGCGTCCGCCGACGTATGACATGAGACACGCCGTCCGCCGACGTATGACATGAGACACTGCGTCCGCCGACGTATGACATGAGACACACCGTCCGCCGACGTATGACATGAGACACTCGCGTCCGCCGCCGACGTATGACATGAGACACTGCGTCCGCCGACGTATGACATGAGACACTGCGTCCGCCGACGTATGACATGAGACACACCGTCCGCCGACGTATGACATGAGATGTGGCGTCCGCCGACGCATGACATGAGACACTGCGTCCGCCGACGTATGACATGAGACACACCGTCCGCCGACGTATGACATGAGACACGCCGTCCGCCGCCGACGTATGACATGAGACACTGCCGTCCGCCGACGTATGACATGAGACACTGCGTCCGCCGACGTATGACATGAGACACACCGTCCGCCGACGTATGACATGAGACACGGCGTCCGCCGACGTATGACATGAGACACTGCGTCCGCCGACGTATGACATGAGACACACCGTCCGCCGACGTATGACATGAGACACACCGTCCGCCGACGTATGACATGAGACACACCGTCCGCCGCCGACGTATGACATGAGACACACCGTCCGCCGACGTATGAAATGAGACACTGCGTCCGCCGACGTATGACATGAGACACACCGTCCGCCGACGTATGACATGAGACACTGCGTCCGCCGACGTATGACATGGGACACGGCGTCTGCCGACGTATGACATGAGACACACCGTCCGCCGACGTATGACATGAGACACTGCGTCCGCCGCCGACGTATGACATGAGACACACCGTCCGCCGACGTATGACATGAGACACACCGTCCGCCGACGTATGACATGAGACACACCGTCCGCCGACGTATGACATGAGACACACCGTCCGCCGACGTATGACATGAGACACGCCGTCCGCCGACGTATGACATGAGACACTGCGTCCGCCGCCGACGTATGACATGAGACACACCGTCCGCCGACGTATGACATGAGACACTGCGTCCGCCGACGTATGACATGAGACACACCGTCCGCCGACGTATGTCACGAGTCACGGCGTCCGCCGACGCATGACATGAGACACGGCGTCCGCCGACGTATGACATGAGACACACCGTCCGCCGACGTATGACATGAGACACTGCGTCCGCCGCCGACGTATGACATGAGACACACCGTCCGCCGACGTATGACATGAGACACACCGTCCGCCGACGTATGACATGAGACACTGCGTGCCGTATGTCACGAGTCACGCCGTCCGCTGACGTAATGGCCGCCGGCAGCACCAGCGGAGCGGTGCCGTTCCACGCTGGCAGGAAGGTGGACCGCCGTTGCAGGTCGGCCCGGCCGGGTGTGGTGAGCCGCACGCAGTGGTGGAGCGCCGTGACGGGTCCGGCAGCGTTGGGGAGACGTCTGTGCGGTGAAAAACAGCCCGGCGGCGCACATTTACTAGCTTTTTACCAGGTGACCAACGATGGACGGCAGCTCCCGCCACGTGTTCACGTCACGGTCGGGTAGAGCGTTTGTGTCGCCACACAGCGGGCTCAGCTTGTCACCGGGAAGCCCGATGGTAGAGCGGTGGTGTCGCCACACAGCGGGCTCAGCTTGTCGCCGGGAAGCTCGATGGTCACGGCAGGCCGTCGGTGACGCTGACGAGCGGGGGTAGACGAGCAGGGACCGAGGTGTAGTGGCGGGTGGATAAGCACCCGTCGGCGATCGGCGGCACAGCCAGGGCGTCACAAGTGGCGCCGAGGGCTCGGCACTCCGTCGGACCGTCCGGCGAGCCTGCGGGCCACGGCAAAGAAGTCGGCCAAGTAGTGTCGAACTTGCGCGCGATCCGCGAGGCCGCGAAACACAGCTTCCAGACAATCGGCGAAGACTGAGAGAAGCTGCCAGAGCTGCTGCGGCTGCCGAAGAACAGCACAAATTTACAGGAAAAGCAGCTGCGGGAGCAAAACCCGAGTAAGGGCCTCTGGTCGTGCCGCACTGGAATTGGCTTAAATTCCGATCGCATGTTTAGTTGAAGCACTAAACAGTTGCGCCCTCCATCTCAAACACGAGGCGAATCGCCTCGTCGACGGACGTGCACGAGACGCGGAGCAACTCTGAGTGGGGCGGGGATGGCCGAGTGGTTAAGGTGTTGACCTCTGGGTACCAATGGTCCCGGGTTCAACACTCGCGCCGCTCAGGACATTTCTCAATCCCACGGCCCACCGGCGAAGCAGTGTGGGCGACGCCATTAGCCGAGAATGTGCACAAAGTGCGTCGTGAAACACCCAGTAAACAACGAGTGAACACCGCCGGTCACCGTGGGGTGGGGTGTGGCAGTCCGGACTGAACTCGACCTGAGCCGGACACTCGGCGGCGCGTCCACGACGAGGTGCGGCAGTGGCGCAGCCCGGTCCGACGTACACCCCGCGGTGGCGTCGGACCGGGCTCGCGTGAGGCCGGCGGCAGCCTCCGCGTCTCCGGCCGCCGACACGCCGTCTGCCAGACGGCACGCCACCGGGTGTGTTTGTGCCAAACACACCCTGGACTCTCCGGCCCCGGCAGCCCAGGTCCGCGCCGGTCCGACAGCGCCGGAGCACCAGATCGCGGAGGGCCGAGGCGAGGTCGAGACAGCCAGCCGGGTAGCAGTCCCGCGAGCGCCCCCACACGCACGCCGGTGGCGGCGACGTTGAGGGAGCAGCCGTCAGCTTCGGGCGCGGAGGCCGCGGCCGCGGGAACACGGCCGTGCTGGAGTTGCCGCTGCGACCGGCCGTGAAGCGCTGCGGGGTGGTTCGCTCTGTGGCAGCGGCTGCAGGCGGGGTGGGGTGTCAGCGGCCGGAAGGGCACCGCGTGACGCACTGGGCACGTCAGCGTCAGCGTGGGGCGTCAGCGTCAGCGTGGGGCGTCAGCGTCAGCGGCCGGAAGGGCACCGCGTGACGCACTGGGCACGGTGCACTTATCGTGGACAGAAGCTGCTGCCGGGTGTGGGCGACACGTGGCGTCGGGTGTGGGTGACACGTGGCGCCGGGTGTGGACGACACGTGCCGCCGGGTGTGAGCGACACGTGGCGCCGGGTGTGGACGACACGTGGTGCCCGGTGTGGACGACACGTGGTGCCGGGTGTGAGCGACACGTGGCGCCGGGTGTGGACGACACGTGCCGCCGGGTGTGGGCGACACGTGGCGCCGGGTGTGGACGACACGTGCCGCCGGGTGTGAGCGACACGTGGCGCCGGGTGTGGACGACACGTGCCGCCGGGTGTGAGCGACACGGCGCCGGATGGATGCTGGTGTGATCTGACCGGCATTGGTCGTGGTCCCAGGTGGTGACGTATCTCCACATGTTTAAATACGCATTGTCGGCAATAACAACACAATTACATGTACCAACAAAGCGACATCCGCTATTTCCACCTATTCGGGTTCTCAGAATTGCACATTTGGTAAAACGGCGTTTGCCCCGGTGATATTTTCCTGAAGAATATAATCAAATAAATAACACAATTCAGTTACTGCTGAGCTTGCAAAACCTCAGCATTTTCGTGCATGCAATCATCATACTGCATCCCTTGCCCCTTACGGTTCGAAATATTTTTACTTGGTTCTCCATTTTGTTTTGAAGCGTTTATGCGCCATGCCTAAGCACAATGGCGCGGCCAGCATTACTGTTTCCGGGGGATCGCCGCGGTGGGGGTGGGTGGGGGAGGGGATTTTCCTTGCCCATTTGAATACCGCATTATTTTCGTCGGGATGAAGTCTGCTTAGATGTCTGCGACACTTCTACAGAACATTATTTTTTAGGGCAAATCCTACGACAGCCGGGGTGCCCCCATCTCCAGACTGCAGTGGCGTCTCGCCAAGCTGCAGTCTGTCAACTCTTAAGCTGGCATCGTCTGCTGAAACAGATGGCCTCAGAATGGGGCGGTTGGCCGTCCTTGTTGATAAAGCTTAAAATACTTGGCTGGCTCATGTCACGGGGTAAACCAGATTTGACCTCCGACGTTTGAACATTATGACATTTGGACATTCTGTGGCGTTGCGCTAGTGCGTCACAATGTCCAACAGCCGAGGCATTTGAGTGCGAAGAATAGCCAAACGTCAGAATAAAGTGAAAACAGCTCCAGGATTAATTTGGCACCTCATGAAGGTTTTGGCCATTCCGCCATTTGGCCGTTCACTCGCACCTCAGTGTTCATGGCTGATGGACATTTTGACCCTTATAAATTATGACGCTTGGACATCCTGTCACTGTGTACTGCTATGCCATAATCTTTAACAACCAAGAATACAAGTGTAAATAAATGTCAAAACGTCAGAACATCCAAGTGCAAAGCAGCTCGAGAATTAATATGGGACCCTATCTAACCAAATCCAATATTGGACCCTGTCCAACTCTTCGTGGAAGTTTGGACATCTGTCGGCATTTTAAATTCTGCGTTTGGAGCATTCTGTCGTACCACAGTGTTCTTTGCTCTGGGATATTCTGACACTTCGATATTGTGAAGGTTGGACATTCTGACCCTGTGCTGTGAGAACACAGTGAAGAGAGGGGCGCACCTACAGCCTGGGGCGGGACCAGCGATGGCCCGGAACCGTGGAGGGGCGTGGGGGCGTCGGACGCGACCGGGCACGCACTGGGGGTGGGGGGGGTGGGGGGGTGACACACCAGCCGCCGGTACGTCTTCAGACGTCAGTGGTGCGCCAGGTCGCACCACGACCACGACCGCGACCGCCACCGAGGCGCGAAGCGCGGGTCTGGTGCAGCAGGGGCTCGCCCGTCACCCGACACCACACTCACTGCGAGTCGACGGCCACCGAGGCTCGAGGGGCGGGTCCGGTGCAGCAGGGGCACGTCCGTCACCCGACACCAGGGATCACTGGGAGTCGGCGGCCACGCAGACGCCCATGTGGCGGCGGCGCGACCGCAAGCTTACCCACCACCGTGGCGGGAGTGGACGTGCGGTGACCAAGAGGAAGCGCGCGTGTGTCCTGGTCCTGGCCCGCACCCCTGCCTCCGTCGTGACACCCACACTTCTCACCGCCAACTGGCCACCATCGTCTGTGCGCCTGTGTGTCCACCATCGTCTGTGTGTCCACCACCTCCCGGATGTCCACCACTGTCTGTGTCCACCACCGCCAGTGTGTTCACCATCGGCCGTGCACGCGGGTGTCCACCATCGTCTGTGCGCCTGTGTGTCCACCAGAGGTGGCAAACGCAAGGAGCGAAAGCCCGATCAGAAAGCTCGGTCAGCACCGGTGAGCGTTTTGGCCGGTCTTGGAATGTATGCCGGCTTTTCATCCGGTTTTCCAGTTTATTTTAATCCTTTTTTTCATCACAACTTTTTTAAACTGATACTTAAAATAATCATGCATACTGTGAGGAACATTTCGACATTCCAGCCAGCAAGTTTGTCATACACATTGAACAATTTGGGAATATATCCTGAAGTATTGGAAATGTTTTTGGCGTGCTAAATGCTGAAAACAATATATTATTAATTATTATATTATTAATTAATTATATTGCGATTATGCAACAGTATCTATGCTTCTTGTGCATGGTTGTATAAGCAATGCATGTCACTTTCTTTGAAATATCTTTAATGACAATCCAAGGAATAAAACAAACATTCTGTACATAATCAATTATCTTTGTAATGACAAACATCAGCAAAATTACCAAACTATGCATCTCGTAAAATGCATAGCTTAACACGAGCCTTCCCAATCCAAAGAGTAAAATTTACAAAAATGACAGGCCGCGTTATTGGCGTAAACGACCCAAGTAGTCTGCGCCCCCCAAAGCACCAATCCGCTAACAGCACGATGCCACGAACCAGCCTGCTCGTGCACTCGAAAGTTTTCACACGTGCGCGTGTTGTCACGGGCAACCGACGAGCCGGCTTCGTCGGTCGGTTTATCCCGAACTGAGAATCGCGTGCCAAATGAGCCTCGTCTGGCCTGTCCGGTGGAGAGAGCTACCGCTTCATGCAATGCGTTACTCTGCCGAGAGTTATGACTTGTATTAAGCAACAAACAGGATGACAAATGGGAGGCCGTTTACCTTTGATGGGGGTAATCGCCGCTGGCAGCGGGGGCTGCCAGAGAGGGAGGGTGAGGGGCGGAGTTTGTCTTTCGTGTCGGAGGTTCGTGGGATGTGCCGGAAGTCGTGCTTTGCTTGTGCTGGCATGACAACCACAAACGGGTGGCGACACCAAGACTGGTGTCGCCCTGGGTGTCTCCTTCACAGGGGTCGGTGGTGAAATATGACCTTCCCTGCTAGCGATTGAGTTGCATGACACTGCACACCGTGCTGGTGATTACTACCGACAAGCGGCATGGATAGCAACTGCCTGTGAATCTCAGCAGAAGCTGAAAACGTGTGACGTTCGCCCTCAGGAAGCCTCGTAGCTAGAGCAGACTCCAAATCAGCACCATCTAAGCATAATCGGTTCGATCAGGTTCGATCTGGGTCGACCGGGATCGGTGTGCCAATCAGCTAGAAGTGCCCGGAAGCACCACGGAACAATGTGTATTGTGTAGTGACAGCGGGAGCGGCAGTGGCAGTGCGATAGCAGGGAAGATCACAGTGACAGTGGAGGCGGCAGCAGCAGTGGCGGCGGAAGTCGCAGCGGCGGCGGCAGCGGCGGAAACAGTGATATCGCGGTGAACGACGGGAGAAACTATTCGGACTCGTTCAGCCACGAAGGCCAACGAAGGTGTTCCCAGCGCTTGCGGAAACAGCTCGACGCCCCTCGTGAGCAGCTGTGGCGCCACCGAGGCTTCCCACAGCGTCGTGGAGGCCAGCGAGTGCGATTCTCCTTACTGGAGAGCGCGGTTGTGTCCGTTGGCGCCCCGCTGGCACCAGCGGGGGTGGCGTTTACTCAGCAGGTCCCGCGCCGCGACCGGGGTGTACTTCATCCGGCGTGTTTGATAAACACGGACACACCACTGTCGTCGCGGCTGTGGCAGCTCCCCGGGGGAACAGAAGCTCATTCTTGCGGCCTCTTCACGACCGTTCGCCGGTTGGGGCGCCGGCTCTAACGAACACAAACGTGGCGCCGACATGGTCCAGCGGCGGTGATGTCACTGGCGCCTCGCAGATTGGCGCCAGCTGCCTGATGAGCTTGTGAGCGCCGCCGGCGGATGTGCGGTATCAGGACCGGCTCTCATTAGCGGCCCGACACGGTGCGGACGCCACATCCGTGCGTCGGTAGGTAGTTGTTTTCTTTGCGAGTGTTTGGGTGCCCGTGATGTCCGTAAAGGACCCCTGAAACACGGGATTATCACGGTGAGCGCCGTCATTAGCCGCAGGCCTCTCCGGCTCCTATGCGAGAGCATGCCTTATCAATTGTTCAGTCCTCCATCAGCTCGGGCGGTAGAGGTTTATGGCCTTTGGAAATGTATCGCGGCGGGTAGGTTGGACTGGTGTGCGTTTAGCTGGCTGGCCACGGAAGGCTATCTCAACCATATGCCACTTCTCACGAACAAGTGACTCGTTTCCAATCAGCACGTCGGTGCAATATTCGCACACGCGCCTTGCTGTTCTCCGACTTCTGCTGACTACACTGTTCTCGCCGGAAAATGTGCGCCAACCAGACCCAGCAGCCCGGGGTCGGCCGGGTTGAGGTGGTGGGGGGGTCGGCCAGGGCTCTGTCGAGGATGGATCACGTCGCTAAGGAGCCGGTGTGTCCATAGCTAGTCGAGGACATACATCCCCTCGGTCGAGACAGAACCTGATGTGGCGAGAGAGAGTGGTTACTGGTGTTACTGGGAGAGAGTTAGTCATCTCATCACTCTAAATATACAGAACAGGACCCGATACCCAGACCGGTTTGGCAGGATGGGGCGGTGTTGCTGGAAGAGAGTTAATCATCTCACCACCCCATATATACAGAACAGGACCCGACACCTAGGAATAGCTGGTGAGCTCGGTAAACACTCCCTGTGCAAGCCCCCCACCCCACCCCACCCCACCCCACCCCACCCCACCCCCACTCCAGTGATCTGAAAACGGCTGAATTTTCCTGTGAAATATCAGTTAAACTAACAAAACACATCATTTTCACGCATATTTCTGAAGCAGTTACCCCATCTCCCTCCAGAAAAGCATTTTCAAGCACGTCCCTGGAGGTAGTGATATGATTTGCAGAACGTCTGATACACATGTTTTGCTTCTACTTCTAAATTTCCATCAGTGTGACGATAATTAGTACGGCCTACAACTAATTATAAGCTGATGTGTGGACCTGCGAGGTAGGACAGCTGAGTTAACTGGACGATGGCCACGTTATTAGACACAGGACACCTACTAATCTCGTGGGACGGCCGCTGGAGACAGATCGCTGCTTCTCACCACAGCGGAGGAGCGGCGAGAAGGACCGTTCGACGCAGACGGGAGGGTCTCGTGAGACGGCGGCTAGAGACAGATCGCCGCTTCTCACCACAGCGGAGGAGCGGCGAGAAGGACCGTTCGACACAGACGGGAGGGTCTCGTGAGACGGCGGCTAGAGGCAGATCGCCGCTTCTCACCACAGTGGAAGAGCGGCGAGACGGACCGTTCGACACAGACGGAAGGGTCTCGTGAGACGGCGGCTAGAGACAGATCGCCGCTTCTCACCACAGCGGAGGAGCGGCGAGAAGGACCGTGCGACGCAGACGAGAGGGTCTCGGAGCGGACGGAGATCAGTCTCGTTGGCTGGCGTGACACCGGCTCCGTCGGTGTCGAGCTGACGGGTCGGCGAAGCGCCAGCCGTGAAGAAGCTGACCTCTTTTCCTTCCCCGTGCGTTTGTGACCGGTTTCGATGTCCGCCGGAGAGCGAGCCATGCATTGACACACCCTCATCGGACCATGCATCACTGCGCTGCACCAGGATCGATGCGGCCAGTTTAGGAGTGTGGGAAGTTGAGCTGGATACGTACCTTGTATGTCTTGACTTCTCGTACCAGGTATTGTACCTGTCACGTACAGAAAGCATAATTATCGAGCTTTTCATTCGCACCTGGAGCTGTATATTTCATAGTTATCGTGTTGAAATGCTTGATAAGGATTTTAAATAAAACCAGAAGGCAGAAAAAACGTTATATGAAATCCATACTTTGTTTTCTTAGTTATGTTCTTGTACATCCGATGTTCTACGCCATGTACTGGAAAGTAAGTCATGGAAACAATTGGATACAAGAGAACAAGAACTCGGGGATTTGTATGACAGGGCAATGCATTTTGGGTACACTGAAAGTGAACAGCATCATTCACACTTTTACTGTGGGAAAGGAGAGATTCTTGGTATCTATCTTGGAGAAAATAATGCTCCGGATGGCAAATAACAGATCAGGTCTGTTTTTTAGCTGTGGTGTGAAGACGCCCACCGTCTGGACACATTGGTTTCAGATTGTCCACCACCTTTCAATGTTTGTGAATAAGGAAAACAATCAGGTGCAAGCCGGCTGATTTCGGCCTGCATTTGACCGTCTGGATGCCAGCATGGCTATGTTTTGACCTGATCCAAACCGGTGCATCCAGAGACTCCGGTAAGTACAGCAGATTGATAATAGCGAAGAGCGGAAGGCATAGTCCCCATGGTTAAAACACGGAGCATCACCTTGTGTATCGTTCCAGGTCATGTGTCAATCACGTCAGCCTCAGCCGTGTTCTCAGATCACGTCGTGGGTGTGTGTCGCCTGAAGCCTCACCGTGTGTACATCTTCCGCGCGCGTCTTTGCGACTGACGGCTGCGTGTGTCGTTCCAGGCAACCTGATCACCATCATAGCGCTGTCGCGGTCCATCAAGCTGCGCGTGCACGCCACCACCGCGTTCGTGGTCAGTCTGTGCCTGTCGGACCTGCTGTTCTGCTCTATCAACCTGCCGCTCACCGCCTCCAGGCAAGTGGCCCGGTCTCGGCCCGTGGCGGGCGAGGTCAGGGTTCAGCACGCGGGGTCGGAGGCCACTGCCGGGGTCAGAGGCCACCGCCGGGGTCGGAGGCCGATCGCCAGACGCGCGGCTTGGCGCGCGCGCGTGGCGCGCCGTCAGCTGTGCCGGAGTTCGTCTTCGCGCGCCGCAGGCGGGATGCTGGCCGGTGCCGTAACACCGAGCTACGCGCGTGCTGTCTTTGGATGGGGTTTGCCACGTGCCTACGCTGTTTATCGTGTTCACAGAGGCGCAGCCAGGGTTTTCTCGAAGGGGGGCCTGATCCCCCAAAGATGTCCATTTACTGAGACTGCGGTGTGCGAAACGCGCGGACATTTTTCGTTTGGCGATGTGTAAATTCCAAAATGTCTTGCTTGATCTGGAGTATTTTTGCTGACTAAGGGGTCCGAGTCCCTGGCTCCCCCTTGGCTGCGCCTCTGCGTGTTCACTCAAAAGAGCTATTGAGCTACCTTGACTTCGGAGTTGCGCTCCCCAGCTCGTGCTGGCTGTCTCGTTCTGAACCTGACCTCCTTTCGTGTCCGTCCTTCTTTTATTGCTCCCGTCTCTTTCACCCTTTGTGTCTCTTGTCACCCTGTTCCATCGACCTCCACGGGCAGTCTTTCTGCCTGCCTGTCTCTACATTGTCGTTCTCTTGTTTTTCACACTTCCGGCTTTCTTAATTAGTCGGCTTGTCTGCCCGTCCTTGGATATCGATAGCGACCTCGTGGTAGGTGTAGACGATGACATGATAGTGGCTCCTTGTAGTGTTTAATGACGTCATATCGATATTATCCATCGCGGCTTTCGCTTACATAACGGGCAAGAGTATCAAGGGAGGTTAGACGGCTAATTTATGAGATGAATAGCTGCCTTCTGATGGCGTTGTTATAATTATTGTCGGCATATATGTCTGTCTGCGGATAAACGACATGAGTTTCCACGGCGCAACACATACAGTGTGATCCAAATGGAGGAAAGCTTGCAGCGTTGAGTCTCAAAGCATACACTTTCGAATGTGCTATTTGTGCGACTCACGGCTCCATACAGATAAACTCAAGCATGGCCCGGAACGGCTACCATCCCTCCAGACATTTCTGGATGCAGCTGTTTTGGTGTGCTCCACCTGTAAAATGAAACCAAGTTCCCACGTGTGGTCCGATTATCACCATTGCAGTTTTCGTGATGACCTGGAATTACCATCACACACCCATTCGGATGAATAACCACCCACTCGCTATTTCACCCACCGGCAAATGAAAACGTCGGCGCGTTTCATGTGTTTGGTCTCACAGTCCGTGCATTATACATAATAATGCATTGTATATAGTGGGCACAAATCCGCTTATATATATATATATATATATATATATATATATATTTATATATATTATATATATATATATATATGTATTTATTTATTTATTTATTTATTTATTTATTCCCCGGGCAAACTCAGGAAGAAGCTGGGCAGGGATGATATCAGCTGTTGAGTTAGTGTCAGCAAAATGGCCTTGCTGTACGGCGCCTGTTAATCTTGTTGTTGCTGAATCGAAATGATGGTGTGAGTCGGAAAATCTGGTGTCGATGCAACAGTCCACTTTGTATTCACAATAATTTTCGAAGCGATCCACGCGCAGATAAAAAAACTACAGATAGCGCAAATAGTATTAGTCACGTCATTATTTTCCTTGTGCATGAGTACATCGCAATATTTATGTTGTTTTCTAAACATATGCAAGTAAGTGTAGATATTCCCTGCCAGTAGGTGGTACGAGATTGTCCACTTCTCCGCGAGCATGGTGAAAACGCTCTGCTGACTCTGCGCGGTGTGGTGGCTCGCGCTACTCCTTAGTCCACACACCACCAGGGGGACGAGTGGTCTAGGGGTAAGATGCTCGTCTCACAATCGAAAGATTGTGGGTTCGAATCTCACCTCTCGCTACTCTTCGCCCGCGACCAATCGGCGTGAGAGATTGGCGACGCTATATGACTCAACGGTCGACGTGTCGTAAAACCAATAACCAACCAACCAACCACACACCACCAGCCATGCGCGCCGTCAGGGGGGGGGGGTCTGCTGAAGCGGTGCTCGCGCTACTCCTTAGTCCACACACCACCAGTCATGTGCGCCGTCAGGGGGGTCTGCTGAAGCGGTGCTCGCGCTTGTCCTTAGTCCACACACCACCAGCCATGTGCGCCGTCAGGGGGGGGGGGGTCTGCTGAAGCGGTGCTCGCGCTACTCCTAAGTCCACACACCACCAGCCATGTGCGCCGTGAAGGGGGGGGGGTCTGCTGAAGCGGTGCTCGCGCTACTCCTAAGTCCACACACCACCAGCCATGTGTGCCGTCAGGGGGGGTCTGCTGAAGCGGTGCTCGCGTCTAAGTCCACACCACAGCCATGCGCCGGTGCTCGCGCTACTCCTAAGTCCACACACCACCAGTCATGTGCGCCGTCGGGGGGGTCTGCTGAAGCGGTGCTCGCGCTACTCCTAAGTCCACACACCACCAGCCATGTGCGCCGTCGTGCGGTCGGTTGTGTACGCGGCGGCCACATCAGCATGCGCAGCGCGTGCGGCACTGTCGGGACAGCTGGCACGCGCGGGCGTGAGCGGGCCACCGGGCGGTCGGTCGAGCCCACGTGGGCGGGGGCCTTCCATATCGCACGCGTGACCACCGTGGGGTCGACCGTGCGCCTGGCCAGATCAGAAGGGCGCGGCCATGGCCCTGAATAGCTAACACGGCAGCCGGGCCAGTAAATAGAGCGCTTGTCTGTGGCGAGGAGGGAGGATGTGAAGCAGAGGCTGCAGCTGCCGGTGGGTATCAGACCGCATCAGGTCAATGGCATTAAAGTCATAAAGTCATAAAGTGTTAAGGCTTAATAAGAGCCACAGGGGCCCATCTGGGTTAAGCCTATCTGGAAAAGGTACTAGAAATGTACATACTCTCACCCCAATCAATCCCTTATCTCAAGTTCCTAGGAAGCTATGTATTGCAGCCTATCTAGCACCAATTCACTTGATATTGCATAACACACTCGCATTGTGCTACCATAGACAATCTCATCAGTATCACATCCCGAAGGAAGGTGCTGAATCCACTGCTAGGTACACCCTATATAAAGTTATAAAGCATTCAGACTTAATAAGAGACTCACTTGCTATTGCATAACACACTCAACAATTACAAACTCCTCCCATCATACCCATTGTGCTACCATAGACAATCTCATCAGTATCACATTCCGAAGGAAGGTGCTGAATCCACTGCTAGGCACACCCTATGTAAAGTCATAAAGCGTTTAGACTTAATAAGAGACTCACTTGCTATTGATTACACACTCAACGATTACAAACTCCTTGCTTGCTTGCATTGCTTTGACACAGTTCAGTATGGGCACAGCTGGGGTCTAGCGCAAACACCCAGGTCAGCCACACAGGTCAAACACCCAAGCACAGCTCAGACCAAGCTGAGACACATCTCAGGCCAAGCTCAAACACAGCTCATACCAGGCTCAGACACAGCTCAGACCAAGCTCGCACAGCTCAGACCAAGCTGACACAGCTCAGACACAGTCCAAGCGCAGGCCAAGCGCAGGCCAAGCACAGCCCAAACGCAGTCCAAACACTGCCGATCCACAGACAGTGTTTGGCCGAATGCCGGCTGGATTTTCAGTTACCGGTTTTGTTTGTGTATGTGTATGTGTATGTGTATTTGTGTGTGTGTGTGTGTGTGTGTGTGTGTGTGTGCGTGCGTGCGTGCGTGCGTGCGTGCGTGCGTGCGTGCGTGCGTGCGTGCGTGCGTGCGTGCGTGCGTGCGTGCGTGCGTGCGTGCGTGCGTGCGTGCGTGCGTGCGTGCGTTCGTGTGTCTGTGTGTCTGTGTGTCTGTGTGTCTGTGCGGCTGTGTGTCTGTGTGTCTGTGTGTCTGTGTGTCTGTGTGTCTGTGTGTCTGTGTGTCTGTGTGTCTGTGTGTCTGTGTGTCTATGTGTCTGTGTGTCTGTGTGTCTGTGTGTCGGTGTTGATCTGGAATGTCGGTGTGTCGGTGTTGATCTGGCGTGTCGGTGTGTCGATGTTGATCTAGCGTGTCGGTATTGATCTGGTGTGTCGGTATTGATCTGGTGTGTCGGTATTGATCTGGTGTGTCGGTGTTGATCTGGCGTGTCGGTATTGATCTGGAATGTCAGTGTGTCGGTGTTGATCTGGCGTGTCGGTGTGTCGGTATTGATCTAGTGTGTCGGTATTGATCTGGTGTGTCGGTATTGATCTGGCGTGTCGGTATTGATCTGGTGTGTCGGTATTGATCTAGCGTGTCGGTATTGATCTGGTGTGTCGGCGTTGATCTGGCGTGTCGGTGTGTCGGTGTTGATCTGGTGTGTCGGTGTGTCGGTGTTGATCTGGTGTGTCGGTGTGTCGGTGTTGATCTGGTGTGGGTGTGTCGGTGTTGATCTGGCGTGTCGGTGTGTCGGTGTTGATCTGGCGTGTCGGTATTGATCTGGTGTGTCGGTGTTGATCTGGCGTGTCGGTATTGATCTGGCGTGTCGGTGTTGATCTGGCGTGTCGGTGTGTCGGTGTTGATCTGGCGTGTCGGTGTGTCGGTGTTGATCTGGCGTGTCGGTATTGATCTGGTGTGTCGGTGTTGCTCTGGCGTGTCGGTATTGATCTGGCGTGTCGGTATTGATCTGGAATGTCGGTGTGTCGGTGTTGATCTGGCGTGTCGGTGTGTCGATGTTGATCTGGTGTGTCGGTATTGATCTGGTGTGTCGGTATTGATCTGGTGTGTCGGTATTGATCTGGTGTGTCGGTATTGATCTGGTGTGTCGGTATTGATCTGGCGTGTCGGTGTTGATCTGGCGTGTCGGTGTGTCGGTGTTGATCTGGCGTGTCGGTGTGTCGATGTTAATCTGGGGTGTCGGTATTGATCTGGTGTGTCGGTATTGATCTGGTGCTCACCACAGCACCAAGATGGATCGCCTGGCAAAGTAGCAACCCTTGTCTGGTGCTAGTCCCCGGCAATTTGGACGCCAGCGAGCTATGTCTATGTGGACGGCCAAAACAAGCCGTCGACACATCTGTGCCGTCGGGCTTAAAGTGTTTGTTGAATTGCTTATTGCTAATTGGATGCACACACTGTTCAAGATGTATGCTGGCAGTGTTGATGGGGCGCGCTTGCGAGACGGAAGCTGGCACAAAGGCAGCTCTTGTTGTGTTCACATCAGAAACGCCAGTCGTTCCAGCAATACCAGTTGATTAACACAATTTTTAATTAGGTGTGGAGCGTCCTGTTTAGAAGCCAGCTTAACAGCACCGAGCTTGTCTTGAGAACGGGGCCCTCGGTTGGACTGCACGTCATTGCATTAACTATTCGGCGAAACTTAGAGATGCTCAAGTGCAGTGCAATTAAATACTTCCAGCCCTCCGTTTGAACACTTGCGCTGCTGTTTGCCATATGAGCGCAGTCCACTGCCTCCACGCTCCCGCCCTACTTATCAGACAACCCTTACCAGACGGTTGTCGACAAGTCGCGGTCTAATGGAGGGGTTGTGGAATGCCATTGCATACGAGTGGAGTGCCACTACATACGAACAATTTCTCTGCTGCCGTGCATTTACAGGAGGAGTGTTGAATAGTAAAGATGAGAGAACAAAAAGAAAGATGCTCGCCACACCGAGCGGCTTTCTAAATCCTCCCAATCCGTCAGCATCGTTGCCGGAGCGTTTTCTTTGTCTTGGAAATACCCTGGAGTGTGTGTTTGGCGTTGCCTAGATAGTTCTCTCATGTGTAGAAATTGCGTCGAAACTGATTAATTGCTGTCGTCAAAAATGTGATCACGTTTGATTGATTGTTGGACATTTGTGTTCACCGGGGTCAGAGCTGACTGTAAAAAGGAAGCCATGAGACGATCACCTGTCTGTTGAGTTGTCTCTGCAGGTGGTACGGATAAGTTGATTGTTTGATAGTGTAGCTGTGTAGGTGGTACCGATAAGTATCTGTTGGATTGTGTAACTGTTTGGGTGGTACCTGTAACTGTGGGGCTGTGTAACTGTTTGGGTGGTACGTGTAACTGTGAGAATGTGTAACTGTTTAGGTGGTATGTACCCGTAACTGTGCGATTATGTAACTGTTTGGGTGGTACCCGTAACTGTGGGATTATGTAACTGTTTGGGTGGTACCTTTAACTGTGCCAGGCTGATTGTGTAACTGTTTGGGTGGTACCTGTAACTGTGGGATTGTATAACTGTTCGGGTGGTACATATACCTGTAGCTGTGTGATTGTGTAGCCACACAGATGGTGCCTGTAAGTTACTATTGAATTATGTAACGGTGTAAGTGTAAGTACATGGAGGTAACTGTTTGATTTTGCAATACACCGAACGTAACCGACTGCAGCAGACGATGCATTATGGATTTGCGCCTACACGATGCACCTGAACGCTGCTGTTATGCGTATACAGCTGAAGTAACAAGATACTGCACGCTGACGCAAAACTCAACACATCTTCTGCCGAGGCCCAGCTGCGACGACAGGCACTTTGGATGCAGCTGACGTGCCGCCGTTCCGACAGGTACATTAGCGAAGCCTGGCTGCTGGGCGACACGGCCTGTCGAATTTTCCCCTTCTTCTTCTACGGCAACGTGGCGGCGTCGCTGTTCAGCATGGTAGCCATCACACTCAACAGGTGAGTGGGACGGAGAGGTGGTCATCACACTTAACAGGTGAGTGGGACGGAGAGGTGGCCATCACATTCAGCAGTTGCGTGGGACGGAGAGGGAGAGAGTGGGTGAGCGGGTTGTTTTCTGGAAACGGCCCATTTTCGGACCGGTTCCAACCAGCCGATCATAACGCGGCGCCGCCGCTGCTGCCGGCTCGCCGTGGCCGGTGCGACTGAGGGCCGGTCCGGTTCGCCAGGCGCTCCGCCGCACAGACTGAGCAGATAAGTAAGGTGTTCACCTTGTAGTTGAGATCCTCACCTCCCCAGACTGGAGCGGACACCCTCCGACAGAGGGAGGCGGGTGGTGCAGATCACGGTCCGCGACGCGCAGTTGACAGACACGCTTAACGGTGCACGAGTTGAGTGATTTTTTAGTGAGCTCGGAGGGAAAGCTCATGAATGTCATGCAAGGTCGCCCCTGTTGCCGCTATGCGACAGGTGACTCAAAGGCAGCACTGGGTCGTTGCCATGGTGGCCGGCCGGCAGTGAGGCTCACATTCAGTTCGTACGTCAGGAACGTGATTGAGCGCCGCGATAGGAAAGCGTGTCGGTGCTCCATCATCTTGTGAGCCTGAGTTGATATTGATGCATCGGCTGAATTGTGTTTCTCGCTGAAGCGGATCATTCGGTCAGATACTAGCATGCTTGTAGTAAGTGCAGTTACATTATAGCTGGCCATTGTGGTCCCTGGTGATGTCGCCAAGTGCGAAGCGAAAGAGTGCGAACTGTGCTTTCGGGAATGCTTTTGGGTAATCGCTTTGCTCACAACCAATCTGCCATTCCTGAAGTGGTCTCTACGATATAACTGAGTGCACAGGAAAAGAAAATAAGGTTGTTTTTCCGATAACTTAATCGTTGATCTTCAACTAATATCTCGTGGACTTAGTTCACGCTGTAATACGCGAGATATATGAACTAAATACCACATTATGTGGATATGCAGCCGCGTCCGAGACATTTGCCCATTCTCCTTTCCATTCCTTCATTACTCCCAGACATTTTCCGGAGCGATACCCAAATACCTGTGCCAGTCGCTGTCATTGACAAGGTCTAACCCTTACCAGTAGTGAAAGTCATCGGATTTCTGGCCATTTTCCCAACATCTGAAGAGCCTGGCCTAGCATATCATGCGCCCGAATTCGATGATGCCGCAGTAACATGGGATCGGCATGGTAAGTGGCCAGCCCAGCCACCTAAGCTGGAAGATACGTTGTCGTGCTCTTTGGCCGTAAACGTGCTGCTCCGCACAGCTGATGGCTCCTTCACCTAGCGCATCGGTCGTTATGTATTGAAACCTGGCGGCGATGGTTGAGGAAATGCTCCTCCGGTGGGAATATACCAAAATCACCTATTGCCCGTGGGAGAATCCCTCACCCGTAGATTTATCGGCCTGGATTTGCCGAGGATCCGCCGTCAACCGCTTCCGACGGGCGCTGCACTGCGAACGCCGGCAAGTTGGCATGGTACCGCAGCACCATGAACCCGTGTTTACGCCGCACACATGCCCGCACGCCGCCGCTGACCGGGGCCGCAACCGGCCGTCACGTGCACCAGCCTTGTGCACCAGCCTCGCGCACCAGCGCGGCCTGGAACCACGGAGGCGTAACAAACACACACAAACACACACACACACACACACACACACACACTTGGCCAGCGTGTGTGTCATCTGGGACTCGTCTGGCGGGCGTCTGTCTCCAGCATGACTCTCCCGTGTAGCCTAGGGGTGTGCCGGGTGTGTTTGGGCCGACAAATCTAGGCCCGAATTGTTCAGGCGCATCCAGTGAGGAGGAGGTCGACGAGGCGGGGCTCGAACAGATTCCTGCACTATCGCATTCCCCAAATTCTAAGCTTGCCGCCGATTTTGAATCAGCGTTGTGAATGTTTGGCAACCCTTAGCATTTGATGCCTCCTGGGAGCACCCCCCCCCCCCTCCCCCCCCCCCACCCCACCCGCCATGGCATCATGATGGAATATGGACACTTGGTGTTTGTGAGGTGTTTGTAAGTAACACTTGTAAGTTGTGACAAAGAGACTACTTTTTTAATTCAGGAAACGGTAAACGGCCATTTCCTGGCATTCACCTTTTTTTAAAAAAAATATTTTATCCGCGTGTTGTAGTGCATCACCGTTGCACTGCGCTTTGACACTGTTCTCCAACGGAACCATATGCTGAAGAAAACAACTTTGATTTGTATTCTCACGACAGTCATATCAACTGTTCGTCACTAATGCCATGGCGAGGAGGTCAGGGAGGCACTGCGACCCCCCGCCCCCCCCCCCCGAAGACGGGTGCGGCAGCCGTCGGTACCTGTACCCCGTGAAGGTGTGACTGAACCCCTCTCACAACGGCCCATTAGTCTGCGGTCACCCGATCTGGCCGCTCGAATGTCGCCGTGCGTTCACACCACCTGCCAACAGGTGGTCAGGGGGGGGGGGGGTGACGGACGCGCGCCGCGGTCATGGCGACGCACACGTTCGTGGTGACCAGTGTGGCTGGCGACTGGTGTGGCTGCCAACAGGTGGTCAGGGGGAGGTCGACGGACGCGCGCCGCGGTCATGGCAATACACACGTTCGTGGTGACCGGTGTGGTTGCCAAGAGGCGGTCAGGGGTGGGGTAGGGGGGGGGGGTCGACAGACGCGCACCGTGACCACGGCGATGCGCACATTCGTGGTGACCGGTGTGGCTGGTGACCGGAGAGGCTGCAACACATATATCTATGTTGAAAACGGCACAATAACCTATGCGAAAGCATGGCTGAGCTGTGCTTAGCGATCGAAATTCATCGACGATATATGCGACTTATCTCGGTCAGGACTTGAAACTGATATCGATACGTTTGTTTAATATTTATCTCAGAGATATCCAGACCTCAGCAATGTTTTGGGTCTCTCGCTTTCATAGCAGGTGCGAGTGCGTAGCAGGACAAAGGACATTAAACGTGTAGTAACGTCATCACCGCTTTGGCATCAACTTACTTTAGTGGAAAGTGCCACAGTTTTAGCCCTGGTTTTGGCTTTTCCCATGCTGCCTGTGTGTCATGTAAAAAGTTTTGAACGCAATGCACCTTTCAGCTCTTGTTCGCACGCGACCATCACATCTTCTGTTCCAATATTGGCTAGATGGCTGCCCAGCAGGGAACACGAGCTAGGCTATTTAGCTGTTGTTTTGAAAGAAGCCTCTGATTTGTACAGAACTCTCAACGCAGATTGGCGGTATTTTTCTCCCATATGCACAAAGAACGCTATGAGCAAGCAGCACTGCAAATACACTGTGGAGACCCGCTGTCCACTGTCCAGGTCTCGCACAGCACTAACGGCCGTACCCAATTTCCATCAACCACCTTCTTATCGCCTTCTACACACACACCAACTTCTTTTCACGACACCTGAGCTGACGCCAATCACGCGACGATAACGACGTGTGCTATCGGAGCGTGGTTTCAAGTGACGTGCTGCCGCCCCCACGGCCGGGCGGCCGGAGTGTGCTGGCGGTAGGAAGGGAGGGTGTGCTGGTGGCAGGCTGGTCGGGTGTGCTGGTGGCCGGGCGGCCGGGTGTGCTGGCGGTAGGAAGGGAGGGTGTGCTGGTGGCAGGGTGGTCGGGTGTGCTGGTGGCCGGGCGGCCGGGTGTGCTGGTGGCAGGGTGGGGTGTGCTGGAGGCAGGGCGGCCAGGCGAGGTATGGCGCGCGAGGTATAGCGCTGTGGCTCTTGATGGATCTTCGCTGACGCCATGGCGATTTCAGATTTCAATTTCGCATACATCAGCTGTTTGTTGACAGCATATCGGTGGTTGTTGGTGTGGGTCCATTTTTCCGAAGCTTGCGAATGCATGGCACCGTGTCCTTTCAGTCATGGATTTCAAAACGTATTTATGAGAATATAATTGCGTTTATTATATTTTATGCTGAATGTAATGTGGTGCAATGTACGTGTCATTAGACAGAAAGCTAAATTATCATTTAAAACAAGCGTAAATTAGAGGCTTTGGCCGCTCTGAACTCCCGGGAGCAGCTGCGGCATCACTCTGGACTGAGTGCACCTCTTTGTCTTCTGCGTTTTTCTGCCAGCTACGTGACCGTTGTCGGCTTTCCTGGCACCTCTGAGGGGAAGAAACGCGATACACGCATCCAGTGGTGCTGCGTATGAGCACGGACCGCTCACATACGGGAGACAAATGGCCCGGGTGGGGGAGGGGGGGGCGAGCGAGCGTGCCACCCGCACCTCCTCGATAAAGTTGAAACGGCGGCACCCTTTGTTCTTGCCGTGGTTTTTGCACAGTGCCGGCTTTGTTTTTAGTACACTTTGCCGCTTACATGGGGCTCTCACCTGTTCGCACCTGTGCGGGGGTGTGCCTGTCACCGTCGGCTGTTCTGGTAAGAAGCGATGTCGTAAAACCCGTGGCGCGTGAAAGAAGGAGCACGCTCCTTGCCTCGAGAACAAAAAGGCATTGTGCGAGAATATTCTTCATGTGGAGGAAGCTAAGCAGACAGGTCAGGAGGGGAATTGACCTTTTTTGTAGCCACGTGCACATTAGCGTGCACGCAGGTTTCACCGCCGCGGTGATTGATGAGCTGGGCATGGGTACCAAACATGTTGCACAACATTCAACATTACCACAATGTTCCTGAGTAGAATGGACCTAAGCTCCGAAATGCACTCCACACCTCTCGACGTCCCTGAGTGGCGCAGAAACCGCATGTATGAATATTTACAGGCGTTCTGACTGAGTCTTCGTACGCTTCTCGGAGCTGTTCGGGGCAGCAGTGTGTGTGTGTGTGTGAGATAATATTTGCAGTCCGTGGTCGGGTCGTCCCACGCCTGCCGGAGCCGTTGAATATCCACGCGTCGCTCAGAGCCATGCCACTGCCGTGGCCGTTGAATATCCACGCGTCGCTCAGAGCCATGCCACTGCCGTGGCCGTTGAATATCCACGCGTCGCTCAGAGCCATGTCACTGCCGTGGCCGTTGTGAGGAGGCGTACCCGGTGCAGCGGCGGCGGTGGGGACGGCCGGTGCTCCTGGCACCGGTAACACCACACTCGGGCACACTCCGGCCATTCGATCTGGCCGGTCGGCCTGCGTCAGCGTCACGACAGCACCGGGACCCGACGTCAGCGCCACACGGCGCGACAGGTGACCCGGGGGCGGAGCCAGGTCACCGGGGCCGGGCCCGGCAGGTGACCTGGGGGCGGAGCCGGGTCACTGGGGCCGGACCCAGCAGCAGCGGAACTGTGCAGCTTTGTTTGGGGTTGCATGGCAACAGTGTCAGGTGTATGCTGCAATAATGCATTTTCGTTGAGCCGGCATTGGTGGGGTGGACTGAAATTGTCCAGCCAGAGCAGAAATTTGCATTACCAATACATATGTCATGTATTTTACTAAGTTTTGTTTCCATTGCATGGTCTTCGTATGGATGTCATTGTCAGGCATAATGACTCCTTTTTATAAAAGTCGATATGCGACACAAAAGTTGGGGATGTGTATTTTCAACATGAGGGATACATGTTTATTCCCACCTCCCACCAATAATAAAATCCACCCGTGGAACTGGGCGTTCCGACGACACCGGCCAACGTCGACGCTTACGAAGTGCCTTCGGAGTGGTTATTTATGCTTTGAACATAGTGCTTCACGTTTAAAGGATATCCACACCACCAATTTTCACCCGGATGGAACACTTCAATTGCTTGACGAAAAGTCGCGTCTTCGGTCTTCGGCATGCTGAGAGGCCATCTTGATGGAGAGGACCTGGTGGCTCCTGGGCCGCCGCGCTGACGGGTAGAAGATATCACCTGTCTGGCTGACCGGGAGAGTATTTATGGCTCCCCCTGTCTACCTCCGACGATTCTACATCGCTGCCGACACCTCACCGGGTGGCATCAGCTGGCTTCCAACGGTGACGCTTCCCTTCAAGGCGTCACTCGCCCCCCCCCTCCCAGGAGTCGCATTCAGACGTCACTTGGATCGACGTCAACTATGCGGCACCATCGTTAGTCCACGTCGGCGCCGCCAGGTTGCTCGTCAGTGTCGGGTGCAGTGACGATGCCCCTCCGGCTTGACTAGATTGCTCCTCGTCAGCAGTTAACTTCTGACGGGCGAACGTTGGCACGCACAGCAGGCCTGTCAGAGCGGTGAGCAGTCTCAGATCATCCTCAGCTCTGAGAGCAGCACCTGTCTCAGATCATCCTCAGCTCTTAGAGCAGCACCTGTGTCGGAGCAGTCTCAGCTCTGAGAGCAGCACCTGTGTCAGATCATCCTCAGCTCTGAGAGCAGCACCTGTGTCGGAGCAGCCTCAGCTCTGGGAGCAGCACCTGTGTCGGAGCAGCCTCAGCTCTGAGAGCAGCACCTGTGTCAGCTCATCCTCAGCTCAGGCCCCGGAGTTCGAGGCCGTGATGCACTGTCGAAGGATGCGCGCTCCCCTGGAAGTACCAACGTGTACTTTTTTCTCTGAATTATCCTCCATTTCTCACCTGCAGCTTACATTTCACAGAGGAATCATTTTGTGACTTGATTGAGGAGGGAATCTAGTGCGCCCCCATCCCCTATATTGGGGAAAGGAGGAACTCCTTTATTTAATGCCAGGCCTGGAAATGATGGAAACAAGCTTACGTGGGTGTGAATTAATAGCGGGATTGTGGAAATAAAGGTGACAAACGCTAATCAAGCAACACCCCTTAGCTCCCTTTATGACTTCCTGCATTCGTTTCGGGTGGGTGATCCGTTCTTTTCATCAAATGTTAGAAGTTCGTGATGATGCAGGCCAGGACCGGTCACGCCTGTCACTGCGTTGTCACCCTGTCACTGCGTTGTCACCCGCCACCCTGTTGCTGCGTTGCCACCCTGTCACTGCGTTGTCACGCCTGTCACTGCGTTGCCACACTGTCACTGCGTTATCACCCCGTCACTGCGTTGCCACACTGTCACTGCGTTATCACCCCGTCACTGCGTTGTCACCCTGTCGCTGTGTGGTCACCCTGCACTACGTTGTCACTCAGTTACTGCGCTGCCACCCTGTACTACTTTGTCGCCCTGTCACTGAGTTGTCACTCTGTGAGTAGAAGCTGCAAGATCAGGAGTGATGGGCTCAGCTAAAATGCTCTTAGCGCGCAAGGTGTGTTTATGTGGAACGACATCTTCATGTATATTTAGAACGTTACATTTCATAGTACAAATTTATTACCGATTCCATTAGCAACTGAGCCTTGACTTGACCCAGAGTCGTCAGCCGATGGGACTGTCTACTGCCTAAATTTGACCCAGAGTCGTCAGCCGATGGGACTGTCTACTGCCTAGTTTGACCCAGAGTTGTCAGCCGATGGGACTGTCTACTGCCTAGTTTGACCCAGAGTTGTCAGCCGATGGGACTGCCTACCGCCTTGTTTGCAGTTGCAGCCTGGTGCCTAATTTGCATTTTACCTATTCCATGGATTATGCGGATTACTTGCTCGAGGATACATTCTTTGTTTCCATTTTAAGTCAGCCTCATCGGTGGTGTCAAAATCAGAATTTCCTCGGGTAGTATTTCGGAATAATCTTTAAGACCCCATTAAATGCCCAAGCCCACCTAACAAGTCAAGTGATGTCACTCACTGGTGACAAGTCAAGTGATGTCAAGTGATGTCACTCACTGGTGCAGTGTGATATATCCAGCATACATTGTGTAATATCATGCATCCATGCATTAAGCACCAAGCTCATCCAGCCATGAATGCTAGCTTAGAGGTGTTCAGTAAAAAAAAATTGGTGGTGCTGTCAAGGAAGTTAGTAATGCTCAATATGAAGTTGGGATGCCTGAGCTGCCCTAATCATACACGAAGTTTCGCTACTGCACTGATTTGTCCGATGGCATTGTCCCGCGAAGTACTCCAGCTGTCAGTTGCTCAGCATATACACACATACTAAATAGCGTACCAGTGAACCCTTGAAGGAAATTGTGAACTATTTTCACCCTGAAGCCCGGGTTTTGTTCTAATGGAAGACATCGTGTCAAATATCTACTTGCATTGTCCAACTAAGCCAAGGTTATGACTTTTCAAACCCACCTTTTGTTTGCCTGAAAACATGGCGATGCCATAACAATTGAAGCCCTGGGATCGGACATTGCTGCACCCATAGTACTACCTAGTAATTAGATCATCCTCGGCGAACGGTGGAATACATGCGAGAGCTTCAGCGGTACCACACACCACCACACAATATGTGCAACAAAATAACATAGCACTAGTTTAGAATTAGAAACCCACCTAGCGACAGCAGCGTGCAGTACTTGAAATGCTATGCAGTGCAGAATTACCATGCAGTATAGTAAGGGCATAGAGTACAACATTAATACGTACACGTTTATTCAGTGCCATACAATGCAATACAATACAACGTGGCACGCTTGTATGTTAACGTGCAGTCTCACAGATGGATTTGTATGGAGCTCGATCAGTGATCACATCGGCAGTCCGCTGATCTCAGCGGTGGTGCCAACTCTCAACTGGTAGCATTTCCGCTTACCTTTCGATCGGTGGCTGTCGCTGCCGTATGGAGTCAGGGCCGGCGTGTGGCCTTGACCCGCCCCGAGCGAGGTCACCCGCACACATTTGCACAATTGCCAGTTCCCGGACGCGCAGTTTCTGCATAACGCACTCGCGACTATAAGATTGGGCGCCGGGGTGGGGGTGCGGGGGGGGGTGCAGCCGGCGTGAGAGCCCCATCGATCACAGAGCGACAATAAACCGATAGCAGATTTATTGTTCTTACTCGGCGCCCAGCGATGCGAGGAAATCCTGACAAATAGAGGTGGTGTTGAGAAGCGCCTGAAGCATTGCGCGGGTTTGCCGCTCCGCAAATGGCGGTGCCGTGCACTGAACAGGCCATCTACGCTCTCACTTGTCTACTGTCTTCGAGTTATGGGACTCGTGCAGGCATCAAGCGACCTGTACCGACAGCGGAGGGGTCACAGATCGCGCAGCCGCACCGGCACACCTTTGTACCAAAGAGCAGCGAGTCTTCGCTGACAGATATCATCACTTATTCGCGAAGCTTCAGCTTGGCTGTCGCACAGAAGCGTGAAGACTCGATGCATCTTCATCGGCAGGTATAAGTATTGAGGATGAATGAGCCTTGGTTTCCAAACAGAGCCAGGCGCATAGATAACTTCGGGTGTATTGAATGGATGGTGGTGACACCATGGACCAACAAACCGTCCGTGACAGATCTTAACACCTATCCTATCATTTATACGATCCCAACGCTGACAACCTCGTGTTGGCGCTGAGGCTCATCCGAAATCTAGTCATGTCATGTGCTCCATTCACAGATGAGTGCCCCGCCCTTAAGCTTATCTGTCCGTTAGCTGAGCTGACGATATTAGCATGTGCATCAGACAGATCCTGGACTGGCTGTGAAAGCAATAGCGCCACAATGGTTGTGTGGCTAGTGCGAGATGCATTATGCTCGGCGACAAGGGCGCACCCAGTATTCACACAAGGGCCATCCCTTTCAGACAGCAGACTAGCGTCGCGGGGACGCGGCCCAGGTGTGGTCGACACACGTCCGTCCGACGCAACGGTCCGTTCTTTGGACGCGCGATGAGAACCGCCGATGTAGTTCTCTCGACAAACGTGGCCCTATCCGATCACATCGGATGCACGGGGGTGCCAGATGAGATCGCTCGTTGCAGTGCTGTGCAGTGGACGCGCGCGTGCGCGTGCCGACTGGATGCGAGACAAATGGCGAGCGACGGCGCTTCGGCGCCGTCGCGTGCTATCGTATGCGACCCGTTCCTCTTTGCCGATGACGTGTGTTGGATACCTGGTTGATCCTGCCAGTAGTGATATGCTTGTCTTGTTTTAGGAAGCTGAATTTCTTCATTCCTCCGTTCCACCGGAGGAATGGAGGTTCCTTGACCCGTCGAATTTGAAATACCAAGATTTCGGTTATTTCCTGATGCTCCCAAAATGCATCGGCATAAAAGATTAGTAAAATAAGGATTTTGGGGTTCTTTGGGAGTTGAGCCCAGGCCCCCGCGCCCACTCCTTGGGTGCGCCTCTGCTTGGCGAGCAAGTTTTCGTATGCAGAGCGGACTGCGCACGTGAGGACTCATATTTTTCAATATTCCAGATATGGTTGGTGCAGTCCGTACCGTCGGTGAGAGGTACGTCAGACCCTACTGCCGAGGAGGGCGGTACTATTGTGGGAGTGCAGCAGCATCACATATCAGAGATACAGCTCGCACTGTATCAGCTTGGGAGCTAGTGGTGCGGTCCAGAATTAGCAGGATTGAAGTTCGCCCAAATTGAAGCCCCTTTTTTTTTTGGTTGAATCAGGGGGGGGGGGAGGAAGAGGAAAAGAAAGGATGTCCCCCCCCTTTTTTTTGGGGGGGGGGGGGGGGGTGTTGTTTTGGTTTTTTTCCCTCTTTTGGGGGGGGGGGGGGGGGGGGGGGGGGGGGTTTTGGCCTTTTTGCGGTAATTTTCAGATCAGGTTGATGTGCCCTGTCTTGGGAGGAGGGGGCTCAGGTAGTGACTGTCGCCCTCTGTCTTGGGGAAGGGGGCTCAGGTCATGCTCCTTCTTGGGGACGGGTTGACTATCAGCTGTCTTGGGGACGGAGGGGGCTCCGGTCAGGCTGACTGTCGCCTCTGTCTTGGGGACCGAGAAGGCTCAGGTTTTGGGACGGAGAAGGTCAGGCTGACTGTCGCTCTGTCTTTGGGACGGAGAAGGCTCGGTCTGACTGTCGCTTCTGTCTTGGGGACGGAGAAGGCCCATGTCAGGCTGACTGTCGCCTTCTGTCTTGGGGACGGAGTGGGCTCCGGTAAGGCTGACTGTCACTCTCTGTCTTGGGAACAGAGGGGGCTCCGGTCAGGCTGGCAGTCGCCCTCTGTCTTGCTCCGGCGTGCAGTGCTGGAGTGAACTCTGAGAGACTCGGGTCGGTGGGCGGGCTGGACGCCGGACGAAGAACGCTCGGGTGACGCGTAATTCAAGTCGGACCCTCACCCATGTTTGGGTGGAGACGGCGGACGGAAAGGACCGCAAGTGCATAAACGGCTCCACAGATCCGGGACAATGATCGATGGTGCGAACGGCCCGGAGTGCACGCAGATCCGACCCTGTCACCTTTTCGGGAGATGTATTCCGACCGGTCACCTTCCTGGGAGATGTACCCGACCCGGTCACCTTTACGGGAAACGTATCTCGACCCGGTCACCTTTACGGGAAACGTATCTCGACCCGGTCACCTTTACGGGGGACGTAGTCCGACCTGGTCCCCTTTACGGGAAACGTATCTCGACCCGGTCACCTTTACGGGAAACGTATATCGACCCGGTCGCCTTTACGGGGGACGTAGTCCGACCTGGTCCCCTTTTCGGGAGACGTACTCCGGCCCGGTCACCTTTCTGGGAGATGTATTCGAACCCGGTTATCTTTCCGGGAGATGTGTTCCGGCCCGGTCACCTTTCCGGGAGACGTACCTCGTGTTCTTGACGGCAAGCCGCGGAGGCCAACCTTGGGGGGGGCGGGGACCGTTGACTGGCGACTCTCCTGGGCTCAGGGTCGAGCTGGGGGGGGGGGGGGGAGGCGGCGCCCCCAATGACTCGGGTCGGCGCCGCGGTAGTGTGGCGGCTCCGATGTCGGGTGGCATCTGGTGGGCAGACGCGCCATTCAGTGTCGCCGCTCAGTGCCGCCGTTCAGCCGGGCCGACACCCGAGAGGCGACCGCCGTCACCGCCGGTCACGGCGGCTGCGGCGGCGACCGCGACGGCGCCGGCGCCGCCTTCATCTCCGCCATCGCCTCGGCAGCTCTCGCCGACGTGCCCGTCGACGCCCCCCGCCCCCCGCCACGCCCCCCCGCCAGGCTGCGACCGCCGACACACCGCAGCGGCGTTGATCCGCCAACCTCTCTCCCCGCCCACCGCCTCAGCGACGGCGCGCCAGAAACTCGAGCCGTGCGAGTCGCCGCCGCCGCCGCCGCCGCCGCCGCCGCCGACACCGACACCTCACGTGGCGTTCGAGTTCCGCCGGCACGCACTGCACGCCCAGGTCGCGCCTGCGACGGCACACCGTCCACGTGACCTGCGGTCGGCCCGGCGCAGCAGGCGGTGGCAGGGTGGGAGGGGGACGGCTCACTGCGGTGACCCCAGACGGCGCGCGCTGTCGCCAGCCTTGTCGAGCGCCATCGTGCGACATTCGTCGCCGGCCAACTTCACTGCGCACCAACTGCATGGGGTCAGCTGCATGGGGTCTCCACTGCACATCAACCGCATGGGGCTGTCACCTCACTCCTCACGTCTGTGACCGGACGGTGTCGACGGGTGTCACCGGGTGTCGACGGGTGTCACCGGGTGTCACCGGGTGTCACCGGGTGTCACCGGGTGTCGACGGGTGTCACCGGGTGTCACCGGGTGTCACCGGGTGTCGGGGGATGCCAACTGGTGTCAGCTGGTGTCATTTGGATGTCAACAGCCGTGGACAACAGTGGTGTCACTGGGTCGGAGGACTGCTCGCGCGGACTGTCAACACCTCTCCTCGCCTCGCCAGCGGTGGCACTGAGTGCCAAGCAGGCCGCCGTCACCGTGCATCGGACTGGGGATGAGGGGAGGGGAGGGGGAGCTGATCGTATCGCCCGGTCAGAGTCGACCTTGCGACCGCCGCCCGATTAGTTGTCGGTGTGTGTCCGCACGTGCTGATCAAGCTGCCGTCGACGTGTGTCCGCACGTGCTGATTGGCCTATCGTTGTGTGTATGCACGTGCTGATCTGGCTGCTGCCGTTGTGTGTCAGCACGTGCTGATCAAGCTGCCGTCGGCGTGTGTCCGCACGTGCTGATGGGGCTGCCGGTGCGTGTCCGCATGTGCTGATCAGGCTGCCGTCGATGTGTGTCCGCACGTGCTGATCGGGCTATCGTTGTGTGTATGCACGTGCTGATCTGGCTGGTGTCGTTGTGTGTCAGCACGTGCTGATCAAGCTGCCGTCGGTGTGTGTCCGCACGTGCTGATCTGGCTGCCGTCGATGTGTGTCCGCACGTGCTGATCTGGCTGCCGTCGATGTGTGTCAACACGTGCTGATCGGGCTGCCGGTGCGTGTCCGCACGTGCTGATCTGGCTGCCGTCGATGTGTGTCCGCACGTGCTGATCTGGCTGCCGTCGATGTGTGTCCGCACGTGCTGATCTGGCTGCCGTCGATGTGTGTCCGCACGTGCTGATCAGAACGCGATGGCATCGCCCGCCGTCAGGTGGTCCGCGAGCTGTTTGCGCTTCGTGATCGGACTCTGATGCGAGCTGAACCGGCGCCCAAGTGCAGCCCGCTTGGATTGGACTGAAGCTGGCCGATCCCGGACGATCGGGTGAAGTTTACCAGTGGCGCTTATGATCCTGATCCTCTCCTCATCTTCATTGTCCATGGCTAGGGTAGAGCCAACTTGGTGTGGGAAGATGAATGTGCATGGGGCCTTCGATCTCAAGTTTGCTGCAGTGACAATATATGGGCAGGTAAAAGAACCATTGATGTATACGTTGGTACACCCTATCCCTTCCATACCAACACGGCTATTTGGTTTAACCTTTCATTTAAGTAATTGTCTGCTACTTCACTTCTTTCTTTCAAACAGGCATCAGTCTATCAAAATGAAGTGTGGAAAAGGAGGTGCATCTCAAGGCATGCTTATGTCACCATAGCAGCTTACCACAGAACTATGAGTGTCGATTTGTATGCTGTTGAAGGGACCTTTGTCCCCCTCAACGCTAGTTTACCCATACAAATTTAAACTTTTAACATGGGACCCTAAGGAGTGGGCCCTTAAATCTATTTGGGCCGGCCCATTATCTCCATGTATTGCCTACCCTCCCAATAATTTGCATAAATCAATGTCACCGCATAGAACAGTACTGTTTCACATGTGGAGGGATGAGCATGTTTGTATGTACGTGTAACAATAACACAACCGTGGTTTTATAAATATTGAGCAGAGAAAAGTGGCCACAAGTCGTGCTTTGGTTGCATTATCAATAGGTCTGGCTATATCATCGCGAGAAGCGGCCATGCACATGCATACAGCCGATGCATCGGCTGCATGTATGTGCATGGCCGCTTCTCTCGTCAGCCTTGCCTCACAAGTGACAAGTTTGATTTATTTCAGTATTTAGACCAGCAAATGCTGGGCGGAGTGGGGAAAACGAGACAATTGCTATGGCTACAATTGTGTCCGGTTGTACTATTTGCATTGCATGTATTCAATGCTGGTCACGTTGTATTCTATCCTCACATCAGTTATTTGACACGCTGGGTTAATGCTGAGGGGAAATGAAGAAGCTAGAAGCAGGATAAGAATTATGAGACTCGCTGACCGTTAACTTTGAGAATCGTCGCGGTAGTCGTGTGAGAGGGCGTGCATAAGATACCTCTGTTTTTGTGCATTGTTTTCCACAATGAGATGAACGGGCTTGTGTATTTAGGTCTCGGCTTTGTCTATTGTGTTCCAGAGTGATGGACGTGACATCGTAGCTGGCTGATGGCCCGGCACAGTCCTGTACCTGCATGGGTGGCAGAACCATCCTGGGCGAGGGGGGCTGCCGATGGACCGGCACACCTGCACCTGCATGGGCGACAGAACCATCCTGGGCGGGGGGGGGGGGGGGGGGGCTGCCGATGGACCGACACACCTGCACCTGCATGGGTGGCAGAGCATACTGGGGAGGGGGAGCCATGGTGCCCCTCCTTAAGTGACACAATTGAGCATGAGCTATGTGAGATTGAGAGTAAAGAGAAATGCGCAGTTATACCTTGAGAGCTCTCCATTAAATCGGGATCCTCCATAATGTATGGGCTGGAACCTGTTTGCATCACGAACTATGCAGTTGGACCAACACACCTCGAACGGAGAGGTGGTACTATAACTGTGCTGCCATTCTCATCTTTGGCTACCATACTTTCTGTTTCAAAATGAGAGATGCATGCTGATTGCTGAAGATTTCTTTTGAGTTGGTAAGTTTTGGAAAACAATCTAAGTGCAATTATATATTATACGGTTATCAGGATTGCAAAGAACCTAGCTGAGAACTGTGAATGCTATTTCTGCGAACTTGGTAGTGTAGCTGCATCATACTGTATTGGGAGTACTGCACACCAGAATGATAAATCAGATTCATGAGGAAGTGTTTGTGTTACACAGCATGCACTTTTAAAATGGTACTTCATTGCAATGATTCGCCGTTTGATTATGCTCGTAATCAAACTTCTGAATCATTGCAATGAGTGTCTTTTTAAAAGTGCACAATGTGTATATTCGTGCTTTACACCCAACAAGTACTGAATAATATAAATATTTGTTTTTTGCAAGAGGATTATTTTTGGGCATAAAATTAACCGATTGCCACCTTTCCGATGAAGAGCAACTAGGTATACTGTGAGATTGCCAAGCACGGCTACTGTAAGAGAATAACACATTGTTATTGGAAGATCCAACGACCTGCAAGTTGTCGAATATCTGAACACAAATGCATTCAGCTATTTCAATCAATTCGGCTGTAAGTTGACAAATCTACACATGATGAACAAAAGTACTGATACGATGCCTATTATAACATGGACACGGCTTTTGAACATGATCATTTGTCTCATTTGTCTCAAAAAAGGTGTCGAACAAGCCTGAAATTATGCTGAATTATTAACACCAAGTATAACGTTTTGAATAGGATCCCACTCCTTGCATTTCAATGTACACAATTGATTGACACTTTCCACATGTAAGGAGTGTCGAGCAAGCCTTTAATTTCAGCAACCTTTATAAAATCGATGTAATGCATGAATATACCTCAACATGCAGCTGTAGACACGCACACATACTTAATATTTGGCTACCCATAGGCGGCGTTCCTATGCACCCTTATGCATGTGTGCGTTTGTAGGCACAGTGACATATTTATACATATGGAGGACAAGGTTACTGACATACAAGATGTGGCCAACATTTATTACAAGTGTAAAATGTCGATATATTTAAGTGTGTGCTTCCAGTGAAACGTTGGTGTCAAAGATTAGTGCCGAAACTTATATAACTTATATAATATAACTTCCGGACTTTTCGAGATATTTTTACTTCTGTGAATAGCGGCTATGGTTCATAGCCGCGAAAATCTACACATGCATAAAATCTACACATAAATATAAATCTACACACAAATCTACACATAAATCTACACATGCATAAACTGCGTATCGGCAACAGCCAATCATTGCCGCATGTCTTAAAACCTAAATATTTGTAGCGGATTGAAGTCAGGCATGCGGTACTGAGCCCTCATCAATGTGGCTACTAATGCCAAGTTGATAGCTCCTGAATTCTCCATTATTTCACAATATGTCACCTCGTCATGCAGTTTATTTATTATACCGGTCAGTTGTTCGGAGTTCACCGTGTTCGCATGCCATCCACAGACTCGTCTGGCAGCCAGCCGCCTGTCTGTAGTATGGCGACTCGGACGGCATCTATGCTTCCAACATACCTATTGCTGACGACGGCCAACTAATTAGCATAGCGCCCAGCGATATCTGAGTGCTGCGGAAACTCATACCCAGCCACCTCAGCTGACTCCTCATGGCGCGGGCGTCACGTTCAGCACAGCGAATCACCGAGATGGTATGTGACGAGCCTTAGTCACCCGTCGATCCTGCTCTTTTCGTCCCGTCAGAGCGCATGCCATATATGGAAATGCCGAGGGCGGAACGCAATTCCGAGATATATTGCAAGGGATGTTGAGATATTGAGAGCGGAGTAACGTGAAAGCTGTTTAAACACGGATTATGCGATATCGTGCTCAATTCTGTATTATTGGAGAGGCCAGATGGAAGACTGGGCTGATTCGGGCACCCCATAGAGATGCTAATGCGATCATTTATCTGGCGATTATACGCCCAGAACGGAGACAGGGGCAGCCCGAGGAATTTGCATGGGGAGGGGATGCCCCGCGTCTGGAGGGGCGCCATGTCGTCGCCACAGAGGAAGTCCCTGGAGAGGCGCCTTCGGCTGAGCACTAGAGCATGCTGAAGCCTGATACTTTTCCCTCTGCGGGAGCCTTTGGCCGATAGATCCGTTAGGCGGGGTCGAAGGGTGCAATCCAGCCTCTTCGAATAGACGCCTTTTCCCGGTCAGAGGAGCACCACCTATTCATGGGGGCACGTGGCCCCTAGTTCCCCCCCGTCTGCATCTGCCCAAGAACGGCAACGGCAGTTCCGGCAGGCAGCACCTGGGTGGCAGAGCCAAGTCTGGCGTACCCACCGGTCTCGTCACCGACTCCGGACGGGGTGGCGGCACCAGTCGTACGCATCGCCGGATCAGGTTCTGAACCAGGCTCCGGCGCTTTCACCACTAAACCCGGCCGTTTTCCCACCGCCCAGCCGGCCGTCGACGACGGCGGCGGCGGGGGTAGGGCGCTAGCTCTGTCGGTAGGCCGGCTGCGCTCCTCATCGTGAGATCGTGGGTTCGAATCCCACAACCGGCGGGATTTCCGAGTCCACCCGCGTGAGAGGTCGGGGACGCTATATGGCCTAGCAGTTGAATGCGACGTAAACAACCGTGGCTCCTCTTCGACGCCGGCGGCGATGTGTGTGGCGGAGCACGTCTGGCCCGGCCCCTCCGTGTCGGTGCAGCTCAGGAGCGGCCGTCGGTCCGCACCTATCGGCCACACATCGCCTCTTCCCGCCATCCACGCGTTCCGTGGCGGGCTGCGGAGGTGACGTCACGGCCGGATGTCCTCGGCCGGACACGTACCTGATAGTTAGTGGCGCGGTGGGTCTCCCCGCCCGCTCAGGTTGTGTCGTCACTGGTAGCTCGGGGCTGGTTAGTGGCGCGGTGGGTCTGCCTGCCCGCTCAGGTTGTGTCGTCACTGGTAGCTCGGGGCTGGCTAGTGGCGTGGTGGGTCTGCCCGCCCACTCAGGTTGTGTCGTCACTGGTAGCTCAGGGGCTGGCTAGTGGCGCGGCGGGTCTGCCCGCCCGCTCAGGTTGTGTCGTCACTGGTAGCTCAGGGACTGATTAGTGGCGTGGTGGGTCTGCCCGCCCGCTCAGGTTGTGTCGTCACTGGTAGCTCAGGGACTGGTTAGTGGCGCGGTGGGTCTGCCCGCCCCCTCAGGTTGTGTCGTCACTGGTAGCTCGGGGCTGGTTAGTGGCGCGGTGGGTCTGCCCGCCCGCTCAGGTTGTGTCGTCACTGGTAGCCCAGGAACTGGTTAGTGGCGTGGTGGGTCTGCCCGCCCGCTCGGTTGTGTCGTCACTGGTAGCTCGGGGCTGGCTAGTGGCGCGGCGGGTCTGCCCGCCCGCTCAGTTGTGTCGTCACTGGTAGCTCAGGGACTGGTTAGTGGCGCGGTGGGTCTGCCTGCCCGCTCAGGTTGTGTCGTCACTGGTAGCTCAGGGGCTGGCTAGTGTCGCCCGTTGGTCTGTGTCGGGCTGTTTGGGTGTCTGGCCCTCGGTTGTGTCGTCCTGGTGCTCGGTCTGGTTGTGGCGGGGTCTCCCCCGGCTCAGGTTGTGTCGTCACTGGTAGCTCAGGGACTGGTTAGTGGCGCGGTGGGTCTGCCCGCCCGCTCAGGTTGTGTCGTCACTGGTAGCTCAGGGGCTGGCTAGTGGCGCGGCGGGTCTGCCCGCCCGCTCAGGTTGTGTCGTCACTGGTAGCTCAGGGACTGGTTAGTGGCGCGGTGGGTCTGCCCGCCCGCTCAGGTTGTGTCGTCACTGGTAGATCAGGGACTGGTTAGTGGCGCGGTGGGTCTGCCCGCCCGCTCAGGTTGTGTCGTCACTGGTAGCTCAGTGACTGGTCTGGAAGATGCAGGGACTGGTCTACCTGCCAGCTCAGACTGCATCGGCAATGCCTTCGTGCCACAGAAGGCATAGCAGGATTGTGTGATGTTCATCCCTCCAGGCATCAAAATGAAGTCAATATCGGAGCCGATTGGATTGCATCGGCGGGAAAAATTGCAGGAATGCCGGCTCAGCTATACTCAGGTGTGCTGCAACATAAGAAGCACCGCATAAGCATGCTTCTCGATACCTGTTTTCCATCGCATAGCAGATGAAGATTAACTGGGAGTAACAACCGAAAAGAACCCGGACGGAATGTGTGCAATCACCATGCGCGTGCATACAATTTGACTGAATTGCTTAAATATAGTGCAGCGCTTCCAATACCACAACTAGCGTCTAATTACCGTTCAGTTTGACTCCACCCACTCTCGGCAAGACTCGTGAAAGGTGTGTCGATCTGCAACCAGCGTCGACTTACGGCACAATGATTTGTCCCACCTCGATCACTGACCTAACTTCCTAAAGAACGACACGAGTGTCGATTATCGGGAGTTCAAAATACCGTCACATGCACCGATTACTTTACGAATCTTGAGTGCGTTGCTGTGCCTGTTAACACGCGCCCTTGAGGTCCCGTGAAAATTACGCGCACTGGAGGGGGTGGGGGGCGGATTCCGTCCCCCCCCCCCTAAGATCTCGGCTCCTTGTAAAGCTGGAGAAACGAAATTTGCAGGGTGGATGGGTACGGTAGTGAACTCTATTGTGTGCAAATTTCATGACCTTACGTCAATATCTTCAAGGTCAAATGAGGTCGCATTTGTCAAAAAAATTCTTGTTTTGCGTGGCTTGGCTTGTCATTGTTCTTGATCACTGTGATTGTGTTTAAATGCTCCAAAATGGGCATCAATGATGTTTTGGACATTACTAATGATGCAATACAGATGCTAGACCCGACATTTGACCACAGGTCACCTATATAGCAGCACTTTATCAGGTCAGTTACCTGTCCCAGTTACCGGAACCGGGCCGCCCGCCCGACTGCTCCGTCGGGCAGCTCGGCGCAATCGGCTTCGCGAAGAAAGGAGTGAAGTACATGAATAAAGTATCGAAACGCAATGACAAACAGTACAAATGACAAACAGTAGTGTATTTATGACAACATTCCAGTTCGCCAAGTTTGGTTCCATTAACCTGTCATGAACTTGACCTGACTTGACCTCGGTGACCTAACATGACTTTGAAACTATATTAAGCATATTAATATATATCAAACAAGTCGCTAGTGTTGCCAAGAACACTTCCTTTTTGCGAATATACTGGCAGTGCATCAGCGCCGATTTTTGTGGTATGGTGCTACGAAATGTTTTGATTTTAACGGCCCCCAACTCGAAAAATTTTCGGCCGATTTCCATTTTTCTTGCTTTAAGCGACGCGCCGGTCATTTCTAAGTAGGTACGCAGAGTTATGTACGAAAATCGGGAGTTATGTACGAAAAATCGGAGGGATGTGCGGATTTCGCCCCCCCCCCCTCCAGTGCGCGTGTTAATGGGTTCCTAAATTATGTTCGCGACGTTTCTGACGGTGCACTGAAATGGGCGGTATCATTTGCACACAATAGCAAATAACGAGTCATCACGGACGGTGGATGATCAGATTGACCACAGGTTCTGGTTCTGCAACTTCAGCCTCAAGTATGTTGCTAGCATTTGGCCATCATGCTTGTTGATGATCTTTTAGACAAAAATCAACTCAGTATTTGCTTTTCTTCTTGCCGACGGTGTTAAAATCCGCTTCAATATGTTTTAATTATGGGACATGACATTTTGAGAATGGTTCCAGCCTGCGCTCTCAGTGGTCAACAGACTGGAAACTTCAACCAAACCAATCCTTGTCGAATATCGCCTGCAAATTGCAATCAGCTATATGGCTGGTGCTCGAGGAAATTCCTGTCACATACAGCACATTAGACAACTGTTGATTTTGCGGTTGACATGCAGTCACGTCCGTAGCCAACAGCCAGCGGGCGTACCTCTGTTTTTTTATCGGCTTACATGATGTATTTAATGCTTCGAATTGATGAGATTGGACAGAGATGTATTTTGTTTTCATTAGTAGATGCACTGAGTCAGCTCGCCAGTTCGGTGCTGTTATCCACGAATTTGCGTTTTAATTTCGTTGAATGTTTGTGGTTGGCGTGCCTTGATCACGCGGCTATCGATCTGTGTCATCCTGTACTGCAACATGCTCCCAGCATATACAACGTCAAACAAACTGACCAAAGTATGCACGTTCACTTATCGAACGTTAGAACGCAAACTACAGCTAGATGGTGTCTCCTTGTCCGGCATCTCGGCTGAAATTCATGAAGTGTGAACGTTCAACAAGTCTAGCAGCTGGAAATGTTATCAGTTTGCAGTCAGCGCGCTAAACCCACACGTATCCCGTGCGCTCTAGACGCCGGCGACGGCGACGTGGTCGGGCTCTGCACGAGCGACACGGGTCCGATCTGAACGGGTGGCCGGCAGCTGCACCAGACACATCACCCAGGAGATGTGCAGCACGGTCTTTGTGTGTCGCTTCACCTGGCTGGTGGTCTAGCGATAGCACCGGACCCATCACCCAGGCAATATGCAGCACGGTTTTTGTGTGTCGCCTCACCCGACTGGTGGTCTGGTGATAACACCAGACACATCACCCAGGAGATGCGCAGCACGGTCTTTGTGTGTCACCTCACCCGGCTGGTGGTCTGGCAGTGACACCAGCCTGCGGCCACGCCCGGACCAGACCCGTGCAGACCCGCCCTGTGCCGCCGGAGGGCGTGCAGACCCGCCCTGTGCCGCCGGAGGGCGTGCAGACCCGCCCTGTGCCGCCGAAGGGCGTGCAGACCCGCCCTGTGCCGCCGAAGGGCGTGCAGACCCGCCCTGTGCCGCCGGAGGGCGTGCAGACCCGCCCTGTGCCGCCGGAGGGCGTGCAGACCCGCCCTGTGCCGCCGGAGGGCGTGCAGACCCGCCCTGTGCCGCCGGAGGGCGTGCAGATCCGCCTATGTGCTGCCGGAGGTGGGGCGGTGCCACCTACGCGTGCAGATCCGCCCTGTGCCGCCGGAGGTGGGGCAGTGCCACCTATGCGTGCAGATCCGCTCTGTGCCGCCGGAGGTGGGGCAGTGCCACCTACGCGTGCAGATCCGCTCTGTGCCGCCGGAAGTAGGGACGGTGCCACCTATGCGTGCAGATCCGCCCTGTGTTGCCGGAAGTAGGGACGGCGCCACCTATGCGTGCAGATCCGCCTATGTGCTGCCGGAGGTGGAGCAGTGCCACCTACGCGCAGACTACTATGCGCAGATCCGCCCTGTGTTGCCGGAAGTAGGGACGGCGCCACCTATGCGTGCAGTGCCCTGCGCTGCCGGAGGTGGAACAGGCAGGCACCACCTATGCAATGGTATATTCAGGCCGTGCCTCAGAGAAGGAGTCGGAAGGGCAGGGTATCCCGCACAGGCGCTCGTCGGCCACACAGGGAATGACGGATGACGCTGCCTGTGCAAAAGATGCAGAAGCATTTGTCTGTGCGTGTGGGGGAGGAAGTGATCATTGTCTGCTGAGGACCATTTATTTCTACTGGGGCCACTTGTCTGCGTGGTGAGTTATTTGCCCGCGTAGAAACCATTTGTTTGTGAGGTCGTCATTTGTCTGCAGTTCATCTGAGAACCAATCGTCAGGCAGATGATCATTTCTCTTCAACGAGGAATGAACTCTGCGGGGGAGGATTTGTCTGCGGAGCGTAGCTTGTCCGCTGGAACGAGTCAGTTGTCTGGAGAGCGTGGGAGGGGGGGGGGGGGGCGTTGGGTCAGCCACCGTCGTCACGACCATTCGCAGCTTGCGTGGTCGTACGGCCGGCGGTGGCGACCTCTCAGCTGTCGTGCGACCTGCCAAGAACGCCTTGCACACTCTAATGGAGCTCTAATGGAGTCGAGAAGCGGTCGGCGTGGGCGTGTCGTGCGCCAGAACGGCTGGCTGCCACGTGAGCAGCGCCTGCAGTGGAGCTCGCGCCACCGGTGAGCTATTGGCGCTTCTTCCCGAACCCGGCAGTGGTGTGTCGGTGCGAGGCGTAAATGCTCCGTTTGCCAGTTGACACCAGACGAAAGATGAGCACATTTCGTCATGATCCACGAGTCAGCGGTGCACTCTGAATCTCTCCGCTGCATGGTTGCATGGTCAGCCACGATAGCGGCGGATGGTGTTTGTGTATACGGTTAATCGCTTGTCGTAATGGCCGAGCAGATGGCGGCCTTAATGGCGCCGCCTCTGGATGACGATTGGCATTAATTACAGCTGATCTGACCGGCCATCATCGACTGCACTGGCATGGTGTGCCGATTGATTACATCCATAATTGCACCACTCCAGCACTGTAATTATTGTATAAGCAAAACCTTGAACTTCGGCGGCCGATCACGCAGAGCATAGAAACAGGCCGCATTAAATCGTTAGTTCTGTTCGTGAAAGATTCACAGTGTTGTCTGATGTTCTTGACCACCGGAATGGACCATGCGTATTTGGTGGTGATATAGAGTCAATTTCTCATCGACGTCGATCTTTGCATGGACCGTGAGTCTCGGAAACTGTGTACACCCTTCAGTCAGGAACCTTGAAATGCACACACACACGTCAGCCAGAACTGATTGGTGCCGGGTTTGTCACCGCCACCCCCACCCCCACCCCCTGTTGCGTCGGTGCCGACACGGAGCGCCGAGCCGTGTCGTTTCCGTCAGGCGGCGTCGCTCGCGCGGCGGGACGTCCCGGTCGGCCGCCGGTTCCCACGGTGTGTCGTCCGGCCCTGCCCCAGCCCCAGCCCCGGCCACTCGCGTCGGTCGCGAGGTGACACACGACACGAGCTGCCCGGCCGACGTGAGCCGTCGTCGGCGTCGACGCGACGTGACCGCGGCGCCGGCCAGTGTCGGCGCACTCTGACAATCGCCCGAGCCGTGCCGATGGAGAGCTCAGCCGCTTCCGGAGCTTGGAGGAGCTGTTGGACGCGCCGGGAGCACAGCTCCGAACGTGCCCGAATGTCCAGCTCCTGGGTCGTCTGAAAACACTTCTGGTTCCCTCAGTCGAAGTCGAAGTCTGTTGGCACTCGTGGTCGGTAGCCCTCACACTCACTGGAGGAGAAACTGACGGTGGTAATGCGGTCGAGTTCTAAGCGATAGACCCTGAGTTCAAAGCTCATTAGCTGCTCGGTTGCCGGCCTCGTCGGCGAACAACAGGAGCTTGAGAAGCGGCGACACGGACCGAGGAAGGCAGTACAAATCTGACGGCGGAGGAACCAGTGACCTCGGCCAGGAGGCACACAACGCGCCCGCTTGCCACCATTTTCGCCAGCTTTCGTCAGCTGGTGCACTTCTCCCGTGTTGCGTGATCCTCGAGGGTCCCCGCAGCGCAGTGAACCGTCATTTGTAGCTGTTCCCGGTGCCGGATGCTCCTCCACGATCGTCCCAAAACGAAGGCAAATAAATATACAGGCGAGAGCGGCGGGCGGGTGAGGGGCGAGCCTGTCGTCGCAGCATGTGGCGCCGGTCTCACCCGACTCCGGCCGTGTTCTCTTCCGCACCGGGACGTGGGAAAGTGTCGCCGGCAGCGTGTCTGTCAGTTATTCCCACCGACGACTTCGGGCCCGCGGGAGACCGCTGGACTTCCACCGCTCCGACTCGAGAGCCGCCTCGCGGCCGCTCTGCATTGGCGTGCGCCCGACGAACATCGCCGGCCGAGACGCATAATATGATCTGACCGGCCATGTCCAGCAGCTAGCGGCGTGCATGATTGGCAATTAGGCGGCCTAGCTGGTTGATTGATTAACGATTAATCGAGCAATTGTTCACCGTGAACACGGGACTCACGATGCCCCGCGGCATGCGCTCTTTCCCAGGAAGCCGTGGGAAAAAGCGCCAGGCCGGCTATGCTAATTAGCCTCGGTGATTTGTGGCTGTGGTGCTGGAGAGGGAGAGGAGGGAGATGAACATGCAACCGGTCGCGGTGCGACGATGCGGGAACACTTGCCTTGCAGCCTTACAGCATGCATCGTTCCGCCGTCACCGATGTCGCCGACAAACGCGGATTTTCATCGTGAAATCCGCGCAAAAACGTCGCCACACAACGTGTTCGGCTCGCTCGCCGGCTCAGCGTCTGCGGTGACGTATGAAGCGAGACTGATCTGATCAAATGCGGCATCACTTGTTTGATGGGATTCCATCCGGATTGATAGTGTAGTCTAGCTTTAAGACGCTATATCTCACCCGCATGACATGTGGGGACAGTTAAAGTCGTTCGAGTGGAGCGCAACATCATAAGGTTCTCGTGTTAGCACCTACAACCAGACAAACGTCAGACAAACAGACAGTTTCGTTCTCCTTGGATTGGCTCGAGTCTCGAATGTTAGCCCAAGCTCACAACGATCTTAGGTTTTACCATGGCGCCCTGCGGATCAGCGCTGTCATTTTCTCATGCCACCAACTTGAACATTGCTAACCCCACATATTATTATTTAAGGTTTCGCCCATGCTACTAGCGTCACATTTCCTACTATCTACCAACAGTTACTCACTGTTTACTGTTCAGTATTCTTCGTTGAACCGCCCACTCACTTAAGATAGTTGTGTTGCTCCAAAGGGTTGTCTGACGTGCTACCAGGTTGTCGAGTTGGACACCACCATTTGTACTGAACCACGCAAGGCCGTCGCGTGATTTATGCCCCCCTTTGTTTGTCTGAGACACAAATCACCTGGGAGTGCATACGCAAGCAGGGTCGAGCGTTGCGAACAAAGCGAGAGGACGGTCGCCTTTTCCCCGCGCCAGGGTGACGCCATCGCCGGGGTGGAAAGCAGTCGCCTCGGCTCGGGCAATGGCGTAAAACACTGCTACCTGGGTAACCTCAGCTCACCGTCGTAAGTCCAATATTTGTGCCGCTGCAATTCGAGCCATAGTAGATTTCCAGAGTAATGTGGTAGCCGAATACCGGCATACGTAGCGTGCATTTAGGATACTGAAAATGATGCTAATCAAGAAAAACTTACTACGTTTCGGAGTATTCGCCAACGATGCCGTTCAGCGTAAAGTCGGAACACTCGATACAGTGTTTTCCTATCCTTGGGCGCTACATAACCAGTAGCAGTTGATGCGCCCGTAAGCCCAATCAATCAATCAATCAATCTGTTTGCTATCCATGTACGTGTGCAGTACAGACAGTGGGTGTTTCTCCGCCTTGCATGCCATGGTGCATTTTCAGAGCCGATAGGTACACGGTGGCTTTGCCGTACAAGGGTAGACTGGCACAATAATGCCATCGTCATGATTAACTCATACCGTGACACGCCATGGCTCCACCTTCGCCGCGGGGATATTGGAGAGCCCATCGCACGCCCTTCTAGGGCATATGATAACTGTACCCAAATATGCTTCATTTGTGCCTTGTGCCTTGAGGTGTCTTATTGATAAGGCGAGATCAGGTGGAACTCTGGTTTCATTGAAGAGGCAGGTTCAGGTGACCTGCTGACCTCGTATCCTTTCATGGTGATTGAAAGGTGATCTGGGTGACCTCGTATGCCTTCACGTGAGCTCCTGCGGTACTTTTTATATCTTTGAGATCATTATACGATCATTTTACACACCACGTTCGAACTCAGTGCCCATCTACATACTAGAGCCCCAAAGCGCCTTTTTATCGTCAGCGTGTTAAAATGTATTTGATCTTGACTTCATGGAGTAATGCTCGTTGCTGGTGCAGATACAGGTGCAGGTACAGGTGCAGATACATATAGAACGTCTGGCCGGGTTAGAGTCTGAACGAGTGTCTTGGCACATGTCATGAGATCGTGTTGCCTCGCCACAGTATGTGTTAGCAAGCACACTTTATTTATACAAGTGAGGTTAGAACGGTAGAAAAACGAACGTTCGTCTGCCATCAGGCCAGTGACCTTGGAATCTACAGGAATTGCGAGATTAATACACCGTCGGCACTATGACGCGCATTGGATATCGTGAGGCTCAGAAACGCCCATCGGACAACAAAAACAAATTTCGTGGAATTTCGTGGAGTGGACATGCATATTTTGGAGGTAGTCACGTTTGACGTAACCATTGACAGTGCCGTGACATGACACTGTCAAATTGTCGGTCTCAACAAGTATCACCTTCATTCACTGTTGTGTCTGCCGGCTATTCCAGAAAACACGAAGGGTGTGGGGAAGATTATCCGTTCCCAGCACTTGCTTACTAAGTTGCAAGTTATCTCTATGCAACGTGCATCTGTGTGACAGGAAGAAGTACTGACAGCACGCAGGTGATATCCCCTAGCTTTCTGACCGGCTCCCATTGTGATGCCGGCATAGCGCCTCTGTGAGCGTGCTTCTGGTGAGCACCGGCACGGTGAGCATCGGTGCGGTGAGCGCCAACACGGTGAGTACAGTTCTGGTGTGGCACCGTCATGGCGCGTAGTCGCGTCGGCGTGGCTGCTTTATCGATGAACGAACCGGCGAAAAAGCAGATTGCTAATGACGAAGTTGACCGATGTCGAGGATGTTGACCGATGTCGAGGATGTTGACTAGGTTCACCGGTGGGTTAATTCGGAGGGCGAAGGCAACGCGGTAGAAACGAAGCTTGGCTCGCAGATATGATACGTAACATTCTCGCTGTCCTCGTTTCCTCAATGCCGTAGCAAAGCGTTCCTCGGGAGCCAGGGTTCTCAGCATGTGCTGAGCAGAAATCGACTGGTGCTCTATCTCTCTCTTCGCACTAAAACAACTGAGGTGGGAAGACGGCGCTGAAGCGGGTGCCGTTGTTGCCTTATCCTTTTCCAACCGCAAGGCCAACAAATGGCTTTTGATTTAATTAGAAGAGCGGATCACAATTGTTCGGATCAACTGGACCTGGAGCTGATTGCGCCAGTGCTCGGAGGCTAAGTGCGCTAAACCAGCTCGGGGGCGCGCGGTTTGTAATCTGGCGCCATTTTCCGGATGACATCAGTGCGGTCATGTAGAACATACACACTGACGAGGTCTGCCCAGTCATCGGCTCCGGAGCGAATAGCCAGCCCGAGTGTATGATGTCACGTGGCGGTAAGGTCACCGCCTCCACGGTGCATACGAACCGCATCCCGCCACCACGCCATCACCCGTGTGTTGATGATGACGCGGGTAAAACAGCGGCGAAGGAAGTGACGGAGGTGCCCATGAGCGTAAAGTTTGCTTTTGGCAGAAAACAATTGAGACGGTGCTCGCCTGTGCCCCGCGGCGGGACACCTGCGATCGGTCGTCCCTTCCGCTGCTCCCTGTCTTCACCTGGGGTCAGACTAGGTCATGGGGTCAGACTAGGTCAGAGGACGTCTGGCCTGAGGCCAGACGGTCGCTGTGTGCCGGCCAGACGGTGGCTGTGTGCCGGCCAGACGGTGGCTGTGTGCCGGCCAGACGGTGGCTGTGTGCCGGCCAGACGGTCGCTGTGTGCCGGCCAGACGGTGGCTGTGTGCCGGCCAGACGGTGGCTGTGTGCCGGCCAGAAAATCTCCAGGCGTGAACGCTACTCACGTGTGCCCGCATTGTGGCCATTGCTTCGACAGGATGAAGTTGTGTGAGCGACATGGGGTGAGGGCGAGCTGAAATAGGTTGAGAAACGAGAGCGTAATGCTGCGCGGTGGTGATGAAGCGAACAATAATCTGGCTTGTTCATCGTTATTGTCATTAGTTCAGTTTTTCCATTCCATATATATGCAGTCCGTGTGGCGCGTGCCAGCTATCAGCAGTAATGTTAGTTCATCAGGCTGGTTGAAGCGCCCCGAAATCCCAACATCTAACTACTTCAAGTGCAGCATGGAACAAGAGCTTGCACTAATTACTGCCAGTCTTGATTTACGAGCTCTTTGTTGATACACAGTTACGTGAGATTTTGATAACGATGTCTGCCCCATTGCTGCAATCATGCTGCGCTGGGAAGGCCGATAGAGACAAGGTTAGTTTAGCGCTTTGCCGGTGAAATATACTGGCTGTGTCGGTGCAGGTCTGTTGGTGTTACCTCGTGGTGCTGAGTGGTGCTGAGTCAGATGGGGAAGTCAGCAAGCCAAGTGTCGGTTCAGTGCTTCTAACGGTTTTACCTCGTGGTGCTGAGTCAGATACGGAAGTCAGCGAGCCAAGCATCGGCTCGGTGCTACAACTGGGCGATCGAGGAGGAAAGGCAATGCGCGAAATCGCCTTGTTGCTAAGGAAAGCGAAAAGCACAAAGGTCGGGAAAGCTCAGTTTCGGATGCTGGTTTCAAAGTTAATGTTTTTTATCCATGACGTTTCGTGCACAGCTGGAAAATCATTGCCGCGTTTGAATTCGAATCACACTTTTCAATCAGACCACGCCGGTTTACGCAGGCGGCATTTCTGCAACAAGCCTTAAATATCACCAGATTGTGGACAATTGCGCCCCGGGCCAAGCACTACCTGTACCTGGACAGGCATGGCACGTGTCACCCGAGGCTGCTCTCTAGATGACGTGGCGGCACGTGCGCCTTTGAGTTCATAGGCTGTTGTGAGCCACGAGAGCCGAGTGTCGGAGCCTTCACCTCAGGCCTTGAAAGACTTGCTTGATTCTCGACCCTGTCCTCCGAGTATTGTAAACAGAGACAGTGGCCCTGGGTGGCGGTGGGTGGCGTGTGCGGTCTCCTCGGCCCGTCACTGGCTTCTCAGCTTGGGGGTGTTGCGCTCAGCTGTTCGTTGCGGGACCAATGCGTGCGCTGAGGATTTTTTAGGACAAGGACGGCTGCGCTGCTGTCTGGACCATTGCACGTGGCTCAGTGCTACCGTGACGAATGATGACAAAAAGCACGCTCTGGCCTCAGCGGCCAGACAGACGCGTGAGTGATGGCTCAGGGCCACTGTAGCCCGAGGCCGTTCGCCGACCTGGAATGTCCGCGGTCGGGGTGCACGGTGCTCGGGCGCTGGATAGCTGTCGAAAATGTACAATTTTGTCGGCGATTTCGCATGAGAAAATCCTGCCCAATCAATGGACACCTGCAGGATCACAATTCCAATAATGTCACACAATTCCAATAATACCAGCTACGGAGAGGTTCGCGCCGGCTGTCCGGCACCTGTTCCGAAACAGTGCTGATAACAGGGAAGAAATTATTCGGATATATATATATATATATTATATATATATATATATATATATATATATATATATATTCTCTCTCTCCCCCCCCCCCCCCCCCCCCCCCCCCCCCCCCCCCCCCCCCCCCCCCCCCCCTCCCCCTCCCCCCCTCCCCCCCCCCCCCCCCCTCCCTCTCCCCCCCCCCCCCCCCCCCCCTCCCCCCCTCTCCCTCCCTCTCCCTCCCTCCCTCCCCTTTTCCCTCTTTTTCTTTTTTTTTTTTTTTTTTATATCTCCATGTATAATATCAGCCTCCTGTGATCGAGGAAAATAAGTGAATGCTGTCTAGCAGATGTACTTGCCCGATCGTGGGGTTTAGTCGAGTCGTCTATGATTTTCCCGGTTCACACTTCCGCTAGTCGGCGTCTCGCTTTTTCCAGGAATCACGTCCAGCCAACGAGGAAAACACGACTCGGTCGTCCACTATGTCCCGCCTTTCAAACGGGAAATGTCCGCATCTGCAGTGATTGGGTCGGGTCAAAGCAGCTGATTTGAAGATGCATGTTGATGTCTTGTGGAAGCGAAGTCACCAGTGGCGCACCGGCGCCGCGGCGCTGAGCAACGTCGGCGTACGGTGGGAGGTCCGGAATAGCTGTGCATCTTGTAGGCTTAGAGAGCAAACCATGTGCTGTGTATGTGAACTAACTAGCCAATGCACCATTGCCGGAAATCAATCCGGGGGTTTCCAAGAACCGAGCACATCATGCTCTTTGCGAGCAGGTCAGCCTCTCCATGACTGGACGTACTATGCAACGCCATGGCCGGGTGGCGAGACAGTTGTAAACAGATTTGGAGCGCTAACATTTACTGGACGGGTTTGAAAGGCTGGCGAGGTACAGGCCACGAGGCCAGGCCGGCCAGGCCAGCGAGGTCAGGCTGGCCAGGCCGGCTCAGGAGGGTGCCGGCCAGGTGGCCGACGGCCGGCACAAGTGGCAGGCCAAGCTCCGAGAGATGAATGTGAGGGTATGATTCACGGGACGTGTGTTGATGCGGTCAATGAACAGAGCGGGCATGGGTAGTGGGTGGGGGCTGACAACGAATGTCTAAACAATGTCTCACCGCGGCGGGGCACGAAGATTCAGCGAACAGTGGGGAGACGCATGACTTCGGTAGCTGAAAAGTGTCGAAACGAAAACACCATATCGAAAGGTGCCCTGGTTACCTTCGTCGGAGTAGAAATGCAATACAAAAGTGAAATTCATATGTACATGTGCTCTGTCATTTAAGAAATCAAATACATGATGGTATGTAACCGGTTATGACGATGATTTTCCATGCCACACAATAGCGTCAATGGCTAAGGTTTACGGAAGGTGTGCTGGATGGGAATGTCATCCGCTACCTCCTATTCCAGCAAAGGATCGGAGCCTTATTGTGATACATGTATGGTTTAGTTCCAGGTACAGACACTTCTCTCACCGTAGTTAATTCCAGACATGTGTGGAAAAGTAGGCTGTATAATGTATAAGGCGAACAATTAAGATCAAACTCTCTTGGCCGTCCACTGGTGTTTATCAACGTCTGCATTATTATCAACGTCTGTCTTGTTCAGATGAATAATGTGGTGCTTCAGATGAGTGCAAGTGACCCGTCATAATCATCGGTCCAACATTAAAGTTGATTGCCTTTCGTATGTACAGCCAACCAGCTATGCCAGCCTGCAGCAGAAGGTGCCCGGCGTGCACTAGTGCACCTAATACGATCAGTTGCTGGACTTGTTGTATGGCTCCTTGACCGCTCGTGAATTCGCTGCGGGATCAAGGCGGCATCGTCAGCCGCCTCATGGCCAGTCGTCCGTGCACTCGGTACTGCGGGGCGTGCATTCAGAGTCAATAAAGATCAGCTGCATGCTCTGGTGCGGCGCATTCGCCTCCACGTGCTGCATAACTCTGCTACACTCGGATGCATATTTATCGTGGGCACGTTCGGAGACACGATACGGTGAAACGAGCCGGTGAATTTCCACCGCCTGTGGGCTGGCGTCAGACGTGCCGGGCATCGGATCATGCCAACATTTTGAGACATTGGAAGCGAAACTCACTGCACTAGCGCCCTGCGTTCACAGCACCTGCTGGGTCAGACGGCCGCTGTGTGCCGGTCAGGCGGCGGCTGTGTGCCGGTCAGACGGCCGCTGTGTGCCGATCAGACTGTGGCTGTTTGCACAGCGAGGCGTTGCTTGCGGGTACGTCTCACTCCCGAGTGCCGCCTGCACGGCTCGCCGCTGTCGGAATGCGACGGCGGCGAGCGTTCACAGCTCGCGCCGGAGCCGGAGGCTGACGTTCGCAGCTGGCGCCGGAGCCGGAGGCTGACGCTGTGTGTGTCTGTGTGTTGGCAGGTACATTCTGATCGGCCACAACCACCTGTACAGCAAGATCTACCGGTTCCCCTGCATCGTCGGCATGGTGGCGGCGGTGTGGGTGTTCAGGTGAGCGCGGCGTGGGTGTTCAGGTGAGCGCGGCATGGTGACGGTGTGGGTGTTCAGGTGAGCGCGGCGTGGGTGTTCAGGTGAGCGCGGCATGGTGGCGGTGTGGGTGTTCAGGTGAGCGCGGCATGGTGACGGCGGTGTGGGTGTTCAGGTGAGCGCGGTGTGGGTGTTCAGGTGAGCGCGGCGTGGGTGTTCAGGTGAGCGCGGCATGGTGGCGGTGTGGGTGTTCAGGTGAGCGCGGCATGGTGACGGCGGTGTGGGTGTTCAGGCGAGCGCGGTGTGGGTGTTCAGGTGAGCGCGGTGTGGGTGTTCAGGTGAGCGCGGTGTGGGTGTTCAGGTGAGCGCGGCCCACCGACTCGCCGTGGCACGCGGTCGCCGGCGGATAGCTCCACCCGTGAGGCGGCGGCGTGCCTCGTCTCGGAAAGGTTTGTCAGAGTGGTGGTCGGCTGCTGAAGTGAGCGAGCCATCCGTTGTGTGCGTCGGCACAGCGACAAGTGTATTCCGTCAACAGGGATTTGTGCGTTGTCGTGGGCACGTGTGACGTTTTTTCTGTGGTTCGTGGACACACCGGTCGTAGAGGCGGAACGGTATCTCACCAGGAAGCCGATTTGGAAAGTTCTGCAGTAGCGAATGCGGATTATTCGGCCCTTTGGCGACCATCGTCCCCATCAAGCCCCTTTGGCGACCATCGTCCCCATCAAGCCCGTTTTGGAGATCATCGTCCCCATCAAGCCCGTTTTGGAGATCATCGTCCCCATCAAGCCCCTTTGGCGACCATCGTCCCCATCAAGCCCCTTTGGCGACCATCGTCCCCATCAAGCCCGTTTTGGAGATCATCGTCCCCATCAAGCCCGTTTTGGAGATCATCGTCCCCATCAAGCCCCTTTGGCGACCATCGTCCCCATCAAGCCCCTTTGGAGATCATCGGCCCCATCAGACCCCTTTGGAAACCATCGGCCCCATCAGGCTCCTTTGGAAACCATCGACCACATCAAGCACTTTTGGGAACCATCGGCTTAATCAGTCCCCTTTGGAGACCATCGGCCCCATCAAGAATTTTTGGGAACCATCGGCTCAATCAGACCCCTTTGGAGATCATCGGCCCCAACAGGTCCCTTTGGAGCCCATTGACCCATCATGCTCGTTTGGAGACCATCGGCGCCATCAGATCCCTATGGAGACCATCGTCCCCACCAGAACCCTTTGGAGACCATCACCCCCATCAGACCCTTTCGGAGACCATCGGGAGTGCCGCTTTGATGCTCAGAGCACCACCATCATAGTCATAGTCATAGTCATAGTCGTATATTGAGTTCTCCATATTCATGGCTTTTCAGCACTCGCGTCAATACATGGTTCAATGATAAAAGAGAAACTCGAATTATGAAAAACACTAAATAACGCAACACGTCAATGGAAAAAGATAAAAGGATAAAACATGCCATCAAATACGCCCCTGAGCATCAACCCTATTATTCCACGTGCTGACCGCCCGATACAGAAAGCTGCGCCTCGCAGCTTCCATATCAATGCGGGGCAGCTCTAATTTATTTGCGTCAGTTCCTCGAGTGCTCCTACTGGAGATTTCTGAGCGGAACTTAATACTGTTAGCCAATGTAGGGGTGTCAGATGTTGCAAGCAGTCTTCCAACCATGGCCAAATCGCGCTCTTGAAGCATGTTGTCGAACTTCAGCCAATCCAGGGCCTCTAGCGTCGCTGTAATGTGCTCTCGTCGACTTAAGCCAGAGACGATACGTGCGCCGAAATTGATAACCTTTTGAATTCGGTGTTTCTGAGTTTTGTTGCAGCTCCCCCAAACAGTCATATTGTAATAGATGTGGGGGAAAACCAACGCTTGAACCAGTAACTTTTTCGTTTCGGGGTGAATTTTCTGCCGTAATTTTGACAGCCCGACGAGAACACAGCAGCAGCGGCGAGTTACTTGGGATATCTGTTTTTCCCATGACAAAGCTGAATCTACATAGATGCCGAGAATTTTAGCGTGGGGCGAGGGCTTGATTTCGTTGTCCCCAAATGTGATAGAGAAGTTTTCGCCCAGTTTCAGACGCCGAGATTTTGCAACTATTAGTTCCGTTTTGCAAGGGTTGATTTTGAGCCGATTTTGGGTAAACCAAGTTAGAGCCATACTCAAGGTGTGCTCTACTCGTTGTTTTAATACTTCCAAATTTGTCCGGGGTGTCTGAGTCCAGAAATTGCACGTCATCAGCGTAGGCGACCTGTTTTCCGTCTGGGAGATGAGATCCAAGGTCGTTGGTGAAAACCAAATATAATTTTGGGTCACATAGAGAACCTTGAATCACACCGTGGGTCACTGGTAGCGCCCCAACGGAGCTGCCCTGAATTGTCTGAATTCGACCATGCAGCCAATCCCTAAACCAATGATCATCAATGTCGTACCAGCCCATCTTGTCTAACAGCCGACCGTGTTCCACAGTGTCAAACGCACGAGACGTATCCGCTGCTAGGAGGGTCGCCACACGACCACAGTCTATACTTGTTGACAGAAAATGTATGGTCTCTAACATAGCTGTCTCCGTAGAATGCCTACTTCGAAAACCGTGCTGATTTGGGCACAACATATGATTATCTTCCAAATACGTGGAAAGCTGGAGATAAACCAATTTTTCGCAAATCTTGCCAACAACGCTCAATATCGATATGGGTCTAACATTCCCTGGGTCGCTACGATCGCCCTTCTTATACGGCGGGAAAACGCTCGCCTCCTTCCATCCGGCTGGAACGTCACCAGTGCGCAGTGAACTATTCACTACGTGCAGCAAATGCGGCCCTATTACGCTAGAGGTCATCCTCAGCATTTCGATAGTTATTCCATCATTGCTACAAGCACGTGAATTCCCCATGGTCTTAAGCGCAGATGAAAGTTCGGGAAGCGTCACAGTCATAACTCTAAATTCACTACTGCACACGCGAGGCGGCCGTGGGGACAGTGGCTTCCCCTGCGGAGCAGCGGCCAGCGCAGTAGCGACATCTGCAGCGACATCAGCAGCTGACCAAATGTCGCAGCGCAGCGACACCTCGGTTACCGACCACATGTCGGTTCAGCCTCTCCGCCCAGGCAGGGTCGCTGTGTGCTGGTGTGTCCATTCTGGGCTCCGGTTTCTTAGACGCCAGTAGGAAATGCCGAACGTCTGTCCAGGTTTTCGCCCTAGAATTTCGGTACGAAAGAGCGTAAAACTCTGAACAGGCTATGTACTGTGCCCTTTTGACCGCTGTGCTGTACTGTGCCCAGTCGGCCTGCAGTAGATCGAGGCACAGGGCATCCTTGTTGACGTTTCTGGATGACCAGACTTGGATAACCTGCGCTTTGGGGCGCACACGTTTAACCGAGACGTTGACAGCGACGAGGTCGTGGTCGCTGAAGGAGCATTTCACGACACGTGGATCGGTCGTGAGGTGAGGTCAGGTCGCGTCGTGATAATGTGGTCGATGAGGGTGGCTGTAGTCGGGGTGGTACGGGTTGGCGCGCTGATGAGCTGCTGGAACGCAAGCTCCTGAAGCATCTCGATGTACCGCTCAACCCCTGTCGCATTTGGTTGGAGTAGGTCCAGGTTTATATCACCCAGCACGTAGCACGGCTGATTTTTGGTGAGCACATGCATTAGCTGATGATGCAGGTCCTCCAATGTTGGAGCAACTGGCGCTTTCGGTGGTCGGTATAACACACCGAGAATGAACGGAGATTTGCCTGAGAAACGGAGCCACAGACTCTAATGGAAATCCAGTGGTGGGTACCGCCAGTATTTCCGCGCGCGATGTGTCCCTGTATAAGACGCATAAACCACCGCCGCGTGAAGCGCGATCGCGCCTCTCCACGATATAGCCGGGGAAAAGTAGGAACCTGCTATCCACGTCCTCATTTAGAAACGTCTCACTGACGCACATAATGTCTAAATCGTGTGAGCTGAGTAGAATGTTCACATCATCGATTGATGGCATCAGGTGGTTGATATTTAAGTGAGCTATCGTGATATTGCGATCTCCATCGGCAGTGTGCTGGCACGGTGAGAATAGCACACGCTTTACGAGCAAACATAAACACCCAGCTGTTAATTACAGTCTCGAAGAATCCATAAAGTGTTCTTGACACGCCTAAATCGACCCAGATCTTCACGTAAACACCCACCTGACCCAGCGGGCCCGCTGTCTGTTTGGTAGATGGTTTTTGAGTAGCGGAACTAATGATGATGCCGGACTCCAAGTTAAACACCAATATATGCGCGCGAGCTGTAGACAAATTACACACATGTCGAGTAGATATATGCTCTGGAAGCGGACGAATGTGCGTAAAACCGTCCTTAAAAGCAGCCTACGTCACACGTGAATGCCGCAACCGGTAGCTTTCCGCGGGATTTCGAGCACGTCGGCACCAAACTGGCGGGCCGCCCGAGCATGTCGCGCAGTCAGAGCGGCTCGCTGGCCAATTAGCGGTAATCGAGTGCCGCGGATGCCGTCGTGCCGCCGCGCGGTCGCGACATGCGCCGCGCACGTGTCGGCGAGCCGTGCGGCAACCACGTCACCTGCCGAGCTGTGCGACACCTGATGCGGCTGAGCGGGGCTCGTCGGGACCGGGACTGGACCACTGGCCGCGCCGAGACTGGGACTGGACCACTGGCCGCGCCGGGACCGGGACTGGACCACTGGCCGCGCCGAGACTGGGACTGGACCACTGGCCGCGCCGGGACTGGGACTGGACCACTGGCCGCGCCGAGACCGGGACTGGACCACTGGCTGCGGCGGCCACCCACCATAGGCGCCGGGACCGTGACTGGACCACTTGCCGCGCCGGAACCGGGGCTGGACCACTGGCTGCGGCGGCCACCCACCATAGGCGCCGGGACCGTGACTGGACCACTAGCCGCGCCGGGACCGGGGCTGGACCACTGGTCGCGTCGGTCACCCACTATAGGCACCGAGACCGGGACTGGACCACTGGCTGCGGCGGGACCGCGACTAACGGACCGCGCCGAGACCGGGACTGGACCACTGGCCGCGTCGGCCACCCTCCATTGGCGCCGGGACCGGTCCACTCGCCGCGCCAGCCACCCTCCGTCGGCGCCGCCAGCGAGCGGGAACCTGAGCTCGCCTCTTAGTCGGCGGTCGCTATGCTCAGTTCAGCGTTGGTTGGTCGACAAATCAGAGCTGGCGCGAAGCTGTGAAAGATAGGGACGGCGCAGGTTCTATGCTGTAGCTGGATAGTTTAAAGGCGTTTTTATCAGCGATGTAAGATATGGCGAAGCGAAACCGTCAAACATCAGCACATCTGACCACATGACGCTTTGCCAAGGCGCAGATGCTGGCCCAGGAATGTGACCGTGATATCTGTCGGCGTGTCTGAGATTAAGTTGCCACGTCAATCCAACAGCTTGTCTCAGTGGGCGGCTTGTGAGCGGCCATTCCCTTGTCTCAGTGGGCGGCCATTCCCTTGTCTCAGTGGGTGACTTGTGGGCGGCCATTCCCTTGTCTCAGTGGGCGACTTGTGGGCGGCCATTTCCTTGTCTCAGTGGGCGACTTGTGGGCGGTCATTCCATTGTCCCAGTGGGCGACTTGTGGGCGGTCATTCCATTGTCCCAGTGGGCGACTTGTGGGTGGACATTCCCTTTCCTCGGTGGGCGACTTGTGGGAAGCCATTCCCTTGTCTCAGTGGGCGGCCGTGGGCGGCCATTCCCTTGTCTCAGTTTGCGGCCCGTGGGCGGCCATTCCCTTGTCTCAGTATGCGGCTTTTGGGCGGCCATTCCATTGTCCCAGTGGGCGACTTGTGGGCGGCCATTACCTTGTCTCAGTGGGCGGCTTGTGGGCGGCCATTCCATTGTCCCAGTGGGCGACTTGTGGGCGGCCATTTATCTCAGTGGGCGGCTTGTGGGCGGCCATTCCATTGTCCCAGTGGGCGGCTTGTGGGCGGCCATTCCATTGTCCCAGTGGGCGGCTAGTGGGCGGCCATTCCATTTCCTCAGTGGGCGGCTTGTGGGCAGCCATTCCCTTGACATGTGTGTTCGCGTCACTCCGGCTGCCAGCTCGGTTCATGATAAACGTTTTTTTCCGTTTGCTTCCACAATTACAATGCACGGGTACTTTTTTAAATTATTAAGAACACATGAATAAGTTCAATGCAATTTGGTGTGGTTTCAGAATGTAATATTTGTAATCACATAGGAAAGCATAACGAAACCAATGTGTCGTATGCAGCCACACTGTCAGCTGAAATCCCGGCGTAGGTCGCGTCGATCTTTAGCTTGAACGGAAGATTTCGGAAAATATCTGCTGAAACTGAGAAGATATTGAATATAAGGTGTGACCGAAGTAGTAGATATATCCGAAAATCAAAGCGGTGAACCAAAACCTGTTTGTCATATGCGGTAAATATCGTAAAAAAGGCCTGTTAGCCTGATGCTGCATACTCTTTTCTGGTTGAGTTGAAGTAATGCTCGAGGCGTTCATCAGACCCTACAGCGTCACGTGCCATACCACGAGTGTCGTAAGAGCGATTGCGCCGCTCTAAGCGCTTTGAGCGTCTTGTGTTTGACCCACCAGCCTTGCTCCGTCAGTTTCGCGATGATGCTGCCGCCCCTGCTGGAGGTGTGGGGCCGACTCGGCCTCGACCAGCGCACCTTCTCCTGCACCATCCTGAAGAAGGACGGAAAGTCGCCCAAGAAGATGCTCTTCGCTGTGGGTGTGCTGATCCCCTGTCTGATCATAATCACCTGCTACGTGCTCATCTTCATCAAGGTCCGCCGCAGTCGGAAGACCATCCGCGGCCACAGGTGAGATCAGGAGGCGCAGGCACGCAGCCAACATTTTCTTAAGGGACCTGAGCCCCCTCCCATCTCCCACAAAAACAGTCATGGAGCACAGACACTTTCGGCCGCGAATTACGGCGATTTTTTTTTCGGGATAAAAATCGCAAAACTTCTTGTTTGATCCAGTGTATGTTTGGTTCCTAAAGGGGGAGCGCCCCCCCGCCCTCCTCTTTGTTGTGCCTCTGCCGTGGCGCCACCTCCTATCAGGCTGCAGGTGTGGCTTTGGACCGGCGCCATCGCGTTTTTTTGTGCATACACACCGATTCGAAGAATCGCCGGCTGCGTGCCATGTTGACTAAACAGAGCTTCATCGCCTCCCACGGGTTCAATCGAACGACTGAGCTGGCAGAGGACAATGAATAGCACACGTCAGCAAGTGCGCGGGAACCGGGGAGGGCGGGGTCAGAGGAGCAACGACCCCCATCTTCTTATGAGTTTAGCAGTGATCCTATGGGTGTTGCACAAATCGAATCTGGGCGCTGTATGACCGAAGCAGTCGATGCGCCCCTAAGCCCAAATAACCAACCAACAAAGAGAATCGACTTCAAATCCCCCCCCCCACAACGTTGAGACAGTTCCCGTGCCACTGTCCATCAGCCGTTCGAACGCCCCCCCCCCCCCACATATAAACTCTTGCATCAGGCCAGTGCACTGAAGGGCCCACTCAGTGTGCAGAGGCACTCAGAGGCCCATCAGACACTCAGTGTGCAGAGGCAGCCGCATAGGGCCGTGGCGCCGGCGCCGGACGCCCTGCACGCCCTGCACGCCCTGCACGCCCTGCACGCCCTGCACGTCCCCGGGCGTGCTGCGTGCCTCCCCAGACCACTGCACTTGGTCACGCTGTAGGGCCGTGGCGCCGGCGCCGGACGCCCTGCACGCCCTGCACGCCCTGCACGCCCTGCACGCCCTGCACGTCCCCCGGGCGTGCTGCGTGCCTCCCCAGACCACTGCACTTGGTCACGCTGTCTGAGTTCTGTCCAACTGATCACGTAAACTCTGCTAACCGCCCGCTGTCCGGAGCGGCCAGATCCGCGACATGGGACTTGGCCACGGGGCTTGGCCACGTGCGGTGCCGCCAGTGGCCTCAGGATGCAGGCGTCCATAAGCGATTAAGCGCGGCTTCTCGCAGCAGTAAGCTCCGGAACCGCTGGGTTATTTACGAATTAGCGCTGATTGATATCTGTGCCGAGCCATGGCGCGTCACGCGCTTGAAGACCTCGGTAGGTGCTGGCATCTAGTGACGGTGGTAATAAACACAGCCTCCCTCGTCCATTACAGCATGCACGGGGCGCGCCAGTCGATGACCGCGAGCGCTCAGAGTGAACAGCAGAAAATCAACAACCGACGAGAGGACATGCGACTCACCAAGATGATGCTGATCATCTTCTTGGCGTTCCTTGCCTGCTTCTTTCCATTGATGATTGTCAACGTTTTCGATAACGATGACGTAAGTACCTTTTTCTGTCTGCCATCAAGCTCCACATAGGTGTATTAGTAGATTCTGTTGGTCAGCTTGCAGAGGTGTGGACGTATGGGTGAATAAAGTCGAGTATTACCGATGTATATGGCGGAGAAGGGTTAGGTAGGCATGCGACGGCGGGGCCTCCTCTACTGGGGAACCGGGGGACAGGACCCCCTCTACTGACTGGGGAGGATGGCATGCCCGAGTCATGACTGTGCCCTGTTAACCCTCTGTTAGTGACCGCTATCAATTGCCTTAGCATTACTGGGGGTTGGGGTCTGCTTGGCGCGGGGGGTGGCTCCGCAGACTCGTTGTTCGGTGTGCCTCACCAGCGTTTTCCGTGGTCCTGCATCGATGCTGCCTGGTCCTTCACCGATGCTGCCTGGTCCTAGACCGATGCTGCCTGGTCCTACACAGATGCTGCCTTGTCCTAGACCGATGCTGCATGATCCTTCACCGATGCTGGCTGGTCCTGTACCGGTGCTGTCTGGTCCCGTACCGATGCTGTCTGGTCCTGCACCGATGCTGCATGGTCCTGCACCGATGCTGTCTGGTCCTGTACCGATGCTGTCTGGTCCTGCACCGATACCGCCTGTCGCTGACCCACTGACCTCCGCCGATCCGCCGCAGGTGCGCTACCCGACGCTGCACGTGGTCGCCTCGGTGCTGGCCTGGATGTCGGCCGTCGTCAACCCGTTCATCTACGCCTTCTCCAACCGCCAGTACCGCACGGCGTACCGCCGGCTGCTGTGCGGCGCGCAGCGGCCCAGCAGCCAACACAGCGGCGCGTCGCGCTCGGCCACCAGTCGCACCTTCATCACCGACGTGTTCCAGTACAACGTCATCGCGGGCCGCCTCGTCAACAAGAACCAGAAGCGCGACGACAAGTGATGCGGCGGCCGTCGGCCGTCGGACGCGCAGAGCACGGGCCGGCACCGGTGCGGCTACAGTACAAAGCGCCCCGCAGCGCCGCGCCGCTGCGCGGCGGGTGTGTGACGGTGGTGGGCCCGCTGTCCGCACGGCCGGTGGGTCGCCGCCACCGGGGCGCCGCTGTGTGGGGCACACGTTGCGTCGAGGACGACGCAGCAGCGGGCTCGCAGTGCAGGACTTGGCCGCGGCAGTGGGCCCGCACGGCCAGGAGGCGCCGCAGCAGTGGACCCAGGCCCCTCGAGAGCGCCAGAGGAGGATGTGCACTGCTGAATGGTCGCCATGAGAGCAGGCGGCATTTCTTGGCTGCCCACGACAGTCGATCCGCACGGCCGAGTGCGCCGCAGCATCGCCGCGACTGTGGCAGATGTCGCTGCTGTAGCTGACGCGAGGTATAGGTGGCGCCATGCGGGCGGACGGCACAGCGCCGGGCCGGCGGCAGATGTCGCTGCTGTAGCTGACGCGGGGTATAGGTGGCGCCCCGCGGGCGGACGGTACAGCGCCGGGCCGGCGGCGCGCTGCCGACGCTTCGGCTGCAGTTGCGGGGAGGCGGCGCCCCCTGCCTCGCGCCGCGCCGCTACCGCTGCCGGCATCTGCGGGACGACTCGCGACGTCTGCGGGCACTGACCGGCCAGCAGCGTCGTGTGGCGTGGGAGCGCGTGGTACAATGAAGTCGACAGCTGGCTGCAAACAGTCCCGGCTCCGAGACCCGCGACAACGCACGCTGTTTATTTTCGCTGCACTCTCGTGCCTGCTGTGCCACTGCGTGCGGAACACACGTGAGCTTGGACACGTGAGGCCTATTGCCAAGACATTGAGGCTTATTGCCAAGATCTTAGCCGGGCGTGCAGATCGTGCGCTGTCCGTGTTGCTACGCAGGTAACAGTCGTATTGACGTGCTGTATAGGTGTGCCGTGTTGCCTAACATGAATGTGTCGAAAATGGGGCCGATGGGCTGCACACAGCAGCGTCGCCACTCGCAGCCGATCGCCGCGCCATCCTCATCTGTTGTTGTCTCCGCCGGTGGAAGTCCAACCGTAGAATTCGTGCAGAGTGGACTGAAGGTCTGGATTGGACAGGGACACGCTTTGTTTTCCTCAAAGGGAACCAGTGTCAGACTTTGCGTTTCGTGGAAGCAAATCCTTTGAAGTGACTTGTGTCCCACACCACACGCACGTAATTTTACGTCTCCGCACGACCTGTTGTCTCCTGTTCTAAGAGGATCCCGGTCATTTTCGCCTGTTTACGAACTCTGTTACTTGGTATGTGTGGTATGAATATTATTAATTGGATAACAAATTTTGAATGCATCGATGATTTGACATCACCATGCCAAGCATTGTCATGCCATTTTCAAGCGCATTTTAAGGTAAGTGGGTAAGGCAGTTCATGTTATAAATATCCCACGAAAAATGTGCATGCTTCATCCACCGCGTAGATCACAATCACACAATTTCTAGAATATAATCGCCAGTCGAAAGTATAATATGCCGATGCTGTCTGCTGAGTGCTGATACATGTTTTTATGGTACATTCATCTGTGTTATGTGTTGTTTCACGCGTATACCACAACGCAACTAATAGATGGACATTGTCACGATAATGCAGCTGTACCTGCCTAATTTATTCCCATGCTTTTTGTTTTTCGATGTTGTTTTCATCTTTATTTGAAACAAGCTAACCCTGCCTCTGCCTGAAATCAACAAACAAAATAACATCGAATTCGGATGGAATAAGTGCTCGATATCTACCTGTACTAAGCGCTGTATATAAATTGAGTGCGGTGATGCTTGTATGAACATTGCTACATGAACAGATAGATATGTAATGGTGATAGTTCCAGGATATATTTCTTTCATCGGCAACTTGAAGCGTGGTTGTTGCGTATTAACAATGTATTCATAAACCTTAAAATATCCTCCCAGCTTCTGATCACTGTTGAATCCCCCAGTATGACATTTGTCCTATCCCAACGCTTCATTAGCTTCTGCGGGTCCGTAACTGTTTTTTTGTTGTGAGTGTATGAACGACAATTTTAGTCGCATCTGCTTATGCATATAGTTGCGTGGTGGTGCTGCCTAATACACCGCATGGCGCGTTTTGTCGCCTGTGTTTTGCATCGGCTGTGCTCTTGTCATCGTGCTAGTAGACTCTGATCTGGATCAATGGCGTCAGTGGACGATCTATCAGTTGACGGTCTGTCGGCTGCTCATTGCATGCCGTCCAAGCAGCGTCATATGAGATCACGGTGTACGCCAACCTCAAACCTCCCTCGACGTTTGGGCTAAGGCACATTGAAGAGGTGCAAGCGTGTCCTGGTGAATTTTGATCGTTAATTTGCTGTGCAAAATGCTAATTATCTACTTCCTGGCTGTGGGCACTTCCTTTTCAGGATTCGATATTGGTACATTCAGAGGTGGGCCATTCAGGATTTGTATCGCGGCATGGTGGCAAACGTCTTTCAAAATACCAGCGGAAGGTCAAGATTTGAATGCTAGAGTGAAGGCCTCGCTTGCTGATGACTTACCACGTAGTGTGTGTGCATGAGTGGTGAGATGACTTGACCCGCCCTCGAGCGAGAGCGGTGCGGGAGGCGAGAGTTCAGGTCAGCGCGTCTCCGAGCCTATTCTCGGCACATGCACTGCCAGGACTCCGGCAGCATTGCTTTGGTGGTATTGCGCCTGAATATACGATGCTCCTGAACTTGCGTGCCAGGTGAATCACACCACAATGTTAGTATGAAGTGGTGCGCTCTCTGCCTAATGCCTGCAGCGGAGCAGAGCCAGGGGAAAATGTCAATAATGAACGCAATTCAGCGACAGCACGCAACGTTGTGGCTGCTCAACACAGGTGTTTTGGATGAGCAAAATAGAGTTGCACGTAATGGAAGAAATGATGCCCCATTGATGACTTGACCAGGCTTCCGTCAATCGACGGATTCCGTCAGGCTTCAGTGGCATAGTGGACACATTGCCGATGGATCCATTGGACGGCACCGTAATGCGACACATTAGTACTGCCGCGCATCGCACGTTGATCAAACATTGAATTAGATGCTAATGTATTCATGAGCACCATCCCACCTCTTCGGCCATCACGCAGCGCCGCTTCTCGTAAGCCTGTGTCGCCCTGGCTAAGCGCATGACATTAGGCAGACGGTGCGCGTTCCATCAGAGACCCGGAGGCGAACATCGTCGCACTGTTCCAGCACTTAGAGTAGAGCGGACAATTATTAATGTGCCGTGACTATGGCAGTTCCGTGAATGCATGCTGCGCGTCTGTCGCTAATTCAAGCCGTGGGCCACAGCGCGGGAAGTTCGTCGTGTCCTAGATCAGAGGCGAGCAGGGTTCGACGCGTCACCTACGGCGGTACTCTACGGCCCTCCAAAATACAGTCAATGCTGTGGACGTTTCCAGTGTATAATACTGAGCTCGGGTCGAATGTTGTCCAAGGCTGCGGACGCTTCCAGTGTATAATACTGAGATTGCGTGTAAAGAAAGCATACGACCTTCAATATACCAGGAGGTGCTGAGTTGACATTAAAAGTAACGTTAAGGATTATACTTTATTACTCAACGTTTCGGCCAGGGGCCATCGTCAGGAGTGATATAAAAATGTCAAGTTTTAACAATTGAAAAAAAGCACGCCAGCAAAAAAAGCGTGCAAAAGACACGTGGAATGCGGGAAAGCCTCCTCAGTGGTGCAGACACTTAAAGAAACTCCAAACCAGAAACAAACTATGCCAAGATAGAATCCTCTGAGGAAGCCCGAGCCGATGGTCCATATACATATCGATACATACACTCACGCACATATATAGACATAGATCCAATATAACGCGTAATACATAAAATATAATTTGTGTTTATGTAATTTAAGTGATATACCAAGACGTCGTGTGCGTGTTTAGTTGCGGCCGTAGATTACGTATGTGTAGAGATTCGAGGACCTTTAGATCAGCGTTGTCCCTGGCTGTTGCTAGAATTTCTACTTTGAAGTTTGTGTTAGTGTCGCTGTGTTCCATGTTATAATGTTTGTCGATCATGTGTTCGCCTAAAGGTGTGTATGCTCTCCGAAGTCTGGCATCTCCCAAGTGCTCATTGTACCTATCCCTGATACTACGTTTGGTTTCACCGACATAAAATATTCCAAGACAGCGGTTGCACGTTATTTTATAAACTACGTTTTTTCGCGTGCATCTACCTTTGAGCCCGTTGATACAGGTGTGGCACGTTCTTCTACCAGCAGGGCATGGCGGCATTTCTAGGGCTGAGCGGACCAGGTAAGATTTCAGCGTAGGTCCGCTAGTCCAGGCTACCCTAACATGGTTTAGATGAGACGAACGGATGGCTGCGTTTACCTGTCGACATAGTTGGTCATCGACAAATGGAAGTCTCATGTAAACATAGTTGGGATTACTACCCGCTCGATGCCGACGTTGCCCACTTATCCTACTCCTGCTGTGAGGGTGAACAGCACGAGCGGCGGAGTGTACCCGATGTGCTGGGTATCCGTTTTCCAGGAAAAGAGTTGTCATCTACGCAAGGCTCCGCTCGCATGAAATAGTATCGGAGGAGACTCGTGCTGCTCTCCTCATTTGGGATGTTAAAACGGCCTTTTTAGTGGCCATCGGGTGGGCCGAATCATAGTGCAAGATGATGGGGGCTGCCATAGGTTTAAAGTACAGTTCGGTGGTGTAGCTCCCATCAGCCTGAACTACAAACAACGTATCAAGGAAAGGAATCGAACTGCTATACACGCAATGTCTAAAACCCAGGAGCATCTAAGAGCCATTCTTCGTTGTATTATAATACTGAGCTCGGGTCGAATGTTGTCCAAGGCTGCGGACGCTTCCAGTGTATAATACTGAGCTCGGGTCGAATGTTGTCCAAGGCTGCGGACGCTTCCAGTGTATAATACTGAGCTCGGGTCGAATGTTGTCCAAGGCTGTGGACGCTTCCAGTACGGTAACCGGACAAATGCACGTAAAACAAATGTACGCATGGCAGATGTACGTTGTACCGCCAGCTCATCCGTTCCAAACTTGATTACTGTTGTTTCGCGTATGATGGTGCTAGCTCTTCCAGGAAGCGTGTGCTTGACACCGTTCACCACACAGCTTTGCGCATTGCGACGGGAGCATTCCGAACCTCGCCGGTGGCAAGCCTCCAGGTAGAGGCCCACGAACCACAACTGGCACTAGACGACTAAAGCTAGGCCTCCGGTATGCGCTTAAGCTGAGGCAGTATCCCCAACACCCTACATATGACGCAGTGTTTTCTCGCCGTTTACTCACGCTATTCCGTGGAGGACGAAGTACAACCACAGATCCATTCTGCATGAGAGTCAGAGCATCCATTCAGGAAATCGGTATCCGCACTCGCGGAATTCGCATAGCTGACCAAGTGCAAACACCGCCCTGGGAACTAGTATCGCCGGAAATAGACATATCTCTCTGTACTTCCAAGAAGAGTGATGTCCCCACCGTCCTATTCCGGGCAAACTCATTGGAGCGTATCGCCACATACTATGGACACACCCTGATATACACTGACGACTCAAAAACAAATCAGGGTGTTGGATGTGCGTTCGTTTCCGGACCGGTCACCAGAGGCTTTTCGCTTCCACCGAATGCGTCTGTATACACCTCAGAGCTCGTGGCGATCCTCAAAGCGCTCTGTTTCATTGAAGTCAGTGAATGCAACTCCTGCGTTATCTTATCTGACTCGCTGAGCAGCCTCTTGGCACTGGAAGGTTTTAGCCCCCAAGAACAAATTTTACAGGACATCTTAACCCGCCTTACTTTACTGAAACGAGAGGGAAGACGTGTATCATTTTGCTGGATCTCAAGTCATGTCGGCATCCGAGGGAACGAGCTCGCTGATGAGGCAGCGAGACGAGCGGCACGGAGACCCTACACGCGTGTCCTTCCTCTCCCGGCACATAATTTTTACCCCACGATCTCTACATACATTCTTGAGAAGTGGCAACGCAGTTGGGACGCTCTGGGTACAAACAAACTCAAACAAATCAAGCCACATATAGGGCATTGGCCGTCGTCCTCCAGGAAGGTATGAACTGAGGAGGTCGCATAAGCACGACTGCGAATAGGACACACGTACGCAACACACTGTCACCTGCTCAGAAATGAGGCCAGACCAGTGTGCCCACGATGCAACTCGTTCCTGTCAGTACATCATATTCTAACATGTCACCCTTACGCACAGGACAGAGCCCAATATTGTGGGACTAACAGGGCGCTCTCCAGCCTCCTTGGAGACGACTCTGAATGCCTAGGAAACGTGTGCCGCTTCGTTGCAAAAGCAGGTTTTTCAATAATATACCCGGGACAGTGAAGATACCGTGCTAAACCGTATCACCAATGCATATATCTGAGTAGATAGGGCATACTGTTATGGGCGCTAAATGACCTACCCTGGTCGATGCGCCCCTAAACCCCAATCATCATCAGCAGATGTACGTACGCAAATGTACGTAAGCAAATGTACGTAAGCGCAGATGTACGTATGGCAATTGTACGTAAGCGCAGATGTACGTATGGCTAATGTACGTAAGCGCAAACGTACGTAAGCGCAAATGTACGTAAGCGCAAAAGTAAGTATGCGCAAATGTACGTAGGCGCAAATGTACGTAAGCGCAAATGTACGTATGCGCAAAAGTACGTATGCGCAAATGTACGTAAGCGCAAATGTACGTATGCGCAAATATACGTATGGCAATTGTACGTAAGTGCAGATGTACGTATGCCAAATTTATCTAAGCGCAAATTTACTTATGCCAAATGTACGTAAGAGCAAATGCACGTATGGTATATGTACCTAACCAAATGTGCTTGCACGCAAGGGCACGTATGCCTAAATGTACGTACACTGGCTCATATGTACATCTGCTTTTGCATTCTTTTACGTTCACGTACTGTTGCGGGACCTGATGAAGCGTTTCAACCTGAAACGCCCACCACCAGGCCCCTTCTCTCAGCTGACGGTGAAAGGACAGCACATCACTGACCCACAACAAGTCGTAGACTACTTTAAACTACACTACGCCAGCGTATCTGGCAACAGCAACTACGACACCACTATAGTAAGCGCTCTAGACTCCTTTGCCTCCAAAGCAAATTTTAGCTCTAGCAATAGAGAAATCTACAATCAGTCGTTTACTATGCACGAATTACACCTTGCCCTCAGCAAGTGCGGAAACACGTCGGTTGGGCCGGACGACATCCATTACCAGATTCTTAGCAAAAATTCCCTTACGTACCTACTAGCGGTCATAAATGAACTGTACCAAAGCGACGCCTTTCCCGCATCCTGGCGGGAGAGCGTAGTCATTCCATTGCCAAAGCCGCACGTAGATCACTCCACCCCAAAAGGCTATAGACGCATCTCACTTACTAGCTGTGCTAGCAAGTTGGTCAGGCAGGACTAGACCACATTGCAAAGTGGTGCAAAACTTGGGGCTTCACCCTGTCCGCAGAGAAATCGGCCACCGTCACCTATAGTCGTCTCCGCCCCACACCCAAAACTATACTTAAAATCGATGGCAAATCCATCGAACAGGTGAAAAGCTTCAAGTTTTTATGAGTCCATTTAGACGAAAAACTCAGTTCCAACACCCACACCACCTCCATCTCGAAGCGATGCGCGAAGCGCGTCAACATACTCCGTGCACTTGCAGGCACAGACTGGGGCGGAGACAGGAAAACACTACTGCGGCTGTACTCATCAATCATACGACCCATCCTAGAATACAACAGCATCATTTTTGCCACCATTTCAGAAAGTCAGAGCCGAAAGTTAGAAATCATCCAAAACAGCTGCATCAGAGCAGCCACAGGTGCCCTCAGCACCACACCGATAACCAGTCTTCTAGTGGACTCAAACATGCCCCACTCCACTTCAGGACACAACAGCTGTGCCGCTACCACATCAAAATCAAATCCATAAAAATCATCCGGCACAGCACTGCTTTACAACTGACAGATACGACAAAAGCCGATGTGGGCGCAAACTTCCACCATATAGCATTCAAATTGTCACGGCTCTCACAGATCTTAACCTCGCAATGCCATCCACTGCAGCTCGACCGCCCACTAGGCCATTCTGGACTTTCAGTCAACCAAAAGTCGAGTACTTGCTCTCGGAGAAGAAATGCACTATCACATCGGCGGAAATTCTTGGCATCTTCCACAAGTTTGCCGATAACAACAATCACAAAACATTCGTATTCACGGATGGGTCGAAACACGAGCCTAAGGTAGGCATCGGCATCACTGGACCAGGTCTCAGACTTTCCAAGCGTCTACCGGATAACTTCTCCATCTACTCCGCTGAAGCAATGGCCATTCTGGCCGCTATCCCCATTCTCATGAAGCGTAAAGCTAGAAACGTAGTAATTTGCTAAGACTCCAAGTCCGTCCTCCAGTCAATTGGCAATACCTACGACTGTCCACATCACGTCATTGATAGAATCCAACAAATCGTGGCCCATAACGTAAACATGAACTTTTCCTTCCTCTAGATTCCGGGCCATGCCAACATCCCAGGTAACGAAGAAGCAGACCGGCTCGCAAAGGAAGCCTTAGCGTTGAACACTTACCCTAGCGTGGAATATTCGGTAAACGATTGCAAAGCACTCCTACAACGACACATTCGCCAACATCAGCAGAACACATGGACACAATACAACTCAACACAACACAAATGCAACCACACCCACGCAATCAAACCAACGATAGACACATGGAACACATCAAATCAATATCACCGACAAAAAGAGGTCATCCTCACTAGACTTAGAACTGGTTGCATCAAACTAACACAGCCTCAATTAAAGGATGACCAATACACAACACCTCACTGCGACACCTGCAACACGACGTTAAGCATAGGCCACATCTTGCTAGACTGCAGTAGCTTTAGCTCTCAAAGACAACCACTTAAGGCATTCTGCCAAAGAGAGGGTATCACCATATCGCTTCCATAGTTTATCGGTGACAAACACCCAGAACTCCTTCAATTGCTATTTGAATATCTATATGCCACAAAACTAACAGGAGCACTGTAGGCACCACACTACCAACACTCACATCAACTCGCAATGCATGACCGCGAAACACTGGTAGGAAACACGTAAATAGCCATCCCCGCATGGCGTCGGACGTACATGAGCCGATTTGCTTCCCAATTATAAATAAATGGCTACCTAGCGGTGCCGTCGGAAGTAGATGAGCCGACTTGCTTTAGGAAAACATAAAAACTAGAACTAAAAATAAGAATAAAACTTAGCATAACGTAAAACGACTACCCAGAGGAGCCATCGGACGTAGATGAGCCGATTTGCCTTGCAACTCAACTCATGACGTAAACGGCTACTCAGAGGTACAGCGGACGTAGAAGAACCGAATTGCAAAACACCGTACTAACCCAACTGACAACCCTGCATGGCATGCTTAGACTAACCCGCTACTAACAACTAACACGCGGCGGCCGGCGTGATAGGCGGTGTGGACAATTACCTCCTTGTTCGCACGGCAAAGATTCCTCGGTGCTGTTCGATAAGAGTAGGCTAAAGCTGACACCCTGGCAAAATAAACTTCTCGCCACTCACAAAACACCCCCACCCCCACCCAAGCTACAAATTATTTTGTGGAGGAGTAAAGTAAATTTAAAGCCATTTAGACATCAGGGAGATGTCCCCAACCCAGCCCCCGCCTTCAGCACCTAAAATATCACACAAACTATAACGTAAAATTCCCTGAACGTAAATGTCCACTTGTCTGCACTTTGTTTGCAAACACTCGCTTTTATAGACAGACATGTAACGTACTCGCTATAAAGGCGGCGCAAATGACCTTTACGGTCCAGCACGCCTAACCCCTCCATCCCCCCCCTCCTCGACTGACTGAGTTGACTTGGGGTTGACTTGAGTTTTGGAGTTGACTGAGCGCCGCTTTGGAGTCGCCGTTTTGTAGTTGGAGTTGAGGAGGTAGAAACTCAAGTGGCACAGGGCACCGGCAGATGGAACAAACAAACGATTTCCGTCATAGCTGCGTCACCATTGTGTTGTCAAAATTCTCAAAGTTGTGTCAAAACAAATTCAGGGCATACCGCCCCTCCTCTCACAATATAACTTGTTTTCCCGAGCAGCACAAACATCATCGAGCATCGCGCCGCGTGCGTCGTGGCCTGCCTTGAACATCGCGCCGCGTGCGTCCTGGCCTGCCTTGAACATCGCGCCGCGTGCGTCGTGGCCTGCCTTGAACATCGCGCCGCGTGCGTCGTGGCCTGCCTTGAACATCGCGCCGCGTGCGTCCTGGCCTGCCTTGAACATCGCGCCGCGTGCGTCGTGGCCTGCCTTGAACATCGCGTCGCGGCCGTCCTGGCCTGCCTTGAACATCGCGCCGCGTGCGTCCTGGCCTGCCTTGAACATCGCGCCGCGTGCGTCCTGGCCTGCCTTGAACATCGCGCCGCGTGCGTCGTGGCCTGCCTTGAACATCGCGCCGCGTGCGTCCTGGCCTGCCTTGAACATCGCGCCGCGTGCGTCGTGGCCTGCCTTGAACATCGCGTCGCGGCAGATCGCACAGTGGCCGGATTGGCGCGATAGGCAGGTGATCGCGACTGTTGTCCAGAGGCTGTGGTGGCTAGAGGCTGTGTTGGCTAGAGGCAGACTATTGTCCAGAGGTAGGCCGTTGTCCAGAGGCTGTGTTGGCCAGAGGCTGTGTTGGCCAGCGACTGTGCTGGTCAGATGAAGACTGTTGTCAGAGAGGGGTGAACAGCAATACCCTTTGCGATGCAGCTTTGTGAGTTTATCGTATCTGAGGCTACTCAGCCATTCGTGCATGTTTTAAGAAGCGCCGCTCTACAAACTCTACAGGCAGTGCTTACATGACTGATGCATGCGCAGCCACTTTTGACTACGGTTTGCTGCGAGCATTCACTCTCGGTCGTCCAGCGAGCCTGTAGCGAGCCACTTTATGCTGGTGTACAACGGTATTGCATGTGTTTACATTCCGTCTGTTGCAGCTGAACATCAGCATAAGCATCAGCTGAACATCAGCCGAACATCTGCATCAGCTGAACATCAGCATACCGGCTCCATCAGCCGGCGGATAGTGCATCACGCCTATCGGTTTCATCAGCATCTGGGAATTTCGCCACCGAGTGGACAGGACTTCGCGTGTCAACTTGGCCCGGGCGAGCGAGTGATTCGCTCGACTACACGCCGTACTGTTAGGCTGATCTGGGCCTGGGCGATTTCTCACCTACAGGGCAGGAAAGGCGCCAGACCGCCGCCGGCCCCGCGTGTGGGCACGATTGAGGTGTGGGCATGGTGTCCTGAGATGATGTGCCAGCCAACTGAAATGTCCACCATTTGAAGGGATTAATAATTAAATTAACATCGCTAAAAGTAGCACGACGAGACAGCACAACTGGCGATAAGCATGCGCCTAGCATAGCTGTCGCAACGCTGTTTACGGACGCACAGAAGCAGAATGATCATGTCAAAGAGGTCTTGAAATGCTTTTAGCCCATGCCTACTATGCGTGCCTACAATAATAATATGAGGCTCAAAATACTGATCTACCCCTCCCAGCCAGAAATAAGGTGGAAACCATACATGGAATTTTTAGCATTTTAACTAATGTGTCACCCACCCAACCCAGTCCTTGCTTTTCCATCCGGTCAGAGTGCCCTTTTTGCATTGCCCCTTGCATTGGCCTCATTAGTTTTGATACAAATGCCCTTTTCGCTCAGAATAGGTACACTTTTTACCAATTCGCGCACCCAGTGAGTATTCGCTGAAAATGTAGTCTGTCCCAAACCCAGCCACAGGGGCCCGAACACAGAGGAGTACTGCGTGGAGTATATGCTTGTCAGGCTCGGTGCTTCAGGCGTCCCCGTTAGGCTGACGTAAACAGTCGAGAACGCCAACAGATCATATTCTATGCTACCGTCTCCGTCTCTTCCCAGGACATTTTAAAAATAACTTCTCACTGGTGGGCACAGCACCAAGAGGGCACTCTTACTTAAATGAAAGGCACTTGAAAAAGCGATCGTGTATGAAATACCAGATATCTAGTTTCTTCGGTAGAGTAATAATTGGCGTTGGCAATTATTTATTGTCACTCTGGCGACACATTTAGCTTTCTCGAGAAATGGCTAGCTGGACATTGAGATGACCGGTGGAAAAACGACACCACGGATTTCGGAACGGGGGGAAAGGGATTTGGTCGACTTTTCGTGCAATGTCGTAGGGGTACCATGAAACTACCATATACCGTGTAAAAGGATACATGGGTACTGAAATCCGACCACTTTCCCCTTAAAGCAAGTCCAGATATTTAGCTGCTTCCAGCATTCCTTTATGCGTCGAAATTAGCCCCCTCATTTTTCGTGAGCGACATATCTCGGCATTTATTGACCTCTGCTAAATGCATGGATACCGGAAGTGAGTACCACTTTTTTCCGTGTGCAATGAAGCAAACCTGACCTGGAACAGCAGACACCGATTATGCCAAACTGCTCAGCTGTGCTAAGCTGTGGCCTACGCACTTATATAGCTGTGGCCACGCGTTGATTGTAAGTAGCGACAAACCCTCGGTGTTTAGATGGCGACAACATGTACACAAACGGTGGTTGGTTGGTTATTGGTTGGTTATTGGTTTTACGACACGTCGACCGTTGAGTGATGTAGCGTCGCCAATCTCTCACGCCGATTGGTCGCGGACGAAGAGTAGCGACAGGTGAGACTCGAACCCACAACCTTTCGATTGTGAGACGAGCATCTTACCCCTAGACCACTCGTCCCCCTACAAACGGTGGTGTTAACAAGGTGGTGATGGCGTCCCGTGGTCTGTTGGCCTTATCTTCTTTCAGATTTAGCTTTTCACACGCCAAACATTTTATCCTGGTAAGGACGTGTTTGCGTCCGACGACCAAATGGTCATCATATACTGGTGAGCAGATATACGGAGACTGGTGGACAGAGATACGGAGACTGGTGGGCAGAGATACGGAGACTGGTGTGCACAGATACTGGGACTGGTGAGCAGAGATACGGAGACTGGTGGGCACAGATACGGAGACTGGTGGGCACAGATACTGGGACTGGTGGGCACAGATACTGGGGCTGGTGGGCAGATATACGGAGACTGGTGAGCAGAGATACGGAGACTGGTGGGCACAGATACGGAGACTGGTGGGCACAGATATGGAAACTGGTGAGCAGAGATACGGAGACTGGTGGGCACAGATACGGAGACTGGTGGGCACATATACGGAGACTGGTGGGCACATATACGGAGACTGGTGGGCACAGATACGGAGACTAGTGGGCACAGATACGGAGACTGGTGGGCACAGATACTGGGACTGGTGGGCACAGATACTGGGGCTGGTGGGCAGAGATACGGAGACTGGTGGGCACAGCTACTGGGACTGGTGGGCAGAGATACGGAGACTGGTGGGCAGAGATACGGAGACTGGTGGGCACAGATACGGAGACTGTTGGGCACAGCTCGAGGGCTGCTGGACAAAATGCCCGCCAGCTAGTAGGCATAGAATTGTCCTGCCCCTCCCACTGAACTCCGCGACGGAGCGGCCGTGGCCGGGAAATAGTGACCCGTTTGTGGCTCAAGGTCCTATGTGTGGCGGGCAAATTGAGGCGCCGACGGCAGCCGGTCCGGCGCCGGCGCCCAACATCTCCAGCCGACGCTAGTTTATGAGCGCACTCGGCGCTAACGATGCCCGGTCAAATACTGCCCGCTTAGTGACAAACGAATCGTTCTGGCAATTACCGACGCTGCCCTGCTAGTGGACATCGATCGCTTAAGTGGACATTCTTAAGCGATCGATATTGAAAGTCGTCTCGACTGGGCCATCAGAACGGTATTGTGTACATAGAGAGAGGGAGCGAGTCAGAGTAAGAGAGAGAGAGAGAGAGAGAGAGAGAGAGAGAGGAAGGGTGAGGAAGAGTCAGGAGGAGTGAGATAGTGCGTGAGAGTGAGGAAGGAAGAGGGAGAGTGAGAGTTGTTTGTTTGTTTATTTATTAGGTGGTTCACGACGCACTTTTGTGCATTCACGGCTAACAGTGCCGCCCACACTGTTTCGCCGGCGGGCCGCGGAATTGGAAATGTCCGGAACGGTGCGAGTGTTGAAATCTGGACCTTGGTATCAAGAGCTCAACCCATAACCTCTCGGCTATCCCCGCCCCTGAGAGTGAGGGTGAGAATGTGAGTGAAAGTGAGAGTGAGAGGGAGAGAGAGGGAAAGAGAGAGAATATATATATATATACATATATATATATATATATATATATATATATATATATATATATATATATATATATATATATATATATATATATCTCTATATATCTCTCTCTCTCTCTCTCTCTCTCTCTCTCTCTCTCTCTCTCTCTCTCTCTCTCTCTCTCTCTCTCTCTCTCTCTCTCTCTCCCTATCTCCCTCCCTCCGAAAAGATGCTGCACAGGTTTGGCGTGTCCACACAGCAAATAGGAAGAAGGAACTGAAACCACATAGCATGGGAGATATTCATATCACGTGGCTGATTTTGAGTCTCGTATGCTTTGCAATCGTCATGTATGTCTGTTCGAATTACTCAACAATTCGGAAATAGATTGTCCAGTTAGTCTCTGTCGATGTTCACGAGCGTCGCTAGCGATCTAAGTTGACGTAGGATCGAGTTATCCGGTTAGTAATCGGGTTTTGATAGCACATGTAAACTGGGTCAGGACAACGATGACATCAGCAGTTTTGACGGTAGCGGCGGGGGCGGTGACGGAGGCGGCAGAGATAGCAGCAGCGGCGGCAGCAGCAGCAGCAGCAGCTGCAGCAGCAGCAGTAGCGGAGGTGGCGACGTCGGCGGCGGAGGCGGCAGCTAAGGTTCACAATTCTTCGTTTTAGCTACTTTGGTACAATTAACGAAGGTGTAATCGTTGGAACTCGGAACTTGGTAAAATATGAACAACCCAAATACACACAACACCTATGTATATGCATGCATAAATACACACACACACACACACACACACACATATATATATATATATATATATACACATATGGAACGATATCTTTTTTATTTATGAACAGGGAGCAGAACGTGGGATCACAGGGGTGCATCGATCCATTCGCCATTTTCACCGTCTTGCAACTAGGCATACAGAGGACAAAATGGCGGTGGCCACTCCACTTTTCACAAGCGTTCCTACGTCTCTGCATTTATGCATATGTGTAGTTCCATAAACTTTCTGTGGATTTCAGCCGTCTATCGACGTCATAGATGCATGAATTGGCTAATACGCCCTCATGTGGACTTCCTTAAAACTTCCTCCTACTTTGCAATAAAGCGAGAACTGCCAGACGAAGAACCCTGTGCATATCTCATTGCATGGTGTCAGGCCAACGCGCTTAAGATATCATCTTTCGCAGTTTCAAGGAGTAGGGATTGGTGCAATACGACGGCACCATGCAAACCGGCAAAAATGACCACAGTCCACAGATGTACATACAAAAGTATTCTTCTGCAGCTTTGGGTATCCCTGGGATTCCCCGCGTGGCTTTTCGCAGGAAACGCTGGAACCTCCTCGTCATGCTTTACATTTGCATGAGGCACACTGGTTGTCCAATAATCAAGCGAATACAATGAGGTGGAGGTACATATCCCAATTTGAATGTTTTTATATAAGCCAGACAGAGTCTTGAAAACGTCTCTCTCTCTCTCTCTCTCTCTCTCTCTCTCTCTCTCTCTCTCTCTCTCTCTCTCTCTCTCTCTCTCTCTCTCTCTCTCTCTCTCTCTCTCTCTCTCTCTCTCTCTCTCTCTCTCTCTCTCTCTCTCTCTCTCTCTCTCTCTCTCTCTCTCTCTCTCTCTCTCTCTCTCTCTCTCTCTCTCTCTCTCTCTCTCTCTCTCTCTCTCTCTCTCTCTCTCTCTCTCTCAAAGATGGGCGGCGACGCCCATCTTTGAAGGGGCATTTTCCCTTTCCACTTGCATAGTCATCAAGCGTGAGTGCTACCGTCATACCTCAAATGTTAGCCGACGATAATTATGCAAATATTACTCATTGGAGAAAAACAATAACCTGGCCAATTCCTGACGTAGATGGTTCGGGAATACAAGCAGAGCACATCCTGGCATAAAATGAGGTATTTTATTCCTGGGAGCAGGCCTGAGAAGGATGTGTTTTGCCTACAAAAGAGCATTAGTTGACATTCATCTAAATCAACGTCACCCTCTGTTTTCACGTTAACCCTGCTTGACAATTAATCTATGATATATAGAAAGAGCACAGATGTTATCAGAGTAGTTGAGTTGAAAAGCAGCATTGATTTGGTGAGCTGTGAAGCTTACATGGAAAAGTAGGACCTGAAATTGAAATAAAGAGCCGCAAAGTACCGATGTTCGTCAAAGACGCATATGCTAGTCCTAAAGGTATTTTATTTTTAGTATGGTGTCTTGTGTTGTATTTCGTTGTCATAATTTAGCCAGCAGTGGTTGACATTATGAACAGAATGCACTTGGAAAGAAGAAAATCTTCATCATAATTCTGCAAAGAAATAGTCCTTGTATTGTCAAAACTAAAATACCTTTATGCACGAGCATTACAACAAAAATCCGGCGAACAAATGACACATCAGTCGAGTTTATGAACTAAGTATTTCTTTACAACGCGAGTGCATAACTCGCTTTAAAATCCTGTTTCGAAAATCACACGCATGTGAATTCCAGGACAGATGGCCGGTCACATTAGGTGCATCAAAAGAATGTACATAGCGCAGGCATATCCGACGCCAATTTCACGAAAATCACAAACTGTGCATACAAGCTCCTGGCAAGTCAGTGCGCACCCATGGTCCTGGCGAGTGACCATCGACAGCAGGTGTGTGTGGGCCTGTCTGTGTGTACCGTGTGGCGACGCACGCCGATGAGTCGGCGCGGAGCGGGATACGGCTGGCCGGCGGGTGGCCGTCAGTCGTGGTCCGCACACGGACGGGGCAGCGGCGGCGTACCGGTTGTCCGGCACGGGTCCGTCACAAGTCTGATACAGGTCTGATACAGGTCCGTCACAGGTCCGTCACAAGTCTGATACAGGTCTGATACAGGTCTGATACAGGTCCGTCACACGTCCGTCACAGGTCTGATACAGGTCCGTCACAAGTCTGATACAGGTCTGATACAGGTCCGTCACACGTCCGTCACAGGTCCATCACAGGTCTGATACAGGTCCGTCAACATCCAAGTAAGCAGTCACAAGTCCACCAGACAGCCGTCACAAGTCCAGCGGTCAGCCGTCACAAGTCCATTAGTCAGCCGTCACAAGTCCAGCGGTCAGCCGTCACAAGTCCATCAGCCAGCCGTCACAAGTCCATCAGCCAGCCGAGCGGCCGTCAGCCGGGTAGCCAGCCGGGGCGGGTCAGAGACCGATCCGGCAGCCGATCCGGCCCGAGTCCTCCAGTCGGCCGCCACCGTCCCTCCATGGCCGAGCTGGCCGTGCGCGCCGCCGCCGTCACGGCGTCACGTGACGCTCACGACCCGCCGACGCGTGCCGGTCGGATGTGACTCGGCCGGCCGTGACGCCGCGCTCACCACCAGCGACCTCCTTCGGCCCGCCTGTGTCACGGTCACGAGTCTGCCGCCCTCCTGGGCCGACTGACCGGCCGCCGGCCATGCTGGGGGCCGGAGCCGCCGACGGCACCCTCGTCGCCGCGGCGGCCGGCGTGGCGCGCGAACGCGCGGACGACGACGGCAACGGCCTGGACCAGTGGGCGCTGGACATGGTGAAGGGCGTGTGCTGCACGGTGGCCGTGCTCGGCGGGCTGGGCAACCTGCTGACGCTGTGCGCCGTGCCGTACGCCAGCCGCTGCTGCCGCGCGCCGGCCGAGGTCAAGCGGCTCCGCTACAGCACGGCCACCGTGTTCATCCTGAACCTGGCGGTGGCCGACCTGCTCTACTGCCTGGTCAACCTGCCGCTCTACTACAGCCAGTACAACAGCCCGCAGCTGTGGCGCGACGGCGGCGCCGGCGTCTGCACGCTGGCCGGCCTGCTGCGCTACACCAACGCCGCCGCCGACTGGATGTCGCTGGCCGGCATCGCCTTCAACAGGTGCGTGCTCCCTGTCCTGCGGCGCGGCGACGCCCGCGAGGCAGCCGCTGCAGACTCGGGCTGGCCAGGTGCAAGCAGCTGCCGCGCATTGCGCAGCCGGCGTGTATCTCAGGAAGCCTCGTGGCTGTAGGTCGCAATGCGCGACGTTAGATACGCTTTATGATAGTCTATTAGTCTATTAGTCTATGGTGCGTTTGTCAGTTGTAATTGTGATGCCTGATAATCAGGATGGAAAAAAGCTGTTCCTGGATTCTTTGGCATCCAAAACATTATCCCTCCCCAAAAAAATATCTCTCATTTCTCCAGATCCAGACTTGTGCAGTACAAATCCAACCCTGCTGATAATAGAGGCAGATAGGAGGAATCATTTATGACTGAAGCCCGGAGGGGATTATGTGAAGGTTTGTTACCTTGGTGGGTGTTCCGATAACGTAGCAGTTTTGAAACGGAAGGTTTATGGATCAGGTAGATATTGTGACGGGAACGGTCTTGGGTCGAGGACGGATCTTTTGCAAAGAGCACGGTTTGGCAGGGAAGGGTTTTCCGACCTGCATCAATGGACTTTCCCTTTGTTGTGACAAGGGAGATGTTTTACAAATATCCGGAGACAAGGCTCGCGTTGTGGTGGCCTTCACGAAGGTCCATTATGGCATCACAGTGACTAACAGTGACGTCATATATTGTGGCAGGTTATCCATTCACATCCACTTCCGGGCAGAGGCGGATCTATAAATTTTGGTCGGCGGGGAGGGTGCGGGACACTTGGGTCTGAATGGGCGCCATTTATCATGAGAAGGGCGCCTTTTCTACTCTGGTGGGTGCCATCGGCTGAAAAAAAAATTCATTGAGAAGGGGATGCATGCTGGAGCGCCCTGGAGGTGTAGCACCCTTGGTTGGTTATTGGTTTTTACGACACGTCGACCATTGAGTCATATAGCGTCGCCAATCTCTCACGCCGATTGGGCGCCGGCGAAGAGTAGCGACAGGTGAGATTCGAACCCACAATCCTTCGATTGTGAGACGAGCATCTTACCCATAGACCACTCGTCCCCAGGTGTAGCACCCCTGCCCTCTTTATCGGGGAGGGGTGCACATGCCCCCGGTTGCCACCCACCCCACTTCCTGGATCCGCCAATGATTCCAGGTACCATTTTAAGCACGACAGATAGCAGGTCTGAAAATTGCTGATTATGAGCAAGTCACATAGGGCTAATTGAAACCAACACGATTTGAGCTGACATGAACTTAGCTGAACATATGCAAGGAAATAACGATAGCAAGGAAACTGATGATAATCTCTGCTAGATATCCAGGTAATCCATTAAATATTCCAGCGATATCTGGAGCCGTACGCAAACATCACCAACCCACGACTCATGGCGAATGAATAAAAACAAATAAAACCGAAAATATTTGCGAAATACCATCGCTTTGACATTGTTCAGCACAATGACGGAACCGGAAACTTCACTCGTTTGGGGAGTTAATTTCAGTAAGTCCCTCTTCGGAACACTTACTGGAACTTAGCTAGCCATGGATGTAAGGGTCGCTAATGTGATATTTTCTCGCCAGAAAGCGTTCAGATTTCGACCGAGTCAGCTGATCAACGTCACGTCCACCGACAAATGGCCCCTTCGACGGGGAGTCACAGCCATGATGCCCTGTCCTTAATCCCCGGCTGTTGAACACCTCGCCGAAGAAACAAATGGCGTACCGCGCGGCGAATGGCGTGTTTTAGACGTATTTGGCGCAACTGTCGTCATCCGAAGGAAGATGAATGCCACCCGGAAGTAGTTTTCTCACGACCGCTGAAAATACCGACACGTGATGACGCGCCCACGCTTGGCGTGACTGATGATAGACGAAGGTGGAGCAATGGCGCCCTGAATCACATGTGTGGCTGGGTCGCAAATGATTTCCAACATATTACCAGAAATCGCAATTGTCGGAAGAGGGGGAGTGAATTGATATATATGCAAAGCGTTACGTGTTTGATCTATTTAGCTTTGCAATGTTGCCGTTGGCGGCGGTGGTGGCCACTGGTTTATTTTCTCAGGAGCGAAAAACAAATAAGATAATTTGGCCCGCCTGGGAACTGCTCTGATGCTTGATGACCAGGCAATTTTGTATCATGCCCAGCTCAAATGATGAAATATTTGCCATGCATCTTGAGGTCAGCTGGGTTTGGTCGGACGTGCGAGTCCGTCTCATCCCATATCTAGTGTGGCATCCAGCCTGATCATGCGAGTCCGTCCATCCCTATCTAGCGCAATATCTAGCACATCGCCGATCGGTTCCTCTCGTGCACTTCTCATGCAGGTCAGCAACCACCACGGGCTCAGTTGCGCCGATGGACGCAAAGCCGGTTAAAGCCTAAGTTTATCTGCTGAATATTGTAAGGCTTGGAATTCAGCGACACATATGACACAAAATATGTTCACCCCGTATTTCAGCTCCTCTGAAATTGTCGACTTTGCTACCTTGTAAGAATTGAGTGGCTAAACAATCCGCTGATCCATTGCATTACTTTGCATTGCATTACATTACTGCATTGCATTACATTACTTACTGTAATGTAAAACTGCATTGCATTACATTACATTACTGTAATGCATTGCATTGCATTATTTTCCGTAGCATGCGCGAATGAGACACCAACAGGAAATTAATCGCACATCAAATGTCATAGAAAGACCAAAAAATATGATCCAGCAAGGAGACACAAGTGCGTTCGATCAACTGTTGCTGGATAGTGCAAACGTACAAGTTGATCTAAGTAACTTAAATTGGCATTTTCGGCGCTTCAACATATGTATCCTTTTTGCTGGTTCGTTCATCGCTCAAAAGCGATGAAATGCTCCAGTGCTTAATCCGATAGTGTGAACAAACGTTCAGAATGTTATAAGATTTCCCTTGCTAAGATTTCCCGTGATCTTCATACCGAAGATCACGCTCAGGCGCTCGCTTCCCCACCCCCTCCCCCTCCAAGAGGCCAATTTTTGCCGATATGTTTCACTAAAATGATATTTTATCGAAATCAATTAACATTCTATGAGATAAATATTGTCTTAAACGGAGAACACGAATGTTAGCTGTTCAAATCTCATGAGGTTTTCGGAATCGGAGAAAATGTTTTGAAACTGGCCCCTCCAAAGCCAAGCTTCTGAATCCGCCCCTGGTCACGCTGGTGGTTGAAGCCGCGTGAGAAACCCGTCTAACCAGGACACAGGTGTTCACCTTATATTGAAATCGAATAAATCTAGTAGCGTTATACATCCCGTAGTGACAGAGAGTGTTTGCACTTATGTATCGTATCCGAGCGCGTTGCCCGGGAAATGTCGACCAATTATACGTCGGAAAGCTGATTACAGCAACTTGCCAGCTGAAACATACGATGCACATTGAAGAGTCGGTCAATATTTGGTAGCTTTGTTGTTTCACAGTGGTTTTGTGTAAAAAAATCACATAATGCGAAGATAGAAGTAAATGCTGCATTGCAAGGCTGGAGGTCTTTCGCCAAGCCAAAGGGTTCAAGGCTGGAGGTCTCTCACCAAGCCAGAGGGTTCAAGGCTGGAGGTCTCTGACCAAGTCAGAGGGTTCAAGGCTGGAGGTTCTTCACCAAGCCAGAGGGTCCAAGGCTAGAGGTCTCTCACCAAGCCAGAGGGGTCCAAGGTTGGATGTCTCTCGCCAAGCCAGAGTGGTCGAAGTCCGTATTTTCAGGACATATTTTCAGATGGAATATGGAAAATAGTAAATTAGAATTAGCAGGGTACCAATCCAGGAGTCAGGACCCTGACCCAGCTGGGATCTCCAGCCATGCTGCATTGGTTTACAGCATGTAGCATAGATGTGAATAAACCAATGTGCGCAAAACGTGCTCCTTTTGGATGACATCATGTTCGATGATTGCATTTCACCTCACCTTCAATAGGAATGCGATGAGGGATATACTTGGATGCTGCATGGTGAAGAAACAACAGAAAATCGGCGCATGGGCTAATAATAACGGCAAAATGAAAAAGAACTTCAATGTTCATGAGACAACTGGATTTTAAGGCGAACGAATAAATACACGAACCGCCGAGTAACGGCGTCCTATTCGAAGTTGCGTTGTGCAACGTGACACAACAATTTTTGTGTTAATATAAATTTCGTTTCGGAGAAATATCAAGCTTTTTCTTAAGCCCTCTGACGTCATCACGAAGGTATTTGGAGTCTGGTTGTCATTTATTTGGAGCAGCTAGTTTCAAATCATATGCAAAAGCATGTTTTCTTTCGTTCAAAGTTTGAATAGTTTAACATAAGAATCACAATCTGGAGTGCCTTGGATATGAAGAACTAGGAATATCGTTGATGTGTTGCTTTAATATCTATTATAATAAGCGATGGATATCCCACTCGTGTTGCTAAGCAACGGTTATGCAAAGGGTAGGCTCTGACAAGATACCTTTGCTCCACGATGAGTAAAACTACTTTAAATAGGGTACTTTTAAGAAAATGTATCTGTACTGCAACTATTATATGGTTGCACAGTAGGTAGTTTTTTAATTGACGCTCCTTACAATGATTCTGAAGTTTGAAATTACACGTATTATATTTCGGGCACAACCCGTGGTCACATACATTCGGACAAGTCACATACCTTCGGACACTTGTCCGAATGTATGTGACCAAGGGTTGTGCCCGAAATATAATACGTATAATTTCAAACTTCTGAATCATTGTAAGGAGCGTCAATTAAAAACTACCTACTGTGTATAAATATGCCTTACATACAGCACTCAACTATTATATGGTTGCACACATCACATTCCCAGCATATTTGAAAACAAAAGTATTTTCAATAAACAAAAAACGTGCGATGGCAGAACGTTAAACATACACATACCTTGACGGTAAAGGAAAAGTTCAAGCACGGATGGCATGCTCCTACCATGCTCACTTTGACAGGGGCCGATATTCATCACGTTAACTGTAAGATCTAATACCGCTGTCCAGATGCCGAATGATATAAAAGGAACAAAATGTTACCACGATTTCTATCACCACGAATAATCCAGCCTGCCCCTAACATTTCGGTGCGACAAGGATTCCGCAGGTGAGACATTCGCTATGATAGAACTGCGCTTCTAGCCTTTGGATTAGGATAAAATCATACATCATACAGAAAGTTGAACACATCAGCTTATATAGTCGGCATGTCCATCGCTAAAGTGCTGCCAATTTCATCAACGAGAAAGTCGTGTGCCTAGTTCACTGGCCTGAGAGCACAATCGAGCTGGTGATAGGCCAATAAACGGTCGCCAGCTTGCATGACCCACAGGTCATCTTACTGATTGCCTGCTTTGGTCTGGTCTGATCCGGTCTGGCCTGGTCTGGTCTGATTCGATTTGGTCTGGTCTGTTCAGGTCTGGTCTGGTCTGATCCGGTCTGATCTAATCTGATCTCATCCGATCTGATCTGGTCTCGTCTCGTCTGTTCAGGTCTGGTCTGGTCTGACCCGGTCAGGTCTGGTCTGTTCAGGTCTGGTCTGGTCTGACCCGGTCTGGTCTGATCCGGTCTGGTCTGGTCTGTTCAGGTCTGGTCTGGTTTGTTCAGGTTTGGTCTGGTCTGTTCAGGTCTGGTCTGGTCTGTTCCGGTCTGGTCTGTTCATGTCTGGTCTGGTCTGATCCGGTCTGGTCTGGTCTGTTCATGTCTGGTCTGGTTTGTTCAGGTTTGGTCTGGTCTGTTCAGGTCTGGTCTGGTCTGTTCCGGTCTGATCTAATCTGATCTCATCCGATCTGATCTGGTCTGGTCTCGTCTGTTCAGGTCTGGTCTGGTCTGACCCGGTCTGGTCTGTTCAGGTCTGGTCTGGTCTGTTCAGGTCTGGTCTGGTCTGTTCAGGTCTGGTCTGGTCTGTTCAGGTCTGGTCTGGTCTGTTCCGGTCTGATCTAATCTGATCTCATCCGATCTGATCTGGTCTGGTCTCGTCTGTTCAGGTCTGGTCTGGTCTGGTCTGACCCGGTCTGGTCTGGTCTGTTCAGGTCTGGTCTGGTCTGACCCGGTCTGGTCTGATCCGGTCTGGTCTGGTCTGTTCAGGTCTGGTCTGGTTTGTTCAGGTTTGATCTGGTCTGTTCAGGTCTGGTCTGGTCTGTTCCAGTCTGGTCTGTTCAGGTCTGGTCTGGTCTGATCCGGTCTGGTCTGGTCTGTTCATGTCTGGTCTGGTTTGTTCAGGTTTGGTCTGGTCTGTTCAGGTCTGGTCTGGTCTGTTCCGGTCTGGTCTGTTCAGGTCTGGTCTGGTCTGATCCGGTCTGGTCTGGTCTGTTCATGTCTGGTCTGGTTTGTTCAGGTTTGGTCTGGTCTGTTCAGGTCTGGTCTGGTCTGTTCCGGTCTGATCTAATCTGATCTCATCCGATCTGATCTGGTCTGGTCTCGTCTGTTCAGGTCTGGTCTGGTCTGACCCGGTCTGGTCTGTTCAGGTCTGGTCTGGTCTGTTCAGGTCTGGTCTGGTCTGTTCAGGTCTGGTCTGGTCTGTTCAGGTCCGGTCTCGTCTGTTCAGGTCTGGTCTGGTCGGAGGACGGATGGCTCATGTCTCTCAATGGCCACATCCTCCCAAAGTACGCGCCAAAGCGGCCTGAGAGCCACACATCCCGAGAGGCCTGAGTGGGAAAGTTACTACGGTCCAGAGCTTTCGCTCCTGGAGTCGTCTCTCTGAGCAATCACAAAGGGTTAGAGAACGGCAGGCGAAGAACCATGGAAAGGCGGAATCCGCCCCTCCCCCATCTACGGGAATAAGGTTAAGACCCGTGCCGGAATTCGGTGGCAATTTGTAATCCCAAGAAGCCCAACGAGCTAATTGCTAAGCTACTTCACGGCTGGTACTTGCATGGGCGTCGCCACCGCTGGGCACTTGGGGTGCGGACCCATCTGATATCTGTTTCGTGGGGTCGGATCCCACCTGAGAAACTGGTAGTCTTCAGACAAATGATGTACCTTCCTGAAGTCTTCCAGTTTCTGGATCCGGCGACATTTAAATCGTGTCTGGACTCGTTCGACAGTGCCGTCACGGATCGGCCGGGCGAGTCTCCGTCGCCGCCAATGCCACCATAGCCCGCGACGTGTCCGACAAGTGGCCCGCCTGCCTCCCTGACCTGTCCTCAAAGACGTGTTACCTTAGAAAGGGTTTACACAGCTATTGCATGGCAGTGTGTATTTCAAAACAGAGAACAGGATTATTCCCTTCCTCCACGATAGTGTTGAAACGACCGTCTGAGAACAAATCTGGCTTTCCCACAAAGCTACGCTTCATTCATTCTCTCCTTCCCGACAACGAGTACCTATCTATCCCTGCCCGGCCAACTTGCTATTGACCACCGCCCTTCTGACGGCTTTTCCTGCGCACTATATTCCTGCTCAGGTCTACATAACGCGGACACATCATGTTCACGTGGACGCACCAGAGCAGAGCCATCCAGTGTCATGAGCCAAGTGGTGCCGCCACCGTAACAACACCCGTGCTCCGTCTCTCGGCGCCGCCACCGTCACAACACCCATGCGCCTTCTCTCGACGCCGCCACCGTCACAACACCCGTGCGCCGTCTCTCGGCGCCGCCACCGTCACAACACCCGTGCGCCGTCTCTCGGCGCCGCCACCGTCACAACACCCGTGCGCCGTCTCTCGGCGCCGCCACCGTCACAACACCCGTGCTCCGTCTCTCGGCGCCGCCACCGACACAACACCCGTGCGCCGTCTCTCGGCGCCGCCACCGTCACAACACCCGTGCGCCGTCCCTCGGCGCCGCCGCCGTCACAACACCCGTACGTCGTCTCTCGGCGCCGCCACCGTCACAACACCCGTGCGCCGTCTCTCGGCGCCGCCACCGTCACAACATCCGTGCTCCGTCCCTCGGCGCCGCCACCATCACAACACCCGTGCTCCGTCCCTCGACGCCGCACTGTTGACCAGCCACTGTTTGTGATGCTGTCTGGATCGACATGGTAGCCGCACCACTTGCTGTCGTCTCTCGGCGGCGCCTGTGTGCAGAGCATCTCCCGGCCCTGGGCGGGCCGGCGATGTGGTTTTTCCCGCCGGTCAGCCACAGCGCCACTTCGCGTCTCACGTGTTTTTTTTCTCACGTTCTCATGACGGCGGCGAAGAGCGCCGCACACCGACGCCAAGTGCACACACCGCCCGGCGCACCCAACCCAGGTGTTCCCGGAACGGCGGCGGCGGCCGGTGCCCAAACAATCGTCCCAGCCACACCAATTTGCAACGTCAACATTGAGGGTGGATGGCGCGGGTCGCGCACTGGAGGGCTGGAACAGCGTCCCCCTGCGTCCCCCCCCCCCGGTGTCGGTCAGATGGCGTGTGTCGCACACTGGAGGGCTGGAGCGGCGTCCCCCGTGTCCCCCGGTGTGGGCCAGATGGCGTGGGCTGCACACTGGAGGGCTGGAGCACCCTGTGCCCCCCTCCCCCCGGTGTCGGCCAGATGGCGTGGGCCGCGCACTGGAGGGCTGGAGCAGCGTTCCCCTGTGCCCCCTCCCCACCACCCGGTGTCGGTCAGATGGCGTGTGTCGCACACTGGAGGGCTGGAGCAGCGTCCACCGTGCCCCCCGGTGTCGGTCAGATGGCGTGTGTCGCACACTGGAGGGCTGGAGCAGCGTCCCCGTCCCCCCCCCCCGGTGCCGGTCAGATGGCGTGGGCCGCACACTGGAGGGCTGGAGCAGCGTCCCCCGTCCCCTCCCCCGGTGCCGGTCAGATGGCGTGGGCCGCACACTGGAGTGCTAGAGCAGCGTCCCCCTGCGTCCCCCGGTGTCGGTCAGATGGCGTGGGCTGACCTCAATCAGATGACGTGGTGTGTACCTCAATATGTCACCCAGGTCACGCGGGTCTCACCAGGTCACGCGGGCCAGTGGCGTCAGAAAGCTCTCAGATTTTGGGACAATGACTGTTTTGAAGTCGTATCGTTTCATGCAAGCGCCAATAGAATCAATGCTAAAACTACCAAAGGTGAAAGGGTGTGGGGTGTGATCAGAGTTGTTTTATATATTTGTGAGGGGTCACTTGCCCCCCCCCCCCCAGTAGTTTCAACTCTTAACATAGGACCCTATAGATTGTGCTCCCCAATCCACTTGAGCGTGCCCATTGCCTTCATGTTTTTGTCCCCTTCCACCCCGAAATAATTTTCAGACATCGACACCTGTGGGTGCGAGACTAACTGCCTGGTGCCCATATTGGCTTTGAATATTCATGCCTGTACAAAGTCGTAAATGAGCTGATATTGAGTCAATGAATGTGCCAAAAAACGTGTTGGCATGTAACGTCTTGATTCAAATTGAAATACTGTTCTTTGTTTCAATAATTATTAGTCATATGTATGTGCTTCTCAAGAACTCAAGCATAAATTGACTGCGTCCTCCAAAACTAAATGCAGCTCGCCTCATTGTGTTGGAACATGCAGTGATGATGCTCACGGTAGCAAGTTTATGCTGCGCTGCGTCGCCGGCTTCCTGCGCTCCGCTACCCTGGCGCACGTTGTGCTGAGCTCCCATCTCCAGCCAGGCATTCTCTCGTGGCATGCACCTCGATATGACCAGTCTCGTGAGCTCTCACCTATTTCCCCGACAGATAGTGACCGGCGAGTCGCTATGTACCTCGATATGACCAGTCTCATGAGCTCTCACCCATTGCCATGACAGTGACCGGTGGGTCACTATGCACCTCGATATGACCAGTCTCGTGAGTTCTCACCTATTTCTCCGGCAGTTAGTGACTGGCGAGTCACTACGCACCTCGACATGATTAGCCTCGTGAGCTCTCATCTACAGATAGTGACCGACGAGACACTATGCACCTCGATATGACCAGTCTCGTGAGCTCTCACCTATTTCCCCGACAGATAGTGGCCGGCAAGTCACTATGCATCTCAATATCACTAGTCTTGTTTGTTTATTGTTTATAGGGTGGTTCACGACACACTTTATGCACATTTACGGCTAATGGTGCCGCCCACACTGTTTCGCCGGTAGGCCGCGGGATTGGGAAATGTCCCGAGTGGTGCGAGTGTTGAACCCGGGACCCTTGGTACCCAGAGCTCAACACCTTAACCACTCGGCCATCCCCGCCCCACTGGTGCCGTGAGCTCTCACCTATTGACCCGGCTGCCGTCGCCGCCGATGACGTCACCACCGATGACGTGTGCATCGGTCGCCGGAAGGCAGCCGTTCGCCACATGACCCACTTGCTGATTGAATTTGCGACGCTAATATACGGTGGTCTCCGAGGCGTGCCAACTCACTACGCTTCGGGAGCACGAGGAAGTCACGTGACACGCGCGCATAGGCGGGCGCTCTGCACATGGGGCGGAAGCTGCAGTCAGCTGTCTGCAGACTGCCTCCATCGTACATGAGCGTTGAGTGGTGGCATCAGTAGCCTGTGGACGGCAAGCAGAGACATGTGTAGGTTCTCTTCGCTTAGTGTGCTAGCAATTGTCCATAGAACTACAATTTTTCATAGAATTTAATCGTTTCATCGGCTACCCTCAATCAGCCTTATCCTGCGTAACTGGCTGACCTGATGGAAGTATGTGTGGTGTTAATTTTTGTGTTTTTCAAAGAAAATAGCATCGAACATTAAGGATTTGAACAACCTTGAGTATCCTATGTCGGCTGTGACTGCTAAAAGTTCAAACCACTTTACATCGCTACCTCTCACACCGGTTGTTCACTCCGACACCTCTGACACGGCACAGGTAACTGACACCTCTGACACGGCACAGGTAGTCGACACCTCCGACACGGCACAGGTAGTCGACACCTCCGACACGGCACAGGTAACTGACACCTCCGACACGTCACATGTAGTCGACATCTCCGACACGGCACAGGTAGTCGACACCTCCCACATGTCACAGGTAGTCGACACCTCCCACACGTCACAAGTAGTCGACACCTCTGACACGGCACAGGTAGTCGACACCTCCGACACGGCACAGGTAGCTGACACCTCCGACACGGCACAGGTAACTGACACCTCCGACACGGCACAGGTAGTCGACACCTCCGACACGGCACAGGTAGTCGAACCTCCCACATGTAAGGTCGACACCTGACGGCACAGGTAACTGACACCTCCGACACGGCACAGGTAGTCGACACCTCTGACGCGGCACAGGTAGCCGACACCGCACTGTCCGAAATACCAACTTTCTAGAAGTTGAAGTGCAACACTGATTGTGCAGCATTGTTCGCAACTGGCCACGAGTGGGCACGCTTGTCAGCGAGCGCGCAGACAGGCCTCGACGATGAATTCTCTGAGGACCATGCCCGGTGTCCACCGGGAATGCGCACTGGACAGGAAGCCAGATTTCGCCGCCTAATTTTGGCCATCAAAACACCGAGCAATTCAAAACGTGCAAGGTAGGTGGTTAAGCTGCGTCGTGTTCCTTTCCATTATCACAAAGATCACTTGCTGTGAGGTGGATATTGCGATCACCACAGACACGCCAAAAATATAGCCCAAGAATCATGAGCTTGCCAGATTTGAACTGAAGTCGAACCTTGGTCTGAGGCTAATATCCCCATGAACAATTATAAAACGCCCAAACCGCCAAGTTTGCTACTCCAAAAGCTGTCAAACTTCGGCCATTGTTTGACTGGAGCAATACCATGAGGTAGGATCACGCAGTCTGCAGCAGATAGTTGCCCAAGCAATTAAACGATCTGAGCTCCAGAAGCGCAGCTAAGAGGGCGGGGCAGGCCGCGCCTCCCTTAGCAAACAAAATATACCAGATCAAACAAGAAAGTTTGGAGATTTTACCACGCGAAAGCAGACGTTTTCGGCGTGCTTCGCGCGCCGATAGCGGTCTCTGTTTCGTGGCATTTTTGTCGTGGCCCCCTAATCTATGATCACTCATCATAGATTCTCCTAGGTTAACCTCTTTTAACTGCGTAAATACATGAAGAGCTACTATATGTTACAGACTCGACTTGCTCCCACATGTGCTTGGTGGTGTTCCAGTCTGCTCCATTCATAGCCCTGCTCCATGATGGACGTTTGGCAGTTCTTGGCGTAGCAAACTTGGCGATGGTGGAATCTTAGAATTGCTAATGGAGATATTCATCATCAGCCGAAAATTGGGCTTAGGAAGAGATATTTTAACATTTACCAGCAGATCTGGCAAATAAATGTTATGTCAATCAGTATATATTCAAGTTTTACGCGGCCAGAAATACTGCTAGTTTTCCAAATATAATGTTAACCCCGCTGGCGCAACCCGACATAACTAATTCAGGTGGATGTTGCTTCACTCCAGGGAGCGTACACAGGCATATCCGAAAATCCTAACATATTTTAACTTGGCTTTTCGATCGAATATAAACCCATCGTATTTATGGATTGAGAGAATCACAGCAATGTAGATTTTGTGTAGAGTAATCCGGTCTGCACCCCAGTTCCGACCGCAGATGCATGGCGGAGGGTATTCAGGCGCTTCGCGCAGCGCTCTTGGATATATGTAATATGGTGGCCAAAATAAAGTCCTTTGCGAGGGCATTTCTAATATATGTGAAAGTGATTTGGAAAGAGACCATTTGGTCACGACAGCTGAACGGTGTGGTGGATGGAATATACGCGACAAGTCGCGAAAACACCATTGTGACAGATGTATTTGGGGGAGATCTGCAACCCCAAGAGGGAGCACCGGAAATCAATGTTGTTCAAGGCGAGTTGGACAAAATGGTTCGTTTCACATGATGATGGGTGAGTGCCACAAATTGTCGAATCGTCGGGACAAATGGAACGGTTTAAACGAGGCGCAATCAGTGGAAGGTGGTCCAATGCGTCGTTAATCATGATGAAAATAGTTGCGTGATAAAACGCTGCCTTGCGGAACGCCGTGATCGAGATTGTGGGACCGGGCGTGGACGTTGACGCATCGAACGGTGAAGAAATGGGTAGCGAGAGCTTTGGCGATACGAGTGCCATTCTGCCACTTATACCAATTCGGTGTACTTTAATGCCAAGGGCAAAATTGTGGACCTTAATAAACTCGAAATATACTCCGAGAAAATGCGCGAAGGTTTCATTTTCCACGTTTGTATATATATATATATAGATATATATATATGTATATATATATATATATATATATATATATATATATATATATATAGTATATACTTCCGCACGGTGGACTCGTGATGGAGTCAGGGCGAGGCGGGAGGCGATGTGCTGGGAGGGGGCGGGGAGCATGGTGGAGAGCGGGGAGGGTGGCGGGCAGCCGCCTCGCTCGGGGTCGACCGTGGTGGGGTTGGCGAAGGGTGGGGCACCATGCGGTCCGAGCCTGCCGGGCAACCAAGCGGCGCTGCTGTCACTCCTCGGCCCGCAGCCATGCTGGACACCTTTTTAAATTTATAATCGGTCTTCGCTCTGGCTCTCACTAGCCATGAAAACATCGAATCACATGGTGCGACGTAGCTTGCGTAGGTGTAACTACCGTGACGATCTATTAGCTAAATCTTTCCCAACATCACCATCGAAGCAGGAAAAGGAGCATTATATAACCAGGGTTAGAGCGTAGCAGGGATTGTATTATCCGCATGGACTTCAGATTGGATGGGACTTGATTCAGACGGGATTGACTTCTGACAAAGTTTCGGATTTGGATCGGATTTAGCATTGATCCCGAAGCAAAAAAGCTACACAACAGCTTCAGTTCAAAGCATATTTATCAGTTTCGATGGATTGTACTAGTATGCTGATTCTGGTGTGAAATCGATCTCCACCGTCCAATCACTAATACAAATGGTTAGATTTATATATATATATAAAAACAAATGTATATATAAAAAATAATAACAAACAAATCTTGTCCGAGTCATGTAAGGAATCATTTCTTCCAGACGGATTGGATTTGGATTACCATTCTGTTGTCAATGAACTTGGATTTGGTGTGGATTGACCTTCTCAGATCTGGAACTCCAAGCCATGTCATGTCCCAGTCACAGGCAGAACCGCTCGATACCACACCACCATGAGTGATCAGCGAGCGATATTAAAATAAAACGTAAATATCGGCAGTATCAAGTGACATCGATTTGGTAGAGGACTGAAAGAAAGCGGATTATTCTAATAGTTTTGTCTTGAGGCGAGAGGACGTTTCGGAACATCACACAAGCAGAATATTTGCTCCTTTTCTTGTTGCGTCAGGCAAGATCACGGCCCGCTTTTTGGAGCAGGGTGCTGAACAGCCCATATATAATTGACTTGTTTTGGCATAATAACTTCCATCAGTTTGGCGACTTCCAAACTACATTTCTGGATCCACCAGTTAACTGTGGCAAAGTTTTCCTTGAAGCCAGGCTCAACGATAACGTTTGTGTTAAATTTGTCCGAGTCACTTTTTCAAGGGATGGGGGAGGAAATGCCGTGAGGAAATGAGGAAATGCCTTTTACCATACGTTGGTTTTCAAAACTTGACCGAGAGCGCTGGTCTGGTGTATTCCTCCCTTCACCCAGTTGATTGACTGCTGGGTGAAAGGACAATGGTGGAAGATATTTGTGGTTCGAAATTCAGCTTGGTAGTTTACGGACGACTTGGAAACCACTGACGACACATAACTAATTTGACAAGAAACTGGTCCCGTTTTCATATTACGAAAAATGGATTCTGTAGATAACTATGGTTCTAACCCCCTCAATTAGTGAGATCGGTCTGCAGATTAAGAATCAAGCCAAATTATGTCAGATGATGTGGTCAATGAGGACAGTCACACCACACGACAATCGCATTACACGCGAACTGGGACTATGTGGAACTGGCATCGCAGTAAGGTGCACCGTTGGATCGTATAGCATTGCCTAGCCACACCGCATGGAGGCGGGAATGCTGGGCATATTCGGGTATTGACGGGAATTCCCCGTCATGCTGAGTGCGATCTTTCACGTTTGTATTAGTTCTCTCTCCCTCTCCCTTTTCATCTCCATCTCTCTTCTGTCCTGTATCTGTCACTGTCCCTGTCTCTTCCTCTCTTCCTTCTCTCTTCTTCTGTCTTCTCTCTCTCCTGTCTCTCTCTGTCTCTCTCTCTCTCTCTCTCTCTCTCTCTCTCTCTCTCTCTCTCTCTCTCTCTCTCTCTCTCTCTCTCTCTCTCTCTCTCTCTCTCTCTCTCTCTCTCTCTATATATATATATATATATATATATATATATATATATATATATATATATATATATATATATATATATATATATATATATATATATATATATATATATATATATATATATATATATATATATATATATATATATATATATATATATATATATATATATATATATATATATATATATATATATATATATATATATATATATATATATATATATATATATATATATATATATATATATATATATATATATATATATATATATATTCTTCTCTCTCTCTCTCTCTCTCTCTCTCTCTCTCTCGCTCTGTCTCTCGTCTCTCTCTCCAGTCGCAGTTCGAGTTCGCGGCGCATCAGTATTCACTGGGTCGCCGATGAAAATGTCCGGCCACATACAGTGCGCCATCGACAAATATGCCTCTGCAGCATGGCGCCCGGCGCCACTGCGCCATCGATACCGCGTCGGGTGCGCCGTGACCTCGATTTGGCGCGGAGGCGTCCAACTCATTGTCCACCCTCGTCCGTCTCGTCCATTGTCTTACTCCTAACCAAACGTTCTTTCTATGGTACTCGGCATATGGAAATAATGCACAACTGTTCTTCATCGGTTGTGATCGGGAACATCATTCAATGATTTGATTCTGAATAATATTGATTGCCGGTCGATGTTGAACTCCATCAGCTGAGGCGTAGGAACTGTCTCAAAGTTGGGAGTGGGGAGTGAAAAAGTCATGTTGAAGTCGATTTTTTCCATGCAATTCCCATATGATGATACAATCATACAGTCATAAAGACATTGAAGTATTAAGGCTTAGTAAGAGCCACAGGAACCCATTTGAGTTAAGCTTATGAAAGGAAGATACTATAAGCCTAGAAAAAGATACTGAACAACCTTATCAATACTGCATCCTAAATTATACAGAAACTATCTTCCAACATCCATTGCCCCTATGCCTATCCTACATAAACATTCTGCCTACCTAAATATGCCTATCTACCTACCTACCTACCCCAGCATATCTAGCCCTATTCACTCAACTCACGCGACTTGGGTCCATGTTAGGCTCGTCCAAATTTGGAACAATGCCGCTGAGACCAACATCGACCATGGCTTCGACTGGCCATGGGAGGCATCCAAGACGTGGGCTCCTTGTGTAGGTCTCGCCATGGGTGGTGCCATTTGTCATTTCCAACGCCAGCTTCTGCAGAGCCTAGTGCCAGCGGTTGTGGAGCTGGTGGCTAGACATATGACGACGTAGGACACCGTAGGACACCGTAGGACGCGGACAGCCTCCGGCACCGTCGACACGCGATGGCGTGCACAACTTGGACGTCATTCGCCGTGACGGATACCAAAAAGCGGAAACAAAGTTCATTTTCGGCAAAACGAAATCCACGCGGCCCTATAAACTTCCGTAACCGTCCGAGAACTGCGAGACCGGACCGAATTCGAAGCTTTCCCCAAAATATGTTCAATTGGTCACTCTATAGACAGCCAAGGCCGTTGCTGGAGGTGGTTCGGAAGCCATTCCCTCCACCTCCGGAGTGTGGGAACCGAAGTCCCTCCTCCCCTTCGCGGCGGTCAGAGGTCGGCAGTTCCGCGGCGCCACACCCCTCGGAGCGACGTCGTGTCTGCGCCGTAGGAGCCGCCGACCGGCGGAGCCGATGTCTCAACTGTGATGAAGAGTGCTTGTTAGCGGGCCTAACGTTCACTTAGCCCGGGGGCGAGCGGTCGGCTCAGAGGGGCCGCCGACGCCGGCGCGAACAATCCAGTTTGGCGAGGATTACCGGCGCGATTGTGGTCGAGTACGTGAGAGCCGGCGCCCGATTTGGCGTCGTGGTGTTGCGTCAGTGGCAGACCGACACTGCGCGTGGCAACACGAGTTCAGGCCGTTTTCATGTGACAAAATTAACCAGGGATGTATTAACTCGCGCCACACAGAAGCGCAAGGTTCACATCGGGCTGACCGTCTATGCTAGGAGGGATGTTCATAATGGCAGGCGCAAAATACAGCTGTGTTTTGCAGTTATCTGCTTTTCTCCTGTACTTTACCACAACTAAGCTTGTGACCTCAGGCGGTTCCACGGAATGGATTTTGGAACGACTCCAGGCCATTACATATTCAATTTATATCCAACTGGCCAAATTCCCAGATTCAGTCATTCTCCCGTAAGTTGGGACATGCTTTTAATGACAAAGCAGTCGCCTTGAGAGCATGCAAAAATGCATTCAAGCTACTTGAGAATAGCTGCCCCTAACGGCACCGATATAGAATACCTTGTATAATACACAACTCATGCTTCAATTTAAGGGCAGGTCGCTGACCCACATGTGACCACCGTGACCTCTGATGCAACTCAGTCTGATAAAAGCGTGGTCTATCAGCAAAGAGCCTTAAAATGAGGCCCAAATCGATCACTTCTGCAATACACACAAATATACTATATCGAGGTCAGGTCACTGACCCACATGTGACCTTTTTGACGTCTGGCGTGCATGACAATATCATCATCGTGATCCATGAGCGAGTAGCTTTTAAATGGAATTAATATCGGCTTTGCTTCAGTCACTTAAAATAACACCATCTTGAGAGCATGTCAGGCCCTGTCATTTGACCTCTCTAGCCCATCGTGGATTCGAATTTACACAAAAAAACACACCATCTGATAGACAATTGATTGGGCACCCACTTACAAATACGACAAATACCAAAACATGACTTTTTTTAATGTCACGAGGTGAATGAAACGTCACGAGGGTACGAGGTAAAAAGTTGACTTTAGAAGATCGCACGTATTTGTATTGCATTTGGCAGATCTTCCGCTTTTAAATGGCGTACACGTTTGATCAGTCATTTGCTACCATTAAGCAGGTAAAAATGTATTCTACATGTGGTTTTTTCGTGACCTCAAAACATTCATAACCTCTATCTTGTAACCATTTTGATCTAGAAATATGTGAACATCAGAATCGTAATCTGATCAATAGCCCGTTTTCATCAAAATCGGAGACGGTGTGGTGAACAATTTAGGGTCTACCCTGGTATGTATTTGCCTAGGATCGCCAATAAACCACTCATGATATAGAAACATCATCCTGCTTTTATTACTACAACTTAAATGCGCTTTAGCTGCCTAGTCGCCTTTTGCGATAGAGTCCTTCAAGGCATACATTGAAGGAAAGTCATCGTATGTTCATTGTTATCGCTCGAAGCACGAAACATTGGTTGAACGTCAGCCTCTCATCAAGGGTGAACATCTATTATTGTATGTATCATTATTTTAACAGCTATTAGCATTTTAGATCATATATATGCTAGTGTACACCATAAAGATGATGCTCAGTTTTTTTATCGATCGGGTTGGAACCCAAAAATTAACATAAAATATTGACCTATGGTTCACAGCGAGCTGACGAGGCTCCCTGTACTCGGAACTGATGTTCGCCTGTGTTACCTGGATGTGAATACAAGCCCTATCTTATTTCGTGGCGAGCGTGACAACCAAAGATTTGGCGGCAGACGGATGGTACGGCAACACAAAGCATCTACGGCTGAAGTGACGTAACGAAATATGTTGGTGCTTCTGAGGAATTATGCAGATAGCGCTCTACCGAATATCAATCATGGCGGGGAGTCACGCGTGCCCACTTCGTTCTCACCGCATTAACATCACGCTAACTTACGCATGCACAGCGCTGTGCAAGTCATTTGAAATGTTAAGCGTTTCTTCCATTCATTCTGAGGATGTGAGTTGCATGAAATGAGCGCTCACCAATGTTAATGTTCACCGACGCAGCAAGTGGTCATGGCAATTATGGCACCGACAAACGCGCTTAGCGACTACGTCGACAATGTTCGCTTAGCTTGACTGATGATATGATGATCGTACACTGAATCAAATTGACTGTGAATGTGGAAAACTCGCTGAAAAGCACACCCTTTTAGTCACCCTTTCGCCCATGACCTCAGACTGACTCTCAAGGTCGATGAAAGACTACCATGCAGTCGGTTTGCTATGAATTGCATGCCAACCAAAAAGACAACGACATAATTTGGTCATTGGGATCTTCTTGGAGAAACTCGGTTCTCGCGGATTTGATTATATTCTATGGAACTTAGCACAGCTTCACACTAAACTTGCGATGAGACAAATTTGTATTTATTTTGATACCCTTATTTTCGGGAACCGCAGCTGGCCACCTTATGCGCGTGTAAACCTTGGTATGCTATGTTGGCATGACCCCTGATTCATACTCTCAGCCTTGCACCACCCCTACCACATGCACTCAGCCTTGCACCATCACTGATGCATACACCCAGCTTAACTCCACCACTGATACACACACCCAACTTTCCACCATTTCTGATGCAGAGCTGCGATAGCCGAGCATCACCATCCCAGTGGTATCGACGTGCACCAACATTGGTAGCATTGCGTGAGTTCGGCGTCACGCGGCGTCACGCGGCGTAACGCGGCGTCACGCGGCGTAACGCGGCGTCCCGCGGCGTAACGCGGCGTCACGCGGCGTCCCCACGCCCGACGCGCACCTACGCGACGACGATCCGAGCCGTCGGGTTTTTGTCGTCGTGAAAAAGTCCGACAAAGGCGACGGAGGGCGGGACTGCCGCCGTTGTCTGCCGCGTCGGCCACGACGCAGGAGCGGGTGTTTGTGGTATCGGGCGAGTTCGGGGAAGCTGAAAGGCGCGAGTGTGTGTGTGGTATCGGGCAAGTTCTGGGAAGCTGAAAGAACGTAATACACGAGGGATTCGTGGAGCTTTGCTACACAAATTTGCGCGTTGCAAACTAAGAATATCTTTGATACGCCAGAAAGTTATTGATGGTGCCAGTGACAAACACACATTACTTTGTTTGAGCATCAGAATTATCGGTGGTGGATCACGATTGGATTGCTCCCCAGGGATTGGTGTCGCAGGACAGGTAGCTACGTGCCGATTTTGTTTATCACGGGGCCTTTTTGGGCATGCAGTGAGCCCCAGGGCAATCAAGAATTGCCGCCTGGAGGAAACTTTGAATACATGATTCAGCACTATGCTGCCGCGTCATGCGTGCCGGCAATGGACAAGCATACAGTTATTCAAGTTACAGTTATCAAGCACACAGTTATACAGCGCTGCGTCATTGAGCCAGACGTGCAAATCAAAGCTTGTCAGCAGGCCCGAGCTGTCTTCTGCATCAGCTCGGGATATCTGTGCGACACGTCTGGCTCCACACACCAAGTACACGCGAAACTCTAGTGTAAGCCTTGAGGAGTTGAAGGAGAATATCGGCCGATATAAATGTTCCGTTTCGTGATAGAGTAAAGCACTCTAGATAACACTCAAGTGGTCACTTTCGGTCGTTGGCTTCCGCCCCGACAGATCACTCGCACCGCACGCTCCGCCACCACATGTGCATCAGAGAAGGGTTCGTTCGTCGGCTTGTTTCACCTGAGTTCGTACGTATTTTTCATTCATGAGTATGTGACATCCGTCGCCTCTTTTTCTTTCTGCTCTTCACTTCGAGTGAGGTGACACCCGTCACCCCTCATCCCGTGCTTTTCGTGGTCGTAGTTTTGTCCCGTGTTCCTGTGTGTTCTTTGTGTTTGTATATTTTTCGTCAGGTAGGGTTCTTCCCCCGGTGGGGAAAACGCAAGAAGGACCTCGACTCCAGCTCGGACTCCGAGTCCGAATTTCCTCCACTGAACCTAATGCCCATCTCTCGACCCCCGGACCTTGCCACTGTGCTCCCTCTCTGGATACACCGTTGATGACCCACCACCGCGCTTCGGCCATGGCAGCAAAATATGCCGCCAACCAGCCCGATGCCCCAAGTGCGGCAAAACACCCCATCCTGACTCCACTGCTCCACACCAGCCACTGCCTAAACTGCCGCACCCCTGACAACCTAACCACATCCAATCAGTGTCCGGTTTGGCGAAAGGAAAAGTAAGTCTGCGCCATCAAGGCGACGATCGGGATCTCCTACCCCCAGGCCCGACGCATCCGATTGCAATTCAAGAAACATGATTTTTACCCACCGATACATATACCTTCAACCTTTTCAGTTTTTATCTGTACCACCATGTTGAGGTCCGTGGGCCACATCGTGGTACAGCACTATATTAACAATCACTAAACACACACACACACACACACACACACACACACACACACACACACACACACACACATCACACATTATAATTCACCCTTACAAGCCGTAGCAAGTAATTTACGCATCCATAGCCGGAATAAAGATGTTTGCTAGATTTATACACCACTACACACAGATAACACAAACATCTTGGATACAATTAGAAAACCTTAGATCACATTTCAAAAACCCTTCTATTTTACTCGGAAATTTTAACGCACATAGTCTAGCGTGGAATCAAACACGTACACTTACAAACACTCGCGGACGCATTGTTGAACACATTTTAGACCGACACAATTTAGTATTGCTTAACAATGGAGAGCCTACATTTTCACCTATGACACAACACAGAAACTGCAATAAATGTATCCATCTGATCTCCATTTCTAGCAACTGATTTTGAGTCGACAGTAGACACCAATATTCATAATAGTGCTACCACAGCTACCGATACCATACCGACTTTTATGCCTCGCTGGAAAATTTCGACGGCCGACTGGACCCAATTACAGGAACTTTCACGTATCAAGTTCATCAGGTCAATACAATCCAGACATTCCTCCGGTATAAAGCATTCACTTGCTTACCAACACACCTTTAGAAGCAGCGTCTGCGACAATTCCACCAGGAAAGCCCTACAGAAAACCAATATCGGTACCTTGGTAGTGTCCTGAAGCTGCCCAAGCCATTGTAAGAAGAAAACAAACAGTCAGAAAATGTTTTCGTGTCATTCCGACCAAGCACATTTACTTTCCCGAAGTAATGAACAAGCCTTAACACGCCGCATCATCTGTGATGCTCAGAGCCGTTCGTGGGCATCATATTTACAGCAACTCACTTTTAACACACCTTTGAGCAAAATCTGGCAAATAATCCGTCGCTTGTCCGGAGGCTCCCCTTTAAATCACACCAGTACACCCAACATCCAAAATACTGCCATTTTTGACCCCCAAGCAATAACAAACACAATAGCTGATAGCATGGTCAGAGGCGAAAATAGCCTGCTACTCGGCCACGAGCAGGTGGCCAGATATTTGAAAAATATATCCCGTTATGGTGACAACTTACGGTACCGTATTATCATTGAGTATGGCTTTGGATATCATCAGGTCGTTTTGCTTCTGAACATACCCAGTCAATTTATTTTTCCTAACCATCCAGACATATACGTACTCATCTTGTTTCAGTGTATGTATCAGAAGCGTGCCGAAGCAATTTGGTAGCTATGATCGAGGGGACGGGCGGGGGGGAGGAGCTGAAAAATACTCTGCCACGCGAGGTAAAGTCCATAGGTTAGCTCCATGGAAATAACAACTGCCGACCCTCAGATAGCGCCTGAGCCCCAGACAACTCCTGACCCCAGATAACTCCTGACCCCAAGACAACTCCTAATCCTCAAACAACTTCTGCTATCCAGACAACTCCCGATTTCCAGACCACACAGACAACTGCCGACCTCCAGACAATTGCTGATCCCCAGCCTGCTTCCGATCCCCCAGACAAATGCCGACTCGAGGCAATTCCCCAGGCGTCTCTCGCTCCCCGCCCCCAGACAATCGCCAAAATCCAGACAGCTACAGACTCCAGACAGCTCCCGATCCCCAGACAACTCCCACAGACAACTGCCAACCCCAGACCACTTCCGATCCCAGACAACTCCAATATCCAGACAAACGCCGACCACCGGACAATTGCCAATCTCCAGACAGCTCCCGACCCTGCAGACCACTACCGACCCTCAGACAGCTCCCGACCCTGCAGACCACTACCGACCCTCAGACAGCTCCCGACCCTGCAGACCACTACCGACCCTCAGACAGCTCCCGACCCTGCAGACCACTACCGACCCTCAGACAGCTCCTGACCCCCAGACAGCTCCCGACCCTGCAGACCACTACCGACCCTCAGACAGCTCCCGACCCTGCAGACCACTACCGACCCTCAGACAGCTCCTGACCCCCAGACAACTCCCGCCCCAAGGTGGCTCCGACCCGCAGACAAGTGCCGGCCTACAGACTAGAGCTGTGTCAGTCCAGGCGCTGTGCGCACCCACATACCCGCCGGTCCGCTCAGTCCCCGTGACAGCCCGGGCGCTGTGCGGACCCACATACCCGCCGGTCCGCTCAGTCCCCGTGACAGTCCAGGCGCTGTGCGGACCCACATACCCGCCGGTCCGCTCAGTCCCCGTGACAGTCCAGGCGCTGTGCGGACCCACATACCCGCTGGTCCGCTCAGTCCCCGTGACAGTCCAGGCGCTGTGCGGACCCACAGACCTGCCGGTCCGCTCAGCCCCCGTGACAGTCCAGGCGCTGTGCGGACCCACAGGCCTGCAGGTCGCCACCGGTCCGCTCAGCCACCATGCAGATCGATGACGACACGTGACGACGCTGCTGGCTGGGCGCCTTAATTGAGTGGCGCCTTGCCGACTGAAATCGTGACACGCCGACTGAAATCTCGCCAAATTGCCCGGCACGTGCGAGGTCCGCCGTCGGCCTGCGCCGCGCTCACACAGCTCACACAGCAGCAGCGCAGTGTCCACTCGGACACAGCGGCCGCCCACGCACGACGAGCAGTGTTCTCTTCACACAGCAACTGCACCGTGTAAGCACAGCAGCGGTGGCAGCATCCAGAGATAGCAGAAGTGTCCTCACTGCCGCAAAGCCAGCAACAAAGTGGCAGCGTACCCCCCGGCGTGAACTGTCTCCACAATGTAACGGCAACAGCCTCTCAGCAGGAATTCGCACGCAGCCACTGTTTCAAGTCTCCTGGCGGAATCCGCACACAGCAAGCGGACGTTGTGCAGCAGCAGACCTGCACAGCAGCAGCTGTGTCACCTACTCTTGGCCAGCAAATTGAAATGCTAAAGCTTCATAGTTGTTGCGCCGAAGCAACTAACTTATCATCGCTCGGGTGACTGTTCAGGACATGGATTGGCTGGGTTAATAGAGTATTACCATAACTTGCGAACATTTGAGGCGTATGGGCATCACAGGCTCCCATGAGACATACTGAACCATTGCACGCGTGTATTGTCGCAGGCGGTAGCAAGATGAGGGAGCAATAACGTCTTCAAAGTAGACGAAACATCACCCGTGAAGCTAATTACATGACAGCAAATATCGACATCGTGCAACGTGTGGATTCTCAGGAATCATTATATGCAGAGCTGCCTGGCGCATATTTGTTGCTTATCACCAGGAAATCACTGGCCTATATGAAGTTGATCATCAGCACTCCGCATTTTCTACCGCAATTACGTGAAGAACCTATCATGCTCACCCTTGGTCAGGATCAAGTAAAACATGTGTTTATATAACATAGAGGTGGTTTCCAGGACGTTTCTAAAAGATAGTGGATGGAAATTTCGGCCACGTTCTTTGTTCTTAGTGTATTGTATTGTATTGCATTGCTGGTCGTTGTGGAATCCAAAACAATATTGGCTATTACACCACACAGTGATACAGTAAGTGGCAAAATGTATACAGGTGTTCAGCTTTAAACATAACGCATTGCCAAAGTGCAACCACAGATGTAAGTAATCAACTCGTTGGTGTCTCCTTCACGCCCCTTTTCAAACTAATTATATGCTGAATGTTCTGAAGTTCACGACTCAGGCCATTTCGCACACCAATAGAGCAGACAGGTGCAGTTCGCTTTGTTGCCTCCAGTCTGCGTCTCTGTGTTTGGAGTTGGTTACCCCTGCACATGCGCGTGATCCATTCGGAAATGTGATCCCAATGTATGGCTAGGCTTTTGAGATTTGGGGCCCGTCTGTCTGGTGTATGATCTTGTGGATCAGAGCAGAGACCCTGAGTTTGCCCATGGAGTCAAAGATGGTCCACTTTTGTTGCTGGCGTTCCTCGCACACGTACTCGTGCCGGCGTTCATTTGCCAAAATAAAGACAGCAATTGTTTTCAGCCTGATAACCATCATTCTGTGTCGGCGGGGGCCATGATGGCATACAGTATGTTCAATGCGGAAACACCAATGTTTGCATGAGCTGTTTGAGCTTAGTCTTTGGAAAGGTACTTTAAATCTTACTGGTTGTAATAAGACTACTGTAACAGCGTTGTGTAATGTGCTTAGTTTGTCGTGACATGCTAAGGTTTTGCTCGAGATAGATGCCGATAGTTTCTTATGTTTTTGGCCGGCTTTATGGCGACTCCTTGGAAGTTGACGGAAACGTTTGCTGTCCTTTTTCTTGCCGCTGGTGTCCCAAAAATGATGAATTCCGTTTTTGACAAGTTGATTTTGAGTCCGTTCCAAGTAAACCTCGCGGAGAGAACTGCCGGATCAGCCTGTACGACTGTGCGGATGTCGGTTAGTCCGGTGAACGTAGGCACGGCACTATACATGATTTGTCCATCATATGTGACAATGGCTGAATTTTATGGAAGATGACAGGACAAGTAGTTTGTAAACAGGCTGAACAGGATCGTCCCGAGGTTGCTGTCCTGCGACACTTGCAGAGCTTCACTGTTTTTAATTGACTGTGTTGGATTGCTAAAATAGTCCCTAAACCAATGCGTAGATATTCCATACCACTGGAGTTTTGTGAGGAGAGCATCACGGTCAACGCTATCCGTGGCTCGTAGCGACGGAAAGAGCAGTGGGGGAATCGTTAATTCATGTCATAGGATTAATAAGCTCATTCCTCCACGTAGTTCCCTAATGCTTCTTATGCAATGATGATGGTCCTCATTAGTATCTCTAATGATATGGGCTAATTATTGTTGCTCACTGCGATGTGCCGCTGGATGCCAACATCGTGAGAAAAAAACCAACATCATCTTTCTCTAGACACCGCAAAGAATGAAGCGTTATTACCTGAATACCGCGCACACCCACATATCTCTAAGTTATCTCCGGCGGTGCAAATGTTCCCACACGGCGCTCTATTTACAGAGAGCCCAGTGGGTTTTCCCTGCAGTTGTGCAGATCCCCACGCTGCTACATTAATTAATACTTATGGAACGTTTGCGAACTTGATGTGGGACGTCGGCTCATGGGCAACCTGATACTTTTACGGTCTGCAAATATTTGACATGGAAACGGCCGAGTGACTGGGGTGCCGTCAGCTCAGAACTTCCTGGAAAATGTGACGGACAAATGACGCCGTCGTGCAGAACCCACACCCACAGAACCCACACCCACAGAACCCACACCCACAGAACGCCGTCGTGCAGATGAAGAGCGTGAACCTATCTTCGTCAGACTGAAGCAAGTGATGTCGTGCACGCAGCGAACTGTTTCCAAGCTATTGGCATAAACCCGCACATCGCAATGCATGTACAGCATCAGATCAACAGCAGGACTTACCGTCAGCCTCCGAAACATGATGCTTTGATCGAACTAACGAAGTTAGGGCCACGCACGCTTTACCGATGAGACGTTTCTGTGAGGTGTCTCTGAACAGTGATCTGCAATATCGCCCTGTTGCGATAGTGGCAGACACTATTTATGTGTTCAAATGAAAATGTATTCTACATTTAAATGTGCCCTTCGCTGGCTGAGTGGCTTGATTGTCCAGTATAGTGAATGCACATTATAATGGGAAAAATACGATAAAAATCATGCGCCCGCCCCAAGCATCCTAATTTAATGCTCTCTCAGCGCCTTTTAAGATCGCTTAGGGTTGCAGTCACGTCAAGTAAGTGAACAGCTGTTATTAAATTCCACATCCATGAATTTAAGTTGGTAGTGACGAAACTTCCTCCGGCCTCACATAATTCTCTCAACCATAATTCAGCTGTAATCCTGTATCGGAGCATGTCTGTGTACCTGTTCGGCGTGCGGTGAGGAAGAGGATCAGTACCGTCCCAGTTGCGCTCTGCCCATTCCGGAGGAGGGAGGCAGTGCCATTGATCTGTCTCGCAATAAGGAGCGCGTACCGTGTCACGGCCATCTAATGAAAAACACCTGGCTGTCGCACGCTACGGCACAGAGACGGGCTGGCGCGTGCGTCTCAGAAGGGTCCACATGGACCGACCACCCGCTGAGCTGTGAATCATCGTCATCGTCCCAATCGTGCCCGTCCACCAGTTGCACTAAGTTGTAGCTCACACACGGCGAAAATACAACAGCACGACCATACCCGGATCAGCTTATAGTCGCGTCTCACAGAGCGGGTTCCAAGTGGCCTGTATCGGCCGGTTATCACCAGTCACAGAGTCGACGCGGTATCTACAGCAAACACGCATGCACAAACCGACATTGAGAAGAACGGGGCGTGTCGACATGGCGACTTGGTAAGTGCGGACACGCCCCGTGGCAGGTGGCGCCGTTTGACCCGCGCCACACGATGGTGGTCTCGGTGGTGGTCTGCACGGGACGGCCAGTCCGGTTCTACGTCATTAGTGCTGTTTGGCTGCGCAAACGTTCCCCGGCGCGTTTGTTTAGTTCAGACTGGATGGCGCTGTGGCCTGCCAGGCTGGGCAGATGCGGGCGCGGGGTGAGTCGAACGTCGGCCTCGTTGGAGGCCGACGAGGCCGACGTCGGCCTCTGAATGACCGATTTTGTGCGGCGGCCATTCAGAGGGGTAGACGGGAGGAACAAAGAGAGGGAGTGAGACGTGACTCACAGCTGCGCAGGTGTGAACTCTTCGACAAGGGGTCTCTGTCGCTGTCGTCACGTTTGCTCGCGATGATGCAGGGTTTCTCTGGGTGGGAGGTCAGAGGGAAAGTGATTTTTAGAGGCGTGCCGGACCATAAACCGGCTGGACAGGTTATGACTCCAACAGGGCTTCTTATGGTAACCATCATCTGTGACTGTGCTTCTTAACTCGGGGGTGTTCGCACCCGCTGGGGATGGGAGACCGGTTCCAGGGGGGTGCGAGAATGTTGCGCTCGTCTGAGGCCTCATTTTAGGTGGCCTCATTTTATCCTCATTTTATCCTCATTTTAGCCTCAGTTTAGCGCCTCATCCGAGGCGCTCAGGTGCATGCATAGCAAAACCTGGTACCTGTGCTAGCAAAACCTATCTAGAAATCACCCTGACATCAGAAGATGTCAGGGTGATTCTCCTCCCCTCCCCCGCCCCAAAAATAACCAACAACAACCTATATGAATGACTAAGGTAGATAAGGTATGCCTACCAAGGTATCCGTGTATTGTGCCTCCACTCAAATAATTTCCATAAATCAATGTCCATGCCAGTCATCATGGGCGGAGAAGTTTGGAAATTATTGCTCAGCTCCAGTGCATGGAGGCAATAAGTGTTGCTGGATTGAATTTTATTAGTGGGTACCACTCCTTGGGTTCCATGCAAAGAGAGCAAGATGTTGGTGGGGCCAATATAAAGATGGTGAGGTTCAAGCTCCAACAAAAGCATTGGAAACCTCACTACTGGCACCTGCCTAGGTACCAACATAGCTGCCTACCTTGGTAGGTACCTACCTCCTACTTGCCACGGCACAATCGCGCTGCAATGCCGAGCCCACACTGACGTTTATGATAATCTACCGGAAAACTTGTTATGCTCAAACTAGACAATCCTGTTATTAGTTAATAGCAAAATGTAAAATGAAAAAAAAACAGGACAACATGTAAATAATAGGAAGGACAATCATACGTGTGATCACGTCAATGAAGGTGTGGTTGATAGCCAGATCGCCAGGTATGAATCATATGCGCAAGATATTGTCGATGAGGGTGAATTCTAGGCTGCATAGTTTATACCGGTTTAGTTAATAGTGCTCGTCACTGAAAATATTCGTTGCTTAATACTGCAATGCATAACTGCAACTTTGAAGTAAAATTGTTAGTTTCGAGACAGGGAATTAAGAAATCATATCATGAAATAATACACAATGCACGTATATAATTATATATATATATATGTGTGTGTGTGTGTGTGTGTGTGTGTGTGTGTGTGTGTGTGTCAGTAGGTTAGTCACGTCACATGACAATCTCGCCTGGAACTAGTAACATTCCAGACTTTAGCGCCGATGCATGTAACACAGTGTAGTTCCAAGATCTAGTTTACGATGAAAGCTAATCTAGTATACGAGGTAGGCTAGCTTCATCGAAGAATTAATTAGATTTAAGAAGACGTCTGGGTATTTTTAATAGCACACTTCGAAAAAAATTGATCTCATGTTGCATCATTTTCACCACTGTCCGTTCAGTATATGTCACAAAAATTGCACCCAAGATGAAGTTCAAGAATCATGAGCATTGGGTAAGCTATACTCTTGAAAACCGCCCCTGAGTATTGCACATGTTGTATGTCAGATCGCCAGCAAAGCCGACATAATCATTCGCAACACACCATGCGTAGTATAAGTAAATGTCACTGTAATTTAATTATTTTTTGCGAAGATTAAACTGATCTGAGTTTTTGTACTGCAATATTTGTCGTCAGTGATGTCAATAAATATTTTAAAAGGCGACGGTTTTGTTATTAATGCACATGACAACAATATTGTTTTTCATCAATTCTGGCAGGGAGTGCGAGAACTGGCTGATGAATTGAAAGGTGTGCAGCAGGGAAAATGTTAAGAACCATTTATTAATGAGCCTACTCTTATGCCCCTAGGCGTAGTATTTGTATTTGTATTTGCGAGATTTAACAAACCGATTCCATAAAATGGATTAATATTTGGTTTGTGTCAGAATACAGTCAGATACATTTCACAAACATGAGCAAAAATGAAAGCGGCAAGACAACAGTATACAGGGGAAAACCGAACACGTGAAGTCAATTTATAAGACGTTGTTCAGCATCGCGACGAACTCGCCCCGTGTTCGAGAAGCGGAAGTGGCCGGCGGCAGTAGGTTCCAGGCCTAGGCTGCCCGGAAGGAGAAGGTTCTACGTGGCATGCTGAGGCGGAAAGGCGGTGGCTCCAGTGCCCCAGCCACCGTCGCACGAGTGGAGCGCCGGGAGACATCCGACCGTCGGCGGAACAGAGAACGGATCGCCTCGGGGGCTCGCGGATCATTCAGGGCTCTGAACACGGCGATGTTGTCGCGGTGGGTGATGAGGTCACGGACACTGCGCCAGCCCAGCGTTGCCACTGTCGGCGAGATATGATCACGACGACGAGCCCCTACGACGATCCTAGCCCCGAAATTGATCGCCTTCTGCACTCGTCCAAGGTGACACTGGGCAGCCCCGCCCCATACAGTGAGGCAGTATAGGATGTATGGAAAGACGTGAGACTGAATTAGGAGTTTGCGTGCTTCGGGTGTGAGATGGTGACGGATATTGTGGAGACAGAACAAGGTGGAGTTGCACTTTTTGACAACGTGGGATATGTGCTCCTCCCAGGATAGGGTGCGGTCAATGATGACTCCCAGCATCTTCACGAATGGCGAGGGGGTTAGGACGTGACTGCCAATGTTGAGTTGGTAGGATGTGGCTTTTTTAGGGATTGGGTCGTGCCGACAAGCAGTAGGGTAGTTTTAGTGGGGTTCATCTTCAAGGAGTTGGATGTGAAGTAAGACTGAATAGCAAGGATGGTGTTCTCCTGCCGGGATTTAAGAACGGGTAATTCATCAGGATGTGCAGAGTCTAGCAGCTGGGTGTCGTCGGCATATGATACCAGACGTCCGTATGGAAGGTATGCTGGCAGGTCATTCATGAAGATGCTGAACAGCAAGGGACCAACCAGGGATCCCTGAGGAACACCATGGGATAGCGGAAGGGATAAAGAGCCGCCCCTCACCACCTGCCGCCGGTCAGTAAGGTAGCTAATAAACATGCAGACGATAAGGGGTCGATATGTACGGGTGTGACGTGAGAAGAGTCAACGTCATTTTCTGCTCATGTATATCACCATGATAAACTGGCTCGTCCATGCCTGATGATTGCGTTGATTAAATGCATCTTCAGAATACGCTTCCATCCCGAGCTGATTAATTAACTTAGTGAGTAAAACAACGTGCACGTGAAACTGAAGCCGACGCATGGAACGACGTCCATTCAATAGCATGCCGTGCTTGTGATAATGTGACAGGTCCGAGACTGCGGAACCCGAGCCTCTGTCCGGGGGTCAGGCGAATATCGCTGCTGGTGTGATAATGTGACAGGTCCGAGACTGCGGAACTCGAGCCTCTGTCCGGGGGTCAGGCGAATATCGCTGCTGGTGTACGAGGCCCAGCTTAATCCAACAGACGCCGCGGGACGCAGAGCCTGTTTGACGTGGCTTGGAAGCAAGCATCGTTTCGCGGCTGAGTTAGTGTAAACTTTGGCGAAACGGGTGATGGGCTGGCGATTGCAGTTCATTTTCCCGACACGAATAAAACACTGAAGCCGCAACCGCGGAGCTAATCAAAATCATCAGATTAACCAAGAAAAATGGATTCTTTATGGTCCAATCCATCCGCCGAAAATCCGCATGATTCCAGAAATGTCATAGTCGCGAGCTGACCTGATTCTTTTCAGATCTGGGCCAGCGCGACAACTGGGTCACCTTCGATTATTTGAAAGCGACCTTGGGATTTATTGTTTCATGAATTATGCATGGGAAATCCTGTCGACTCGTGGGATGTGCCGATTGAGGGACGAGTTCAATTTATTTACCTTCTTTCAAACAGTGTCACATCGACTTCAGATGGAGGAGACACACCGTAGGTATATGTGGAAGTGCACTGCACATTTGTTTGTGATATCAACTGCCAGCTGGTCCTAAGTGGTGTTGCACTTGCTTCTAGGCATGGCCACGGGTGAAGTTCCACGAAATTTACTGGGGAGACACATGGATGTCGCCGCTTCAGGTGGCGGCGACTCGGCACCACCCAAGCTTTCACGAAAATAGCCAGTTTTCCCGTTTTTGTATGGACACGTTGTTTAGAGTGGATTTCGTACTCATCTAACAAAAACACCAGGTGTCACCATTGAGAACAGCGTGAGCACGTGCCTGAAATTGAGCTTTCGAACTTCAGTGAGCTGCGGTACCGAAGGGTCTCAGTTTAGCATTCACGGTGTAGACCGGAGGCTGGGTCTCAAAGCCCCTTTCAAAGTCGCAGCCAGCCGACCATCTGACGGAAGTGCAGGGAGACCAGCGGTCTTAGCCGTCTGCCATCAGCCAACCATCTGACGGAAGTGTAGGGTGACAAACGTTCTTAGAAGCTGGGGAGCGACGAAGTGCTTGTAGGATGAACGCAGAGTTAAACCATCTTCCTCACAGTTTCTTCAATGCTCAGACGATAGGAGAATGATGATATTTTAAACCAGGGGCGCAATCAGGATATTTTTATGATAGGGGCCCGATCCACCCCTCCCCCCTGAAAAGAAGGTGACGAAACCGAGACTACTTTCGGCGCCCGAAGGGCGTCAAACATTTATAATTTGGGGTGGTGCAGATCCAAGGATTTCTTGTTTGCTCTCGTGTATCTTTTTCGTTAAGGGGGCGGTCAGGCCCCCGGAGCCCCATGGGTTGCGCCTCTGCTAATGCCATCTGATAAAATGCGTCTAGAAGTGAAGTAAATTGCAGCGGACTACATTTATTCCACTTCATTTACTCCAAGCTTCGATCTACCTGGGTAAAATAGAGAGCATTGCCCAGCTTCCACCAACTTAGCTACGCCTCTGTTCCTCCATTACGTCTTGCAAACTAAGAGGCCTAATGACACATCTTCAGGGCACTTTGGAAGCTAAAGTAGCTCACTGGGATAGAGTACATAAGGTTAAAGATCGAAGTCATTGCAGGTCAATTATGGTCCTGGAAGCGAACTCAATCATTCTCGGGAACTCTAACCACACCCGACTTCATCTTACCGGAAATCATGTTAAATATTCAGCAATAAATGATGTTGTCATGATGCGCAATGGATGTCTGCCCTTACCCACCACATTTCCACTTAATTACCTACTACAAGCACAGAGGTTCATGAAGATTATGTCGCTCCCCGAAGTGCCACTTCCATGTTCTTTTACTTGCAGGAGCAGCTTCATTCCGTAGCATGCTTTGGCTTGCTTAGCCCTATGTATCTTACGTTCAACTTTCGCCTGATTTTTTTACCAGCTGATCATAATCAATTTTCGTTTGACATCATTTGAGTGGAGTTGAAAAAAAAAGTGGAGTGGATCAATGTATGTTACATATTCGGATATTAGGCCATCGCGCAACTCCCCTGTGACGACCACGGCGGCCATTTTCCAAAATGGCCGTCACTGGACAGGCATCGGAGCAAAAGTGTTTCTTTTTTCGTCTGGAGACTTCAGTCCATGTTTTGGGATCCATGTATGCCAGATATCCTCATTGCAGCTGTGAGCCACTTGTAGAAGTACGTTACTAATGATAATAAACAGGCAATTTAAGTACATGAATAATGGGAATCATATTTAGCCAGGCATCAGGCACTAATTATTTACAGTATACATTTTTTTAATCGAAATATGCACATAAATTGACACTATGATACTTTGCAGGAAGACAGCAGTCTTCTGTTTCTATGATCCTCAAAATATTCAGCTCTGCGAGCATTCTCATCACAACCAGGATCAAAGTGATACTGACACGCAACCAACGAATAGCATCGTGTTATATTTTAAATCGAAACATCTACCTGCTACAATATCTGTTCACTGCAATCGGGATAACGTCAGAAGATATGAACTCAGCCATGTCACCCATTAACATCGCCGCTGATGCAAGCTATGTAACACAACACCGCTGCACCCCAGCCATGTCACAAAATTAACACCGCTGCCGATCCCAGCCATGTCAACACAATTAACACCGCCGCGCTCCATCCATGTCACACTATTAACACCGCCGCACTCCATCCATGTCACACTATTAACACCACCGTCGACCCCAGCCATGTCACACTATTAACACCACCGTCGACCCCAGCTATGCCACACTATTAACACCACCGTCGACCCCAGCCATGTCACACTATTAACACCACCGTCGACCCCAGCCATATCACACTATTAACACCACCGTCGATCCCAGCCATGTCACACTATTGACACCACCGTCGACCCCAGCCATGTCACACTATTGACATCACCGTCGACCTCAGCCATGTCACACTATTAACACCACCGCCGACCCCAGCCATGTCACGCTATAAACACCACCGCTGACCCCAGCCATGCCACGCTATAAACACCACCGTCGACCCCAGCCATGTCACACTATTAACACCACCGTCGACCCCAGCCATGTCACGCTATAAACACCACCGCTGACCCCAGCCATGCCACGCTATAAACACCACCGTCGACCCCAGCCATGTCACATTATTGACACCACCGTCTACCCCAGCCATGTCACGCTATAAACACCACCGCTGACCTCAGCCATGTCACACTACTAACACCACCGCCGACTGCATTTCCTATCAGCTTTCCAAGATTTCCTTTCCGTTGTATTGCTCGGGGTAGGATCAAATTTGAACCCCACTAACTTTTGCACAAACTAAGACAGAGGGATGCGATGAAAGCCATGATGTAGCTCCATCCTTGAACTCTCAGAGCTACTTAGAACATTGTCATCTGCCTGCGTTCCTGTCTTGGTTAGCCTTTCAGGTCAGGTCAAACAAGTCAACGTCTTAGTGCAGTCAGTCACTCGATCTTCGTTGTAGTTGTCGAACTCTGGTCGGGAAACAAATGTAATTTCGTACTTTAATATTGTTCTGACAAGTTATTTTCCTTTACTTATCACTGAGAGTCCTGGTGGAAAAAGATCACTAAGTTATGTCCCTTAGCTTTGCATACAGGTGTGCTCAGACCTCTTAAACAGCTCCATTACTGTCCAGTATGGGACAGTAATGCCCCCGGTATGGGGACGTCGTCGGTGCAGGCAGGGATCGGATCACTTATCCACTAGCCCACAGCTGATGTCGTTCAAACCCACAAACTATAGCATTTTCCCAGCTTGCAGATGCGGCTCTGAGAAAAACGAGACGTAGCCCCAGTATCGTATCGGCCCAAGCTGCGCCTTGACATGACGGCACACCCATGCCATTGGCCCGCCACGGCGCGCTACGTCAGGCGTCTGAGGTCATTCTTCACGTGGTCAGTGCGGTGTCGTGCAGCTAATGACATGGTGCCGCGGCTGGGCCCGTCAGCGCTGTTGACATTGCTGTGCAGTCTCGAGTACCTGGCTACACCCACCGTGACTGGCATGTTTCTATGACTGGCATGTTGTCTTTCTTTCTCTCTCTCTTCTCTCTCTCTCTCTCTCTCTCTCTCTTTTATCTCTCTCTCTCTCTCTCTCTCTCTCTCTCTCTCTCTCTCTCTCTCTCTCTCTCTCTCTCTCTCTCTCTCTCTCTCTCTCTCTCTCTCTCTCTTTCTTTCTCTCTTTTTTCTCTCTCTTCTCTCTTCTCTTTATATATATATATGTATATATATATATATATATATATATATATATATATATATATATATATATATATATATATATATATATATATATATATATATATATATATATATATATATATATATATATATATATATATATATATATATATATATATATATATATATATATATATATATATATATATATATATATATATATATATATATATATATATATATATATATATATATATATATATATATATATATATATATATATATATATATATATATATATATATATATATATATATATATATATATATATATATATATATATATATATATATTATATATATATATATATATATATATTTCTCTCTCTCTCTCTCTCTCTCTCTCTCTCTCTCTCTCTCTCTCTTTTTCTCTCTCTCTCTCTCTCTTCTCTCTGTATGTTTTGGGGGTAATGTGTTTCCAGCATCATATTGACGGTTGAGGATGAATTTACGTTGGCGTTGCACCATGTATTTCATCTGGCAGGTGGCCAGTGGCCAACGGACTACCCTATGGGAGATACCGCGACTGTAGGAAGGCTGTCACCGATGCTCGGAATGCATTATAAGACGCTTTTCTTACTATACTGGAGTCTTCCGCTGCCAAATGCTGACGTGGCAATCTTAAATGGTAGAATACTGGTCGTCAGCTGCTGTTTTTCCTTCGGATTCATCGGTGTTGTCTGACTGTTTGATCGTCTGACTTAATCACTGACTTAAGATGCTTGGCTTCAGGTGTGTCTGTTTACTCAGCCTCAAGTGGAAGGTTCGCATGTTCGGCGGTTGGAAGAGTTACGTCATCATCGCCATCATCTGGATGTACGGCTTCCTGACGCAGGGCCTCTCGCTGTTCAAGGTATGGAGTACAGGATGTGTGAGTGTCCACAGCACGGAATACACGATCCAGAGTATGAAGAATAGGCATTGTTCAAGGTGCAGGGTACAGGGCCTCTTACAGTTCAGTATAGTACAGGGTCCAGGGCCACAGGGCCTCTTACTTTTCAGGGTGTACATGCAGGACCTCTCACTGTTCAGGGTAAAGAGTACTAACAGGGTCTCTCGCTGTTCAGAGCGCGGTGTACAAGGTCTCTCAATGTTCAGGGTGAGAACAATGCTCTTAATTTTCTTACTGTTGATGGTGACGAACACATGACTTCTTAGTGCTTAGGGTGCAGGGTGCCTGGACTACTATTTCCCGATGTGCAGAGTAGAGCATCTGTTTTGGACACAAAGGCTGTGTCTTTCACCATGCAGAGTGCAGAGTACTGAACCTCTCACTGCTTAGAATGCTGGTATTTATTTATTTAGTCTTACTGGCACTGATGCTGTCCAGACTACACAGTACCTATATTTGTTCAGGGCAAGAAGCATTACCATTTCACTGTTCGTGGCACGGATTATGAAGTGTACTTAATGCCTTCATTGTGAACAGTATTGAAGTGCTGTGTATCTCACGCTCTCATGGTGCAGAATACTGAACAGATTCTGTGCAATGCAAGTAAGGTACAGGAGAGGTTAATAAGATGGAATGGAACGTAACAGCATGAAAACACCGAGGGTATATTAAGGTGTGGAATATATTGTGGAAAAACCATCTCATTGCGGGTGTACGATTACAATTTATTCAGAGCCAGACAGAAGCATTTGATCTGATTGTCGGCTGCTAGATGCTATGTTGCCACTCGATAAAAGAAAACTCGGGGGTAATTGTGTACTAGAAAGACCACTTCATATATTTAAGAGTACGAGCAGATACGTGGACGCGAATTGAAAAGGCGGGATCAATGCCAAATTCGGCTAGGAGGCGTAAAAATGTCATCAAAATTAATCAACTTAATAGTTTTTTGATACAGCATGTATTTGTGTGCACGTTGCCATGCATGCATATCAATAAATAAATAAAAATAGTCGTAAATGCATGCACACATGCAGGTACGCATGCAAGCGTATATGTATGCATGTATGCGTGAATGGAACTGGTTCTCAACTATTCCGGATGCGCAGTGCTGTCTCACCCTCTCAGAAGAAACACAGAAGAAACAGAGTACGCGCCTGCCAATAGCAAACATTGTTGACGCTCTGCATGTGGGGAACTACGGGCGTATGCAATACACTACACATTTAGCACGTCATGACTGACAGAAACACATAAGGAGGGTGCTGGTGATGAGATCAAGTAGTTTGTGATACAAATCACTAGCAGGGGAAAGTGGGGTAATTTGCGCCTCAAAGTAAGCTGAGCCACCTCCCGTATATCATCTACAATCACGTAATCAGATCCAATGTGCCATCTGCTTTGAAGAATGTCTTCGTTTTTGATTGGACGCGAGCCGGGAGCAGTTGAAGTCTGGTGATTTTTGGAGAATATGTTTAAGGTTCGATATAATTTTCTCCTGGACTTTTTTCCTAAGTGGTAAGAGATATCATTCGGAACATAGTGCACAACTGTAGACATGTGTTTTGTCTTGAAATCCATCCGACTCATCGTGGCGCGGGACGATCGAGAGATGGGCAGCCATATTTAAGCTGAAGTGAGGTCGGGTTGGGGCTAGTTGAGCAAACGCGGCCGGGTCAAGATGATAAATGAGAAATGATAAATAAATGTGCTGAATGTTGCTGACTTTTTTTTACGGAACACGAAATAAGTTGACGTAAAAATTGTCATTCAGCCTACTAGCGTCGGGAGGATGTCAGTTTTGATGTGGGTGTACTGAAGAAAAAAGCGGTGAAAATCTGGGTTGTTTATTACGTAGTTCTACTGCCCAACGCAACAATCCCATGTATGCTTTTCCACGAGAACACGTGAGGTGACACACAACGATCTTTAAAAAAAACTTCCAGCACTAAGCACAACCTATCCCAGTTACCGTCATAGCAAATGCTTACATAAATAAGGCGTATTGTCAACTTGCCCCATCACCAGGATCAACAAACCCCACGCATGTGGAAAGTTAAGACAAGAATGAGGCTTTATAAAACTCCAAATATCGTTGATTTATGAATGTTTGAGAAACATTTTTAAGCAACTCATTTTTGCGCAAGGCCCTTACACTAATCAAGAAAATGGAACGTTAGTTTCATTCGGCTATTGTGAAAACACTGTTAAATTTAACGCTTTTATACATCTGCAACGCAGGAAGGACTAAATGTCGTTTGAATTGGTGCCCCGTATGCGATGGCAAAAGGGCGCTTTTATTCAAAGACAACAGCTCAACGCGAGAGGTGCACGCATACCTGGCACAAAAGGAACGTCCAGGTAAAATAACAATGAACTAGGATTATCGTTCACGTTAATATTTTGATAGTAATTGACAAGAACGTGAACGTAGATGTGGGCATCTTTATAGACGCACCCGTACCTGCGCGTAGCAGCGCACAAACCAGCTACATCGGGTCGCCATCACCGCTCCCTCGATTTTTGCGCCTCCGTTCGGGAGAATTGCGTCGGGTGTTCGGCGCCGGTTATCTTCCCTGTTCGATCGCTCGGCGGCTGTGTGTCGTCGTATCGGCAAACTGCGCGATCCTGTAAATTTCATGCACGAGCCAGACCAAACACAATTTTGCGCGTGACTGATGGATATTCCGGAGCGCTGATGGAACTGCGTGCCAGCGGCGGCGCATATTGCCGAATAATGAAACGCGTGTGGCCGGAGGTCGGACGCGATACGGGCATTATGAGGTATTTGACGGTTCAGCACTCTGCTATACTATATACTCTGCTAATGTGGTCTTGTCGTTTGCTAACCTCTCCGGCTGAATTGATCGGCTGCAGGCGGCCTGCTGAGTGAGAGCTACCTCTGCCAGCTGCGCCGGTGCGACGCTCGTTAGACCGGCGGCTGGAGGTGATGCGATCAACACCGATCAGTGTCAACCCAGCGGCCTGAGGCATTTGTCAGCCGGTCACACTGCCGGTTACGGTCGGGGCGCTGCCAAATCCAGCCATGTCACACTGCTAGCATCGCTGCCAAATCCAGCCAAGTCACACTATCAACACCACCGCGAACTCCAGCTGTGTCGCACTATTCACACCGCCGCACTCCAGACACATCACACTATAAACACCGCGGCTAACTCCAACTATGTCACACTATTAACACCGCGGCGAACTCCAATCATATCACACTATTAACACCCTGGCGAACTCTAGCCATGTCACACTATTAACATTGCCGCTGACTCCAGCCATATCACACTATGAACATCGTCACCGACTCCAGCCATGTCACACTATTAACACCGCCGCACACCAGCCATGCCACACTATTAGCATCACCGTACTCCAGCCATGTCACACTATTAACACCACTGCCGCGACTCGTCATGTCACAATATTAACATCGCCGCCAACTCCAGCCATGTCACAATATTAGCATCGCTGCCGCAACTCCAGCCATGTCACAATATTAACATCGTCGCCAACTCCAGCCATGTCACACTATTAGCATCGCCATACTCTAGCCATGTCACACTATTAACACCACTGCCGCGACTCCAGCCATGTCACAATATTAACATCGCCGCCAACTCCAGCTATGTCACACTATTAGCACCACAGCCGCGACTCCAGCCATGTCACAATATTAACATCGCCCCCAACTCCAGCCATGTCACACTATTAGCATCGCCGTACACTAGCCATGTCACACTATTAACACTGCCGCGTCTCCAGCCATGTCACACTGTTAGCACCGCTGCCGACTGTAGCCGAACGACGCCAACATTTATGCCGACTTCACCATGCCGTACCTCTCCACAGCCCGCTCACTCTCAGCGGTGCACTATTCCATTATTCAATACTCACGTACGCGGTGATGACAATTCCAGACTGGCAGCTGGTGGTGGTGCCTCCCACGCCGGTGACGCCGATGGCGCGGGGTGACATTCAGCGGCACATTTGCATGAGAAATGGCTGCCGGTAGAGAAACGACGCCCATATCGACGAGCCGGGACCGGCGGTGACCTCAAATTCCGCCCCGGCATGGAAGTGCGCTCCTGAACAGTGCGGTGTGTGTCGCGGCTCTGCGGAACGACTGCCGCCTGCATCTCAATGCCAGTCAGGCGGCGGTCACAGCCTGACCTCTGGCATTGACACTGCGGACACGTCGCGGCCCTATTCGCGAGGATTAGATATCGCCGGCCCCTGCAGGATCGCACGCAATCATCACCTGAACTGTGGCACGCCGGCCGCCGCTGTGGAAGTTGGCTGGCCGTATGTCGGCTGCTCCCGAATCGGGCCACCATAAGGTGCAGTTAACAAAAGTGCACTGAGCTTCATGTTTGTCATCCATGCGGAATGTAGGCTTACCTACCTTGCCGCCATTGCGTGGTATAGTAGCGATCATGAGTCGTGACGGTGCTCGTCACGACCCCATCGGTCGCATTTTTCTCACCCTCACACAGCTACTCCGAATGTTGGCTTATTTTGGCTCGTCTTTTATTAACCTTGATACGATTGCTAGAAAGATAAGATGCCAATTAATCCGCCAGCTGAGGTAAATACCATGACTGTACGTGAAACGTGAATTAAAGACAGAATGGCGAGGGTTGGAGACTTGTAATACGGGATCCAACGATGTATTTATCTTCCTCTTAGTTGCAAAATAAGTTCAGTTCGCAGTCGCTTTTTGCAGCCATGTCACTCGTTCTTGCGTACAGTCATAAGATGATGGGATAATGAGATAGTCATGGGCGCAAGCTCCGTACAATATTTCCTCGATATCCACAGATATTTCGGACTTCAACATAGCACTGAATGAGTGCAGGGCAACCACTTCAGTCTTTTAGGTAACCAGCTTTAACATTATTCCCCCTCCCCTTCACAAGTAGTTTTTCTTCTAAAGCTCCAGCCGTTTCTCAGGGACTTCCTTTGCTCTGTTTTCTGTAGGTACTGAGCCACCCGGTGAGCTTTTTACCCTTCTCCCCCCCTCCCCACCCTCTTCAGTGGCGACCTGATGTACAAGTAGCTGCGGTTGGCTTCCAATCGGTCGAAGTCCATTGAAGAATACAAATCAAGAACTTCGGTTGGCTGGTTTCAGAATTAAAATTAAGTGGTCGAGTCATTGCAGTACGCAGTTTGGCCTGTTAGCGAAAACAAATGTCAAGGTCGGGTGAAACCTCATGAATAATTTTGGAAATTCACGCACATAGTCGAGCTTTTAGGACGCTTCATATATCAGTATGTGCTATACACTGGCGTGAAACCTAATAGATTTGAAATTATAGTTCGTTGCATCTACATCACCAGTTTGTATTAAAATTATACTCATGGCCACTCCACAGGGCAAAGGCCCGTGCAGTTGACATGCTAGACGAGTCCCTGACATGAAGTCTGTAATTATGCTGTGACCTGAGAAGCACGTCTGTTGCCAGGGGTAGAGTGTCAGCACGATCAGGCCGACCTGTCGCCAGGGGCAGAGCGTCAGCACGATCAGGCCGACCTGCCGCCAGGGGTAGAACGTCAGCACGATCAGACTGACCTGTCGCCAGGGGTAGAGTGTCAGCACGATCAGGCCCACCACCACCACCAATCGTGGTTGGCACTGCCTCCCTGTTCACCTGCTTCCTCTGCTCGCAGGGCAGCTCGCACCCAAGGCCAGCCTGCAACTGTACGCTCTCTGCTGCCGCAGGTGTACGGCAGCTACGGCTGGAACAACTTCACGCACAAGTGCGACTTCCTGCCGCACGGCGAGGCCCAGCCGCGCACGGACTGGTTCCTCATCTCGTGGTCGATCCCGTGCGCCGTCATCCTCGTCTGCTACTCGCTCATCTTCATCAAGGTCAAGCAGTCGGGCAGAACCATCCTCAAAAGCACCCAGCAGTGAGTGACGGCGACGCCGGCGCCTGGACGCGGTGCTCGCACCGGAACGGAGACGTCGACGCAACATCCAGGCGTTGACAGCATTCCGATGACTTAACGGCAACGGAGTGGATCACGTTCGACATGGATCACGCGGAGTGGATCACGTTCGACATGGATCACACGGAGTGGATCACGTTCGACATGGTCCAGAGCCGAGATGTCGCGCAGACTTACTGAAGGCGCGTGTCGTTTTGGTGTTCTGTTGGACGAAAATCCGAAGCAGTTTTTTTCTACATGCCATGTATGTCCATTCGTACATGTAATGATAACTGATAATATGTCAATCTGATGGCGATTGCTATCCTACGTTCAATCAGTACGCCTTCCGATAGACTTTATTGTATTCCATTTTCTAAGCGAGTGAAGTGCATACCTGCATGGCCACGACCATGACCAACATCAATGAAAAGCCGAATTTTTCTGGAGAAATAATTTTAATTCAAATGTGCATGGCTTTACGCGCAGCCATGACCCACGTAACTAGGCTTGTTGCACAGACGTTGACCCCACCTTATAATGTATTCACCTTGTACTTTTATACTCTCACCTCAATGTAAAATGCAAGCCGATAGCTTAACGTGCTGCCAGCGCTCCGGCACGTTCGTTCCATTGCAGCATCCCCGACCTTCAAGACCAGTTCCCAGCTGACCCTCTTGACGGGGGCGAAATACCATGACACATGGCGGCTCGAATAATACCTTGCCGACCAGAGAAGACCAGAGGTCTGCGCTCTTCCAATTTAGTTACCGCAGCGGCAAGCTGATTATAGAGCCCTGTTCGACACTCGAGCCCGTTCCAACATACATACATGTGTTGTCAGTGACGTATCCAGGAGTTCCCTTCGGGGGGTCGACGAAAAGCACACGATGAAAAACACAGCTTTCGGCACGCTTCGCGTGTCGAAAAAATAGCGTTTTGCATGGTGAAGATCTCGAAATTTCTTGTTTGATCTTGTGTATTTTCGGTTGCTGAGGGGGCGGACTTCCGGCCGACCTTTGACTGTGTCTCTGTTGGCGACAAACGCTCCAGTCGGCCGACGCGCTGGAACTGGGTCACACTTCCGATTAAAGTGTCAGCGCCGTCCGAAACTGCCAAAATGAACTTCAACAATACCTTTCAATTTGCATAGTGGATGAGCCACTGCTAGCGAGCGAAATGGGCTGGCCCGCCGCCCGGCCCACGGTGGCGTCGCGTCCGGTGCCGTGAGTTCTCATCCGGTGGTGCCATTGCCGGTCGCGTGCCTGGGGAAACTATGCTGTGCTTGCGGTTCTGGACAATGACGTAGCCTTTCCGAAATTGTTGAGGATGGCGTCGGTGATCTTTCGCTCTTTCAGAGCTACTTCATCTTGTAATTATTATCCACCCCCCCGGGGATTGGGAAACCAAGGGGTTTTCCCCAAAAGGGGGGAAAAAAAAACAAAACCCCCCCTCCTTTTTTAAAAAAGTTCCTACTTTAAAAATCCCCCCCTTTTTTTTGGGTTTAAAAAAAAACCCCTTTTAAAAACCCCCTGTTTTTTTTTAAAACAAAAAAACCCCCTTTTTTTCCATCCCTTTTTATACCACCCCCCCCTTTTTAACTCTTTTTTTTTTTTTCTTTTTAACCCACACCCCCTTTTTTTTTATTTTTATTAAAACCATTTTTTTTTTTTTTAAAAAAAAAAAAAACCCCCCCACATTTTTAAATTTTTTTTTTTTTTTTAATATATAAATTAAACTAAACTTATCTTTTTTTTTTATATAAAAAAAAAAAAAAAAAAAAAAAAAAAAAAAAAAAAAAAAAAAACCAAAAACCAAAAAAAAAAAAAAAATTTTTTAAAAAAAAAAAAAAACACTGAAAACATTTCTTACCACATTTAAGATGGTCAAAATGTAGTAATGAGGTGGTGGTACCATTTGTCCCTCATTTGGACTACTTTTCACCACCATTTTACGACATTTACTGCTTCTTGACGACATCTTGACTACTACCTTACTACTCCTGAACCACTTTTTGACGACCTACTGACTACGATGACTATCTTTGAACAACGTCATTGGTCACATTTACTACCTTTGTACTACGTTTTTACATCATCTGAACTACATGGTGACCACCTTGTGACTACCCCGGACCAATTCGTGATCATGCTGAACCACCTTCTGACTACATTG